>ML675644.1:20891231-20908423 GCA_007922155.1 Mesoclemmys tuberculata | reverse complement strand
ATCATATTGGTCCCTTCTGACCTATGAGTCTATGAGTCTATGTTGATTTACAGCTTAAGGTACCTGTCCCATCTCCAGACACCCTTCAGAAGCAATTCTCAAGCAACTTGTGCCAATGGTTTCCACTCAAGATATCTGAATCTTAGGGTCATCCCAGCCCTACTGGGAAAACGTAATTACTGAGAAAACGTAATAGGCCTGGTAAAAGATCTGCAGATCTGGTTGATGGTGAGGAATGAGAAGTGAGCATATGAAGTCATCTGGAAGGAGAAATCCATAACCAGTGGTGTGGGATTCTTCCCCTCCTCAGATCAGCTGGGTAGTAATGATACAATCTTCTCTTAGTTTCGAAAGTGTCAGTGGGGAAAGGGGAACATCTGCTCCCAGAAACCACTTGAAAAAGAGGCAAGCTATGACGTGGGAGAAACATCAACAGCAATATCAGTGAACTAAGGGAGCAGGTGCAAGAGAAGGAAAGAGAAGCCAGAGCAAAGAGGTAAGGGCAGGAGAGGACCTGTAGGGCATGATATACTCTCAGCTTGAGCTGGGTGGGCAACAGAAACACCATTTACAACCATGAGCTCTGAATCAAGTTTGAGGTTCTCTCCTTTCGGTTCACTTTTCCACTAATGCGCTTTTGCTGGTCTGGGTGTTAGAAATGCTCTTCTGCCTGCAAATGCCCATATTCACATGCAAACACATGGTTAACGGCATGCTTGCCCTTCCCCAGTTATAAAGCTGCAGTCCTCCAATCAGAGAGCAGAAACACCACCATGTGACTTTGCAGACCAATCACACTCCCTCAATAACAAACAGGCAAAGACGCTGAAAGGCAGAGTTTCCAAACAGCCCCACGGCTGAAATATGTTTGCACAAGCTGCCAAAATATTACAGAAAGAAGTCTCTCGTAAGAGACGACAAGAAGGAAAAGGGAAGAGGATTCCATGAGAAGGGGGAACCCACCTCAGTCAAGAAACACTGATCTCCTGCAGGCTGTGCTGCACAAACCCCTTCACAGGCACATCAGACTCTCCCACCTTCACAAGGAGGTCACGTGGAGACTTTGATTTCAGCCTGACAGCGGTGTCACCACAGGTCACAGCGCCAATGTTGGAGGCCTCACTTCAGGCAGGCAAAATGACAAGCCTTCTCAAGACGGAGTGGAAAGTGGAACGCCTGATCTGCACTGCACACTCATCTGCACCCAGGACTACAGCTGCGGCCAGTGTCATTGAGTAGAGGGCTGGCATATCTGTCCCTCTTGCCACAGGCCACATAGGTGCAGGGGGGAACAACTGGGCACTCCCCTCCCTCAGTCGTTCTGTTTCTCTTTGGTATTTCTCATTCTAAGCAAGGGAATGCCAAAAATATTGCTTCCAATGTAAATGACAATGGTATATTAGACACCCCTTTTAATGGCACCCGTTGTACCTAGATAAACACAATGTCCTACCAGCCACACACAAGAGGAGGTATTCATGTCACTCCCAAGCAAGGAAAGGGTAAAAGGAGGATACAAAGAAGGAAAATGCAGGATTCTTCTCTCACTAATAAGAGACACTAGACCTACATTACTGACGTGCTGCACAAATATTAACTAATCCTCATGGGACCTCAATGAAACGCAGCATTGGGAAGTTGAGACATGGAGGGTAATATCACACAGCAAGTCAAGTATCAGGAGCTATGGACAGAATTTGAACCTTGGGATCTATTGAATGCTAATCTGGGGCTCCCAGTGCTAAATCACATGGCCTGTTTGCTGAAAGCCAGTTGTCTGTCTGGCCCAGGGAAATGCTGGGTTTGCAGGGAAGCATTCACATACTGTGGGCTTAGTAAAAAAGGAGGCCCATGGAAATTTGGCATCAACTCTTTGAAAAGCATGAGGTCATCCTTCCACCCCCCACAGCAGTTCACTGGTACACCCTCCCTCCCTTCAAAAGGTGATCCCAATAGAGTAACTCCATCAAAACCAAAAGCCACTTTGCCGCAAGGGACCTAGTCTTCTGATAACTGACACCATCAAGTCAACAAAGACTTAAGGGGGGCCCGTCAGGAGCCCTGCAAGTTGTTCAAGCAATATTTCCCCCTCCCCTCTCCAATACTTTATTCAGAAGGCTCTGGCTTTCATAAAAAATGATTAAGTTTTTAAAAGTCAGAAGATGTTTTGCAGCGTATACAATGGCCCCTGCCAGCTGGCAATACAGTGCTTCGTAAAAACCCCCATAGCACCAATGATGTATTATTGAAATACATTAAAGTGCCGTCACCCTGACAGCATACTAAGGTAATATGTCAAGGCACCAACACACTGATGATGTACTTACTTAATATATCAAAGCACCATCATCCTGATTATATTCTAATACAATACATCAAAATGCCATTGTTCTGAAGATGTACCATTATAATACATCAAAAAACCACAGTCCTGTTGATGTGCTTTGACCACAAACTCTTGTCAAGCTGGTGATGCACTTGTCATGCCAGAGCCTGCTCTGAGGGCTGTAATAAAATTAAGTTTATGCTTTCAAATTTATATCTATGTCATCTATAGGTATTTATCAAATTGCTGTGGGGTCGGGAGTGCATAGGTGTGGGGGGAGCATGATAAGACTTTATTAGTTTTCAGGCTTTTGAAAACTAGAAAGAGCTTGATTCTACTTTCGGACATATGGGTCTCCAATGCCAACTACTTTGGAAGACTCTCTATTTTGCATCCCTAGGCTTTCCTGGGTTTTTCAAGACAAACACCACAATACACTCAGCTGGGACAGAAGCGTGGCCTGATTGTGCTTCGGAGGTTGCAGGTGAGAAAGCTACTTGCTCCAGACTGATTTCGAAATGTACAGCTTCTTGCGGAGGCCTTTTCTGAGAACAGGGTAATATTCTGCTTCTTCGTATTTCCCTAACACGTTGGCTCCTGGGTGTTCTACAGCCTGTTGCATTCTGTAACCTTAGAGGCTAATAACAATTCAACTACAGAGAAAAATCCAGTCCTTCCAGTGGGAGTGGAATATCAGGTATCCTGCACTCCCCCTTTATGTTTCCATACTCACCGAAAGACAAACGAACTTTCCGTACAGATTTTATTGCAGATGGAAGACAACCAGGAGTTGAAAAAGAACAAGAAGTAAAGCATCCTAGATTGTCAGCTCTTTGGGGCAGTGCCAGTGTGTGAACAGTGTCTAGTATAACTGATCCTGTTTAGACCAAGAGTGCACCTGAACATGGAACCTAATGCTGAAAGCTCAAACCTCTGCCATTAAAGAGCCCACTCTAGTAAGTGCAGGACATGGTAGACTCAAATGTAGATCAGCCATTAGAGTGGGATAAACCCACCTGTTCTTGTGTGGGTTTCAGCTAATACAAGGGTGCTTTGATCTCGGAGTGGAGCACCTGGACACTATCATAATACAAATAAATAGCAACAAGTGTCTACAAGACAGCACAGTGTGCAGCTCTTCACAGGAACAAGCTGCAGCAACACAGCATCTGATAATCGTTGATGGCCTCTGCAGATGGCAGCATTCATTGAGATTTAGAGGCACAGTACACAAAACAAAGGCACAACAATTCCATGGCTAAATACTTTCTCTTCCCACCCCAACCCCAAACCTCCTGTAAAAGGAAGGCCCACCCCCAAAAAAATGATGTCCACAGGGTACCAAAGAAGGTTTTCCAAGTCAGCATCCTTGCCTGGGCAGTTCTTCCTGAAGGGTGAACAACTCAGCAATCTTGGTTCCCAGGGTTTGTGCAAACATCTTTTCCAGTTTCAGTTCATGGGAGTTCCTGCCTCTTTGACTTCCCTTGGAACCTCCAGATCAAAAGAACCCAAAAAATCTACAGGAAAAGTACCAAAGCCACAAAGTTCTACCTGGTCTCAAGTCAAGACCATGCAACCTCGCATCATCATAAATCAGCCTGTGCCCACTTGACACCAAACCTGGAGGCTCACTTGAAATTCAGCCCAGGTGAGACTGGGCTGAAGTTCGAGTTTGTGGTGACAGCGTAGGTTTCTCCTGGCAGTCGTCTGTAAAGGACTTCAGATGGGGCTCATAGGCAGAAATGTTGTGATTAGGCCCTTCTGTAGTTAACAATCTCATCCTGAGGTGAGCTACGGAGAGCCAAATATGCCAGAACAGTGCCTACTGATGTAGGTGTCTTTTCCACCCCCTCAGAGTCAATTATGGCTGCCCAACAGTGGCCAGAAGTCTTTGTTATGTTATAAAATAGGCCAAAGGAATTTCCTCTGGTGCTGTGGCAGCATTTCTTCTGGAGAAGGTCTTTGTCCGCATCTTGGCTGTGGGAGACCATTGAATGTTCCCTCTGGGCAAAAGCCCTGCTGTAGGGGCACGGTCACTGTAGTTGTGACTGCCCTAGCAGTAGGGAGAGAACCTGCCACACTGATAAGAGGAGGCACTAGAGATAGGATTGAGCATGGAATTCTGACCTGGTGCGTGAAGGCAAACTTATTTTACACAAGGACCAGAGAGATTGCGTACTGTTTTTAGCTTTTTGATGAAGTTTTTCATCTATGTTTAGAGTCTGGCAATGCTAAAATCAGAATATTTGCCCACCTCTTGTGTAAGATGATGTTTGATTATTCACCAGAAAAGAAACGGAAAAAAAAAAAGGAAAAAATGAAGAAGATTCAAGCACCCATCTTTCATTAAAACTAACAAGTGGCTAGTCCCCTTGCACTGCTATAAAAATATCAACCTTAGAGCTACTCTTACCCATGCCATTCCCACTGCCCCCCCAAAACCGGAAAACTTAGCACATGGCCAACGCTCACTATTACAATCAACTAGGTTAGTGCACCACCTGCCACTGATAACAACAGTTCAGCATTACTGACTCCAAGCATTCAAAAATCAAGAAGTGAGGTTCCACCCCTCATTCCCCTGGTAACGAAATTGACGTAAAAATCTACTCTTGTTTCTGAACCTTCAGCATGCACCAGGTAATGTTAATAAGCTTTTCTCTGCCATCATTCAGGCTAGTAACTTTCATTAAAAAAATAAGCTGAGATTCTTATCAGATCTTGGGATTCCAGGAGATGGGGTTTTAAATTAAACACCAAATATTTTGATACTCGCTGTAAAATTGGGAGAGTTGGCAACACTTGTAGTAATAGAGCATCTTCCACAAATAGGTCTCAGGGTGCTTAGACTAGGCTGAGTATTATCTCATCCCCGTTTGAACAATGGGGAAGTTAAGGCATGGAAAGCTGAATGGACTCAGCAAAGATAACCCACCAAACCAAGACAGAGTTAGAATTGGAGCCCATGTCTCCAGACTTTCCAGTCTTATGCCCCAGTAGACCATTTACTGAGAATGGATCATTTGTTTGTGGTCCTCCTGCCTAGATCTTGTGGGCAAAGGTGGGAATTTGGCCATTCCTGGCAACCTCCAGCCGCTCAGCTGCCTCTTTGAAGAGTGACTTTCTCATCAGGAATAGTATGTGGCATGCAAAAACCTGAATGATAACTATTAAAAGTTTAAAATTAGCATGACTAGTCATTAAGGACCTTCTCTAAAGCCTGCATCATCAACACCCCTGACTTTGAGAACCTCTCCTGATACAACGGAGACAAGTCTATATAATATATTTTCTCCTGCTCTCTCCGGCAAGAGAGAAGTCGATAAGATTCTCTCCTGTGCTCCTGGAGCTGATGTCCATACAGTCCCAGCCACAACCATTGCAGAATTTCAAACAGGCACAAGCAAGTGCCTAACTCACTCTCAGTCCTTTCTCACGGTGGCTAGTATGAGTCCTGCCCGTGAGTCACACTGTTCCTCTTGGCTTTAGTTGTCTCTTCTCACTGATTCCATTGGACGTTTCACTTTGACCCCAGGAGATCATTGTCGCAATAGGCCGTTTCAGGTGAATAGTATGTGTAGCCTGCTCCCTCTCTCCTCTGTGGTTTCAGGTTTCTGTGTACAACTCCTATGGTTTCGGAGCTATGGAGAGGGATACCGGTGATGACAGAATGACCTACTGGGCGTTGCCCAGCACTTTCCCAGCCCAATGTAATCATGGCCTTAAGCATTTCAAGAAGCTTTTGTCATTTATATGCTTTTGCTCATGCTGTTCTGGCAAAAAGCAGCACAAACCCAGCTCCACCCCCTATGGTCTCACATACCTACTAACAGTGATGAATGGGTCTGTTTGTTGGTTTTCTTGTGCTGAGCTCATAAACAGTCATAACATGCATCATCTTACTGCTCTGTGCTCTTCATTACAGACAGCTGATGCAGCAATGGGCAGAGCTAAGTGCCCCTCTGTGCTTTTGTTCCCTTCTTTTTTTAAAAAAAAGAAAGAAACCCAGGAGAAAGTCCAAAAACTGCCTCAGCCATAGAGCAACTCAGTGACTGGCCACCCGAGCTTGCTAAATTTTCCATAATCTCAGGGAAATCCCTGCAAAGTTTTCCCTGGTGACCAGGAAGAGGAATTTTTTCAAATCTTGTATCGAGGACAAACCACATGGGATTAGAGCAGCAAAGGAGGAATCTTGCTGTCATGGAAGGGGAAGGCAAAACTCCTACTGATTTCAGGAGTTGGAGGAGACCCAAGTATCTGGCTGGGCTAATTCTGGCGCACACGTGGGTAAGCAATTCACATATTCCCCTTTGTTTCATTCACAGAGAGCAGGCAACACCTATTCATGGAAATGGGAAACTAACTGAGGCCATTTAGCACTGCAGGACCAAGGAATTAGACTTGCGTAAGTCATCCACAAGGATGAGGATTCAACATGGATTCACCAAGGACAAGTCATGCCTGACCAACCTGACTGCCTTCTATGATGAGGTAACTGGCTCTGTGGATGTGGGGAAAGCGGTGGATGTGATTTACCTTGACTTTAGCAAAGCTTTTGATACAGTCTCCCACAGTATTCTTATCAGCAAGTTAAAGAAGTATGGGTTGGATGAATGACCTATAAAATGTATAGAGAGCTGGCTAGATCATCGGGCTCAACGGGTAGTGATCAATGGCTCCATGTCTAGCTGGCAGCTGGTCACAAGTGGAGTGCCCCAGGGGGTCGGTCCAGGGGCCGGTTTTTTTCAATGTCTTCATTAATGATCTGGAGGATGGAGTAGATTGCACCCTCAGCAAGTTTGCAGATGACACTAAGCTACAGGGAGTGGTAGATACTCCGGAAGGTAGGGAGAAGATACAGAGTGACCCAGAAAAATTGGAGGATTGGACCAAAAGAAATCTGATGAGGTTCAACAATGACAAGTGCAGAGTCCTCCACTTAGGACAGAAGAATCCCATGCACAGCTACAGACTGGGGACCGATGGGCTAGGCAGCAGTTCTGCAGTAAAAAACCTGGGGGTTACAGTGGATAAGAAGCTGGGCATGAGTCATCAGTGTGCCCTGGTTGCCAAGAAGCCTAATAACACATTGGGCTGCATTAATAGAACCATTGCCAGCAGATGTAAGGAAGTGATTATTCCCCTCTATTTGGCACTGGTGAGGCCGCATTTGGAGTGTTATGTCCAGTTTTGGGCCCTCCAGTACAGAAAGGATGTGGATAAGTTGGAGATAGTCCAGAGGAGGGCAACAAAAATGACTAGGGGGCTGGAGCACAAGACTTAGAATCATAGAATATTGGAGTTGGAAGGGACCTCAGGTGGTCATCTAGTCCAGCCCCCTGCTCAAAGCAGGATTATGAGGAGAGACTGAGGGAACTAGGCTTGTTTAATCTGCAAAAGAGAAGAATGAGGGGGGATTTGATAGCAGTCTTTAACTACCTGAAAGGGGGTTCCAGGAAGGATGGAGCTAAGCTGTTCTCAATGGTGGCAGATGACAGAACAAGGAGCAATGGTCTCAAGTTGCAGTGGGGGAGGTCTAGGTTGGATATTATGAAAAAGTTTTTCACTAGGAGGATGGAGAAGCACTGAAATGGGTTACCTAAGAAGGTGGTGGAATCTCCATCTTTAGACGTTTTTAAGCTGCAGCTTGACAAAGCCCTGGCTAGGATGATTTAGCTAAGGTTAGTCCTGCTTTGAGCAGGGGGCTGGACTAGATACCTCCTGAAGTCCCTTCCAACTCTAATCTTCTATGATTATATGAGGAGGGCTAATAGTTTTCCAAACTGTCTAAAACCAATATTAAAAAGGGTCACCAGGAATGTTGGATCCCCTCCATTAACCCCAGTTCACATTTACTAAAGCAGAACATCCAATAAGGGAGCAGCTGGCACCATGGGCGGGAGCTTTTATTGGGACTTTTTGGTGGTTGATTAGTGCTGGTGAACTGCAGTCACTTTCTTACATTTTTTTAAATTTTCCCAGTGGGTCAGTGTGAAGAACTATCTCAACACAACTGCGCATCAATGAGACCAGACCAAAGTAATCAGCCACCTGGGACACCATGACTGGATCTCGTGTCCCTAGGTCACATAGTACCTTCTGTGGCACTGCCTTGGAGGAAGACTGCAGGTATCTCCATGATGTTATTATTTCTATTGTGGGGATACACAGGGACGTTAAGCTGGGATCGAAGCCCTGCCATGCTAGGCACTGTATAAACACAGAACAAAAAGACAGACCCTGCCCAGAGAAACTTACAACCTACATTTCCTTTAGTCTATACGTGTGCAATCACCTATACCTGGTTGACTAGTGAAAAGAAAATAATCACCAGTGATTTATCAGTTGATACCCAAAAATGGAATCAACTCTTAAGGAATATTACTCCACTAGCTCTCTGTGCAGTTCTGCAGCTGCTGTGTGGGGAGGGTGGGTTTAGCAATGCAATATATTGCAACATAGCTGAATGATGTGAGACCAGCAATGGCCTAAATGGCCAGGCCACTGGGGGCACACACTACACTTCCTCTGAGGCTAGTAAGTATGCACACCCCAGAGAGGAGGACTGAAGGCCAGGGCAAGATTCTGTAAAGTTCCCTCCTCTCATTCTTTCTGCCCCATCCTAGGATCTTCAGCCTTCCAAGAAGCAGCTCCATACCAGCCATTCTGGCTTGGCTCTGTTACAGCTGATGGCATGTGTGTAAGGAGCTTCAGCTTCTCCTCTGTGCAGTCCCTGAAGCCTATGATTGCAATTGAGGCTAGAAGGTGGGAGTGAACATCCTGCAGGAAGTTCTTTTCCAGGAGATGGAAAACTGCATTAAGGGGAGGCGAGATGTACTTTTAAAAAGAGATCTGAGAGGTGGGGAGAAGAGGGATAGACCTAGAGAAGGGAGCAGATGGGTACCTGGAGAAGGACAAGGTTAGCAGAGGGGAAATGGAGTTGGTTTCTCAGCAGGCAGGAATGTCCCACGGTTGTCTCCTTTATGCATACCTCCCCACCAGAAAGTGCTGCTGACCACCAACAGTGGCACCAGACCACCCTAAATCAGGTCTGCCCATTCTCAGGAATGCACAGCAAAATCGCAGCTTCCGTAGCCACTCAAGGCCAAACGTGGTGGGCTAGCAACACCTATTAGTTATAACCTGCAGGGTCATGCTAAAGGCTCTGCATCCAAATTGTTTAAGTCACAGATGTTATCCAGAGGCTGAGAGTTACGAAGACACAATCTTCCAACTCCCAGGAACACGTCATTTTACTGCAAACACCAGTTACTTCTAAAGGATAAGAAATTAGCATATTTTGATTTTGCAGATAATGGCGAATCCAGGTGAATTAAGCTGGCTGCAGTTTTTAAACCCTTCTTTCTTTGAACTACTGTTAGTAATGACTATCCCTATCTGGCTCCAGCCCTTTTTTAACTACACAAAAGGGCACTTGGAAAAACTCAGATGTGCCACTGTTCCTACTTATATCATCAAACCAAACCTGTATCTTAGCAATTGGTGTTGTGTAATTTATACTACTGCAAATACTGCACTGTGAGAACTTGTCAAATACAGCCCTCTACTGGGCAGAATCAGAACTGCTAAACTGTGTATCATAGGCTCTGTACTAGTACCCCCAAAGGAGATTTCTCCTTCAGCTCCAGTGGGTTTCAATAGGGTAAGGCAAGCTCTATCCATGCCAGTGTGATGAAGTTCTGATTAGTGAGGATATGACACCGTGAAGCCTTAGGAATCAGATTAAATGGTCCTTTCTGGCTTTATAAGAATCTCTGGCTTTGTTACAATTGCTGACACTTGAACAGTGGCATCCAAGGATCTCACTGTGCTCTGCAAATATCCGGTACTAGCTATCACGTAAGAAGTTCAGAAAGCATTCTCACTGACCTTTGTGTCTCTCTTACTCTGATCTTTGCCATAGAGAAAAGGCTTCCAAGGAACAATGTATCCATGTGACAGGGTTACACTAAAGCAGCCACAAAGAATACTGGCAGATTGTATTTACTAGGATAAACAATAAAAACAGATACTTTTCTGGTGGTGCTGGGAAGGAAATTGACGTTAACTTTCACACAAATGCAAGCATACAAGAGACACGCCACTTTCCTTAAACAGCCTCCTGAACTGTTTATTTTAATGTATCTTTGGGAAAATGGCACTGGTGAGCAGTCACTGATATTTAATCAGTTTCATATTTACTCACAGAGCTATTCTGCAAACAACAGGCTATGGGTAAATTAAACAAACACTGGTTATAAACTCTACACAATCAGCTTAAAGTCAAAGGATAATTACATGAGTCAAAATCTGCACTTATCATAAAGATAGGCAGTCAAGGACTGGCTCTACCGCATGACAGAAATGTAAGTTAACTTTGAAAGATAACCTTGTGAGCTACAATTAAGTCTCAGGCTTTGACAGTTACCAAAACCCTAAATGAAAATAGCCTGAAGAAAACAAATATAAGGTTTGGCACTCCTGAAGAAATTTAAACCTAAATATACAAATTAAAAGCACCTAGAGAGCCAGGGTGGGATTTTAATAACATAATGTCTTCCATTCACTTGAAAGTAATTGACTCACAATAAAAAAAAAACAACATTCTGCCAGCACAGGCAATGGGAAAACCCTCCAAGTGGCTGTGTAAATCGAATCCTTTCATGTAGGCTGCCTTTTTTTTTCCCCTGCACAATGACCTGACAGAGGAAAGCCTGGAGGAAAATGGTTGATTTCAAGAGATGTTAACAGACAAAAGAGACTGAGCCAGACCAACCCGTGCAGAATGCTGAGCGAAGCCAATGCTTATTATAGCAAGAAGCAGCTATTCATTACTGTTAACACATAAAAATAATAATTATAATTAATGTGAAAAAATATTACCCTACTGCTAGTCCCAGGGACAGTTGGTTTATTGGAAGCGCAGTTATTGTGGCCTAAAAATAAGGAACCATGAAAAGTACCAACACACTGGAAGTAGGAGTAAGGGGCACTATAGAAAGCTATCCATGATTGTCAAAGTTATTGAAGGAGAAAGAAGTTATTGAAGTGGTTGAAAGTATGTCCAGGTGCAGAGTAAGTAATATGGGTATCTGAACACTACCTACAGTCAGAGTTTTTCCTGCCTGCTAGTCTGCAGTATCTATTCCCAAGACCAGGTTCAGTATAGATTTTAAGACCATTTGTGAAACTGCTTAACACAAGCCAGTGATTAAGAACATCAGAACGGCCATACTGGGTCAGACAAATAGTCCATTTAGCCCTGTATCCTGTCTTCCAACAGTGGCCAGTGCCAGGTGCTTTGGAGGGAATGAATGGCACAAGTAATCATCAAGTGATCCACCCCGTTGCCCATTCCCAGGCTCTAGCAAACAGCAATCTCTCCTGATCCTGGCTAATAGCTATTGATAGACCTATCCTCCATGAACTTTATTTAGTTCTTTTTTTAATCCCATAATCTTGGCCTTCACAACATCTTCTGGCAAGGAGTTCCACAGGTTGACTGCGTGCTGTTTTTGTTCATTATAAACCTGCTGCCCATTCATTTCATTGGGTGACCTCTAGTTTTTGTGCTATGAAAAGGAGTCAATAACTCTTCCTTATTTACTTTCTCCACACCAGTCATGATTTTACAGGCCTCTGTCATATCCCCCCTTATTTGTCTCCTTTACAAACTGAAAAGTCTCAGTCTTCTTAATTTCTCCTCATATGGAAGTTTCCCCATACCCCTAATCATTTTAGTTGCCCTTTTCTGTACCTTTTCCAATTCCAATGTATCTTTTTTGAGATGGGGCAACCAAATCTGCACACAGCATTCAAGATGCAGGCATACCATAAATTTATAAAGAGAGAATCAATACTTTCTGCCTTATTATCTACCCCTTTCCTATAATTCACTACAGTCTAGTAGCTTTTTTGACTGCCACTACACTCTGAATAGATGTTTTCAGAGAATTATCCACAGCAACTCCTAAATCTCTTTCTTGAGTGGTAACAGCTAATTTAGACCACATCATTTGATATGTATAGTTAGGATTATGTTTTCCAATGTGCTTTACTTTGCATTTATCAACATTGAATTTCACCTGCCATTTTGTTGCCCCGACACCCAGGTTTGTGAGATCCCTTTGTAACTCTTCGCAGTCTGCTTTGTACTTAACTATCTTAAGTAATTTTGTATCATGTGCAAATTTTGCCACCTCAGTGTTTCCCCTTTTCCATATTATTTATGAATATGTTGAACAGTACTGGTCCCAGTATAGACCCCTGGGGAACTATTTACCTCTCTCTGAAAACTGACCATTTATTCCTACCTTTTGTTTCCTATCTTTTAACCACTTACTGATCCAGGAGAGGACCTTCCCTCTTATCCCATGATCACTTATTTTGTTTAAGGGTTCTTTGGGTGAGGGACTTTGTCAAAGGCTTTCTGACACTATAGTGCACTATAGCCACTAGATCACCTTTGCCCACATGACTGTTGACCCTGTCCAAGAATTCTAGTAGATTGGTGAGGCATGAATTACATTTACAAAAACCATGTTGACTGTTCCCCAACAAATCGTGTTCATCTGTGTGTCTGATAATTCTGTTCTGTACTAAAGCTTCAACCAATTTGCCTGGTTCTGAAGTTAGGCTCACCAGTCTGTGTGTGCTTGCATCACATTAACTATCCTCCAGTCATTTGGTGCAGAAGCTGATTTCAATGATAGTTTACATGCCGCAGTTAGCAGTTCTGCAATTTCACATTTGAGTTCCTTCAGAACTCTTGGGTGGATACCATCTGGTCCTGCTGACTTATTACTGTTTAATTTATTAATTTGTTCCAAAACCTCCTCCAGTGACACCTCAGTCTTTTCCTCAGATTTGTCACCTAAAAAGAATGACTCAGGTTTGGGAATCTCCCTCACATCCTCAGCCATGAAGACCAATGCAAAGAATTAATTTAGTTTCTGCAAAATTAACTTATCTTTCTAGAGTGCTCCTTTAGCATTTCGATTGTGTCCCCACTGGTTGTTTAGCAGCTTCCTGCTTCTGATGTACTTGAACATTTTTTTGCCATTACTTTTTTGTCTTTGGCTAGCTGTTCTTCAAATTCTTTTCTGGCCTTCCTAATTATATTTTTACACTTCACTTGCCAGAATTTATGCTCCTTTCAATTTTCCTCAATAGAGTTTAACTTCCACTTTTTAAAGGATGCCTTTTATCCTGCAATTGTTTCTCTTACTTTGTTGTTTAGCCACATTGGCACTTTTTTGGTCTTCTTACTAGGTTTTTTAATTTGGGTTATACATTAGGATTGAGCCTCTATCATGGTGTCTTTAAAAAGTTTCCATTCAGCTTGCCGGGATTTCACTTTTGGCACCGTACCTTTTAATTTCTCTTTAACTAACTTCCTCATTTTTGTGTAGTTCCACTTTCTGAAATTAAATGCTACCCTGGTGGGCTGCTTTGGTGTTGACCCCCCCCCCAGCGGATGTTAAATTTGATGATGTTATGGTCATTATTACCATACTGTTCAGCTATATTCACCTCTTGGACCAGATACTGCTCTCCACTTAAGACTTAGTCAAGAATTGCCTCTCCTCTTGTGGACTAGCTGCTCCAAGAAGCAGTCACTTAAAGTGTTGAGAAGCTTTATCTGTGCATCCCATACTGAGGATATGGGGATATTTGAAATCCCTATTATTTCTGAGTTTTTTATTTTTATAGCCTCACTAATCGTCTTGAGCAGATTCAATCATTATCACCTCCTGGTCAGATGGTTGATAGTATATTCCTACGGCTGTATTCTTATTATTCAAGTATGGAACTCCTATCCATAGAGATTCTATGGCACAGTTTGGTTCAGTTAAGATTTTTTTTCCTTTTGATTCTATGCTTTCTTTCACATATAGTGCCACTCCCCGGCCAGCACAACCTATCCTGCTCTTCAGATACATTTTGTACCCTGATATTACTGTGTCACATTGATTATCCTCATTCCTCCAAGTTTTTGGGATGCCTATTATAACAATATCCTCATTTAATACGAGGCACTCAAGTTCACCCATCTTAGTATTTAGACTTCTAGCGTTCGTATATAAACACTTAAAAATATTGTCAATTTTAGCTGTCTGCCATTATATGATATAATCAAATGGGACTCTTTCATTTGACTGTTTCTCATCAGATCCTACCCATATTTTATCCTCTTCCATCCTCTCCTCCTTACTAGGATATAGAGAATCTCCATGAATAGATCCTCCCTTAAGGGACGTCTCTGTCCGAACCACGTGCTCCTCCCCACCTGCAATGTAGCTTGTCAAAAAATGATGTACGTCAAGTGATGTAACGTATCACAAATGTTAGATGCGTCCAGCTTTCTGGACAAGATATGCACGATCTGAAATTATGGCTCTATCAGTATTCCCCATATTTTTGGAGGGAATTTTCAAAATTAGAGAAAATTTCAAAGTTCAAAAACTAAAATGGAAATTTGTCAGCAACATATTCACAAACACTCCATTCCCAAACCACATCCTTTGCTTCCAGCCCTCCATGTTTTTTACACCAACTCCAGAACTGGTCACAATTTTTCAAATTAAGAAACAGGGGAAACTTTACACGATTCCCTCCCACCCCCCCAGCTCTAGTTTCAACGCTCAGGCTCGCATCCAGTCTAGCCCAGTGGTGAAAAAGATATGTTACCATCTGCTGTGTGCTTGATGGCTTAAGTGAAACAAGCTTGATGGTTCTCAGCCCAGTTCCCACCGGACAGTCTCCTCATCATAAAAACAATCATAACTGGCACTAATTGGCTTGTTGGTTGGCAATCTCATCCAAAAGAAAAAAAACAGCATGTTACTCCTTACAATAAAGCTTCAGGGTGAAGCAGAATTTCCTGTGAGACTGGAAAACAAACGCCTTTTAAAATAAAAACCGATAAACTGACAAGCTTGTGCCTCTTCTCAGTTATAAATCACAGCACTGTACTAATGGCTCTGGCAATGGGAGTTCAAAGGAAAGAAATAACCCAATTATAAAGTTTGTTAGATTTATTGTCAGTTAATAACAGCGTTCTCAAAGATGCTATGAGTAAGATCAATAGGTTTCAGATGTCTTGCATATTTTTCCACCCAACATCTATTCTAGGCCAAATGTATTGCGTTATAGTTCTTTTCCCATCACACAGAGTGAGGACACTTACAAGTAAAGCTTGCAGTGTTGTGATTAGCATAATGAGGGCAGGTGAATATACTGTACTTCCTTTTGGGCTTTATTGGATCATATAGGGAGAAGGAAAAGGTGTCAAGAGCTGCTGGTAATTTTTGTTAATATTAATGTAATGAAATAACTAGGAGACGTTGAATTATTAAAAGATTATCTTCTGCATTTCTACTATTTTATTCTTTTTATTTAACGTGTAAGTAAAAGACAGAGAGGGCTTTTCCCCTCTCCATCTAGGTAATGGGCCAATTTTATCCCCAGTGTAACTGCATCAACGGGGATGAAATTTACCCCAGTGGAGTTAATAAGGGCCAGTTTGCTTCAGTTCTCAGAATTCCCAGAATGCAAACTAGGAGCAGCTTGCTTTTTAGATATTAAAAGGTTATATTGCGCCTTCCCAGCTGGCCCATGTGGGGGAGTGGCACATACCTGCCTTGCCCTGGAGCACCCCAGAAATGAATCATGCTTCATCAAGACACAATTCCTTCCTAGCTCCAGGGTGCACAATCTGCTCTTGGCCCATACCAGCATCAAGACACTTCATCCTTTGCCCTCCTCTCGGGGGTGACCCAGGGCTGGGGAGAAAAGGAATCAAGGCTCCTCCTACTCCCTTCCTCCCTCTTGAGGAAGGAGTAGCAGGTGCACTGTGCCCTCTTAGCTCTGCACACCCAGGCTAAGGTCCTGGCAAGCCACACAGAGATATATGGAAGATGCTCACGCTTTTCCCCTAGCCTAGGCCATGACCTGAACCAAAGTGATGGTGGGCCCAATCCTGCAAGGTGCTGCATGCCTCCTGCAAGGTGCTATTGAGCACCCTCAACTGCCAAAATACTCATCATCTTCCAGAACTGGCCCATTATCACTTTGGGGCAGGTTATCGCCTGGGTTGTGCACCTATGGAAGGGAATAAGAGAAATACCACGAATGCCTAGCTTTTACATAGCTCTTCATCAGGTGATGTCAGAACATTGCACAAGAGAGGCCAGTATCATTATCCACATTTCACAGACAGAGAAACTGAGGCACCAGAGCAACAGTAAAGAGTGGCTTTTGCCTGAAGGATGATTCTGCTGAGGAGATGGTTTGATTCTATTTGACCGTGTGTGTGTGTACTGTTTTCTACTGTATCTTGCACACGCAGCAAAAGCCTCTGATCCTGGGCTCGTTTTATACATCAGAAATAAAATAAATAAAACCCAAAACTGTATGGAGTGAAGGCCTTTGGGAGACTGTCATTCCCCCACAGATAAGGCGGCCTTATAACCTCCACAAAGCCTTTCAAAAGAGTTTCTAGAAGTTTTAAAAATGTTAAATTTAAAAAATGTAAAAACCTTTTACAAACCATCAGTCAGGCCCCAGATCATGAGGGTCGTTTAAATGTATTTATTTTTATATAAAATATCTGGGGGGGAAGTATTTGCTTTGTGGCATTTGAACCTTTAGGGATCATGTCCAAGATTTTCTCAAGAGTCACGCAGCTGAGAAACTTCCTGTTGTTTGTGAATGGAAGCTCAGCATCTCCTGCGTTCCCAGGACTCCAGGAGCAGTGGCTGTAAGAAATACCAAACATCACACGAAAGTCATGGGAGTTGGCAACGCTGAAAAGTGTGGGTGTCTTTTTAGACTCAAATATTATTTTGTAACAGGTTTTTAAAAA
>ML675644.1:20720608-20886231 GCA_007922155.1 Mesoclemmys tuberculata | reverse complement strand
GGAGATGGGCTGCTCAGGGCTACTCACGATAGTAGGCCATGGCAAGGAATAGGAAGGTTACTCACTAGACAGTAACTATGGTTCATTGAGACATTTGATCCTTGGTGCCCGGCCCACATACACCCCAGACATGTGCACCAAAAGGGGGAGCCACCTGGACAAACACTCGGTGGGGAAATAGATCTTCCATCAACACTGAACCAGGACATAGGAACACGAGAGGAGTGCCCTGTAATTCTCCCCAGGCAAGACTCTCATCTCTCCTATTAACCTCTAAAGACAGATGGTTACATGATAACTGTTTGCCTGGGCTGGCTCCACTTTCTCGGGAGAAGCTAAATAATTCTGAGATGCCTCTCAAATGGCGGGAGGGTGCCAAGGTTTTTAGTTTTGTCTGAAAAGGGAGAGTGTCAGTGTGAGCTTGAATGGCTGCCACTGAGCCTTGGGGCTGGCAGCTGTCCTGCAATGGCTATCGACAACCCACCTCTTCTGGGCCTGAGGCGGATACCTGATACTGAGAATCCAAGTCTTCACAGGTCACAGGCAAGCCTTGCTAAGCAGCTTAATAATGCTGATTTTCTAGGCGACAAGGCTGGCGCTGCAGGAAAAAGTGGCATTAAATTAATTCTGCAGTGGCAGGGATTTATCAGGTTACCACATTTACTGCAGTGTTTCAGACTGCTTGCAGCCGAATTTGGGGATCAGCTCTGAACCAGCTGAAGGTATTGCCTTTCCATAGGCAAACAAGCAGCACCTCTTGATTTAAACGTATGCAGTAGCCATACGGAAACATCCTTTGTGCATGTCACGCTGCAGCAAAAGCCGTTCCCCATGCTACAAGTCCAGATAATTCTTTGGTGTTCCCATCCTGATGTGGCTGAAATGTGGTATGACAATGTGTTTAACACAGGGAGATCATCTGGATCACAGAGGCTGATGTTCTGTTGCCCTTCCAGGTCCTTTGTGCTGCTGTGGCAACATAAAGAGGACAGAAAGACCCCAAAGGAACACTTCCAGCATAGAGGGGTACACTGGCTGGCATGCAGCTGGATCAAGGACACTGGGCCGGTCCCCTCCCAGCACAGAGGAGGGCGCATGTTGGTGTGAGCTGCACAAAGTCAGAGGGAAGGGGCACAGACAGAGTATTAAAGTACACCAGCTATTCTCTGCTTTCTCCAGCCCATCAGGGACCATGGGAAGAGAAGTGTAAGTTACTGAAGCCCTGAGGCTGCTGCAATTTACACTTGGGAACTGGGAAAACCCCCAGTGCACAGAATAGAGAATGACCTAAAGCCACCTTTGCTGCCCATCCCCTCCATTCCTATGCTGTGTGTAAAAACAGAGCACCACATCCCAGGTCACCCCGTTTCTATGACAAAGAAACCATGAAAAATTATTGCTAGATTTTTTTTCTGGAAATATTAAATACATCTCTCCTGTCATATATCCCAGCCAGTGATTCTGGGAGTAAAGTAACATTTTAGCAATGAGTAGAAGAGGATGGAGGAACAAAGCCAGATGCATTAGCCCCACTCTCAAGAGTCCCATGTACTATTTTCCCATGACAATAATAAAAATATTGTGCATTAAGCAACCCCAAAATAAGAATGGCCATACTGGGTCAGACCAATGGTCCATCTACCCCAGTATCTCATCTTCTGACAGTGGCCAATGCCAGGTGCTTCATACGGAATGAATAGAACAGGAAATCATCAAGTGATCCATTCCATCGGCCACACCCAGTCTGTGGCAAACAGCCTGGCTAATAACCCTGGATGGACCTATCCTCCATGAACTTATCTAGTTCTTTTTTTAACCCTGTTATAGTCTTGGCCTTCACTACGTCCTCTGGCAAGGAGTTTCACAGGTTGACTGGGCGTTGTGTGAAGAAATACTTCCTTTTGTTTGTTTTAAACCTGCTGCCTGTTCATTTCATTGGGTGACCCCTAGCTTTTGTGTTATGAGAAGGAGTAAATAACACTTCCTTATTTACTTTCGCCACACCAATCATGATTATATAGATGTCTATCATATCCCTCCTTAGTGGTCTCTTTTACAAGCTGAAAAGCCCCAGTTTTACTGATCTCTCCTCATATAGAAGTTTTTCAATACTCCTCACCATTAAAATTGCTCTTTTCTGGATCTTTTCCAATTCCAATAAATCTTTTTTGAGATGGGAAAACCAGATCAGCACACAGTATTCAAGATATGGGCGTACCATGAATTTATAAAGATGCAATATGATATTTTCTGTCTCATTATCTATCCCTTTCTTAATGATCCCAACATTCTGGTAGCTTTTTTGACTTATCCACAATGACTATCCAAGCTCTCTTACTTGAGTGGTAACACCCAGCATTCTATATGTATAGTTAGGATTCTGTTTTCCATTGTGCGTTACTTTGCATTTATCAACATTAAATTTCATCTGCCATTTTGTTGCCCAGACACAGTTTTGTGAGATCTTTTTGTAACTCTTTGCAGTCTGCTTCGGACTTAACTTTCTTAAGTAATTTTGTATCATCTCCAAATTTTGCCATCTTACTGTACACTTTTTCCAGATCATTTATGAATATGTTGAACAGTGCTATTCCCAGTATCCCCAGTTCCCAGGGGACACCACTATTTACCTCTCTCCAGTCTGAGAACTGGCCATTTATTCCTACCCTTTGTTTCCTTTTTTTAACCACTTACTGATCCAGGAGAGGACTTTCCCTCTTATCCCATGACTGCTTACTTTGCTTAAGAGCCTTTGGTGAGGGATCTTGTCAAAGGATTTCTGAAAATCTAAGACCACTATATCCACTGGATCACCCTTGCCACATGCTCAGTGACCCCCTCCAAAAATTCTAGTAGATTGGTGAGGCTTTTACAAAAATCATGTTGACTCTTCTCCAAGAAATCATGTTCATCTATGTGTCTGATCATTCTGTTCTTTACTATAGCTTCAACCAATTTGCCAGGTACTGAAGTTAGTCGTAAGGGCCTGTGAATGCCGGGGTCGCCTCTCAAGACTTTTTTAAAAATTGGCATCACATTAGCTATCCTCCAGTCATCTGGTGCAGAAGCTGATTTCAATGAGAGGTTTCATACCACAATTCCGCAATTTCACATTTGAGTTCTTTCAGAACTCTTGGGTGTACACCATCTGTTCCTGCTGACTTATTACTGTTTAATTTATTAATTTCTTTCAAAACCTCCTCCAGTGACACCTCAATCTGGGCCAGGTCCTCAGATTTGTCACCTAAAAAGAATGACTCAGATTTGGGAATCTCCCTCACATCCTCAGCCGTGAAGACCATTGCAAAGAATTAATTTAGTTTCTGCAAAATAACCTTATCTTTCTGGAGTGCTCCTTTAGCATCTGGATTGCGTCCCCACTAGTTGTTTAACAGCTTCCTGCTTCTGATGTACTTGAACATTTTTATGCTGTTGCTTTTTGAGTCTTTGGCTAGCTGTTCTTCAAATTCTTTTTTGGCCTTCCTAATTATATTTTTACACTTCTCTTGCCAGAATTTATGCTCCTTTCTATTTTCCTCAATAGGATTTAACTTCCACTTTTTAAAGGATGCCTTTTATCCTGCAATTGTTTCTCTTACTTTGCTGTTTAGCCATGGTGACACTTTTTGGTTCTCTTACTAAGTTTTTTAATTTGGGTTATACATTAGGATTAAGCATCTATTATGGTGTCTTTTAAAAGTTTCCATTCATCTTGCAAGGTTTTTACTTTTGGCACTGTACCTTTTAATTTCTGTTTAACTTCTTCATTTCTGTGCAGTTCCCCTTTCTGAAATTAAATGCTTCCTGATGAGCTGCTTCAGTGCTGCCTCTCCACAGGGATGTTATATTTTATTATGTTATGGTCACTATTTCCAAGAAGTTCAGCTATATTCATCTCTTGGACTAGATCCTGTGCTCCACTTAGGACTAAATCAAGAATTGCCTCTCCTCTTGTGGGTGCCAGGACCTGCTGCTCCAAGAAGCTGTCATTTAAGGTGTCAAGAAACTTTCTCTCTCCATCCCATGCTGAGATGACATGTACACAGTCATCAAGGGGATAACTGAAATCATTCATTATTATTAAGTTTTTTATTTCTATAGTCTGTCAAATCTTCCTGGTCCTTTCACAGTCACTATGCCCATCCTGATCAGGTGGTCAGCAGTATCTCTCTACTGCTGTATTCTTATTATTCAAGCACGGAATTACTATCCATGGAGATTCTATGGCACAGTTTGGTGCATTTAAGATTATTTCATTTGACTCTATGCTTTCTTTCATATATAGTGCCACTTCCGCACCAGTACAACCTATTCTGTCCTGATATATTTTGTACCCTGGTTGGTATTACTGTGTCTCATTGATTATCTTTATTCACCAAGTTTCTGGGATGCCAATTATGTCAATATCCTCATTTAAGACGAGGCACTCAAGTTCACCCATCTTAGTATTTAGACTTCTAGCATTTTATATAAGCACTTAAAATACTGTCACTTTTTAGCTCTCTGCCATTATGTGATGTAATTGAATGGGATTCTTTTCATTTGACTGTTTCTCATCGGATTCTACCTGTATTTTATCCTCTTCCATCCTCTCCTCCTTACTAGGATATAGAAAATCCCCATGAATAGATCCTCCCCAAAGGGATGTCTCTGTCTAAACCACGTGTTCCTCTGCACCTGTTGGCTTTCTCTCTGCCCTAATTTAAAAAACTGCTCTACGACCTCTAATTTTACATGCTATCAAAGTGGTTCTGTTTTTGTTTAGGTATAGGCTCCCTCCCTTTCTCAAAAGCTTCCCCAGTTCCTAACAAATCTAAACCCCTCTTCCCTACACCATCGTCTCATCCACACATTGAGACTTTGTAGTTCTGCCTGGCTAACTGGCTCTGCGCGTGGCACTGGAAGCAATTCAGAGAATGCTACCACGGAGATCCTGGACTTCAATCTCTTACCTAGCAGCTAAATTTGGCTTCCAGGACTTCTCTCCTATCCTTCCTTTTGTCACTGGTACCTACATATACCACGACCACTGGCTTCTCCCCAGCACTGCACATACGTCTGTCTAGATGTCTGGAGAGATCCGCAACTTTCATACCCGGGAGTGAGTCCCCCATTACTATTACCTGCCTTTTCCTAATAACTGAAGTTCCCTCCCCTGGAGAGGTATCCTCAGTGTGAGAGGATACCAGGACATCATCTGGAAGGAGGATCCCCACTGTGGGATCATTTCCCTCTACTCCAGTCTGATGTTCTCCTTCCGTGAGACTTTCATCCTCAAAAATACAGAGGCTGTCTGACCAGGGATGGGACCGTTCTACAGTGTCCTGGAAAGTTTCATCTATGTACCTCTCTGTCTCCTCTAGTGCCTTCAGTTCAATTGCCCTGGCCTCCCAAGCCCGTATGCAGTCTCTGAGGCCCAGGAGCTCCTTGCACCGAGTGCACACATACACCACCCACTCATAGGGCAGGCAATCATACATGTTGCATTCAGTGCAATAAGCTTGATAGCCTCCACTTTGTTGCAGGACTTCTGCCTGCATTCTCTTTTTACTCCTGCAGCTCTTTCCTTTGTTGTGTTTTGGTTTTTTTATGGGGGGGAGGGGGCAGGAGGGGGAGGGGGTGGTTATTGTCTTTAGCTTACAGAATGTTAACGAAGTGTATCTATCCCCCCACTCTCCCTCTATACTCCCTTGCAAAACTCCCCTCAGCTGCCCCTGGTCGTTTAGGAGGGGGGCTTTTTAAACTCTGGTTCTCCCTGAGTAGCCCTGCCCCTTTGGTTAAGGTTTGATGGGTGCTAACGGGATTGGGGATCAAAGCCTTGTTAAGAAGCTCTCAGCATTGCCTAGCAGGCCACTAGGATCAGCACATGGTTTCCTGAACAAACAGACCACAGGATATACTTCAGTCAAGCAGCGAGCACACACTCTACAGACAGCAAACTCACACCCAGGGTCACAGAGCCACTCCTCCTTCACCTGGAGAACTCCCTCGCAAAAGTCCTCTGTTAACTGCCCCTGTAATATAGGGGTAATATTCTGAGCTTAATTAGCATTTAAATATGACAGGAATTCGATGTTCCCACCACGTGAACGTGTGCCAATCAGCCAGCAGGAAGCACCGCATTTTCTAAACAAATGGTTATTAGCTTTAATACAATGCAGACATGTAGCAAGCTGGATCCAATTTTAAGTGAAAATTAATGGCAAATTTTTGTAACCACATTAGGAGCCATCTTAGTTCATTTGAAATCAGTTAACATGAAAACAATATGAACACCATCTTGTGTGCTTAGAATATAAATATTTGTCTATTTCTTTGCCAGAGCAGCAAGAAAGATTACGAGACCCTGGTATATAAGCTTTGTATAAACATGCTTGCAAAGGGCTGACATTTGATGGGTTAAACTTATTTGTCAATTATTCAGTTTCCTTCATCAAAAAATAATTAAACATTAAGCAGATGTTAGAGTCTAACTGGTTTCAAAGAACGTTGCACAATAGGATTTATGGTGATTGTAAACTTTTTATTTACACGTCTGCAAACAACCAGCTAAATGCCAGAAGAGACTAACTGAAGCATTTATTTCTTTTGATTTTTAAAAATGTCAGAATTAATGCCAGCCTCTCTTTAAAACTGGCCACTTGGCATATTATGATTAACGTAGGAAATCTCAAAACCTTGATGAATCACACTGTGAAACTAGTGAAATGGAGCGGAGAATCGGCTCTGCAATCGCTGTTCATAGAGACAGAGAGATTATTTAGTTCTGTTCTCAGACCAGTGCAAACCAGTAGCAACTCTCCTGAAGGTAAGGGAGTCACACCATGGTAGTGAGATTTGAATCATGCCAGGCCGGGGAAATCTTTCAGTCTGTAAAAATGCTGACTTTGGCACTTGTCTCAAACTGTTGTCAACAATTACTAGTTAATTATTGCTATAACAGCAGCACATTAGAGGCCCCAACTGAGATCAGAGGGCAGACCCCCTTGTGCTAGGTTCTGTACAAACACATAGTGAGAGACGGATCTGGTCCTGAAGAGCTCATAATCTAAGTAAGATAGAAATAGTGTGAGGGGAAACAGATGCCCAGAGAGGCAAAGCAAGTTGCCCAAAGTCACAGATCAGGTCAGTAACTGAGACTGGAATAGAAGTGAGGTTCTTGAGACCCAGGTCAGGGCTTTGCCTGCTGGACCACACTAGTAATGTCTCTAAAACTGGTGCATTTCCCCCCATCTATGACATTAAGGGAAACAGGCATACTCCTATTCAGTGTCATTGCAGCTTGGCTAAGATCAAGTGTAACAGCTGCTGTTTGAAAGTATCATTTTAATTTTCATTGAAAATTTCCCAAGAAATGAAAATGCTTTGTTTCATTTGAAGTGGTTTGATGTTTGTTTGTTTGTTCACCCTTTCTCCCTTTTCATAAATTCATGGGTTCCAAGGCCAAAAGAGACGACTGTGATCATCTGACCTCCTATGTAATACAGGCCAGAGAACAGCCCCAAAATAATTCCTAGTGCAGATCTTTTAGGAAAACATCCAATCTTGATTTAAAAATTGTCCAGGATAGAGAATCCACCACAACCTTTAGTAAATTGTACCAATGTTTAATCCCTCTCACCATTAAAAATGTACACCAGTCTGAGTTTGTTTAGATTCAGCTTCCAGCCATTGGACTGGGTTAGACCTTTCTCTGCTAGATTGAAGAGCCCATTATTAAATATTTATTCCCAATGGAGCTATTACAGAATGTGATCAGGTCACCCCCTAACCTTCTCTTTGTTAAGCCAAATAGATTGAGCTCTTTGAGTCTATCACGATACGGTATGTTTTCTAATTCTTTAATCATTCTTTTGGCTCTTGTCTGAACCCTCTGATCAACACCCTTCTTGAATTGCGGGAACCAGCCTGGACACAGTATTCCAGCAGCGGTTGCACCAGTGCCAAATGCAGAGATAAAATAACCTCTCTACTCTAACTTGAGAGGCCCCTGTTTATGCATCCCAGGATCACATTAGCTCTTTTGGCTACAGAGTCACACTGGGGCTCATATTCAGTTGATTATCCAGCACAACGCCCAAATCTTTTTCAGAGTCACTGCTTCCCAGGATAAAGTCCCCATCCTATAAGCATGGCCTACATTCTTTGTTCCTAGATGCATATTTTTATGTATTAAAACACATGTTATTTGCTTGCGCCCAGTCTATCAAGTGATCCAGATTGCTCTGAATCAGTTAATAGGATTTTTTCCCTATTTTCTCCCTCCTCCTCCCTTTTTTTAAAGTCTTTTCTCACTGAAAAAGAAGGAGGAAGTAAAAACCAAGTGGGGGTGGGGGGGATCAAAATTAAGAACAATTTTCTAAATAAAAATTTCTCACATTTTGTCCAAAAAGGTTTGTTTATTTGGTTGGTTGGTTTGTTTGTTTTTACCCTAAATGCATTTTTTCCACAAATACTTTAGTTGTTATTGAAAAGTCATTTTTCATTGAAAAACCTTTTTCTCTGGCTCTACTTGTTAACCTTGCTGGCCAAAGATGAGGCAGGGCTGGATGGAAACGTTTTCACTGCTGCTGCTTGCGTTGCACCTGCTCTATGGGTCAGTATACGACTTGGGAGCTGACAGCCTGACACTTTTGCAAGTGGAGAGTTGGAGAGAGGGGGTGTTTTAAAAATAGCACCAATTATTTAGGTCATTCACCCTGAAAATGTTGCATTTAAAAATCAGGAAGGCAGACTAATTTATGCCATCAGGTGTTTGAGCTAGACACTTACAATTCCTTGCATGTCATTTGAGCAGCTGTGAAATGGCTGTAACCGCTTCAACCTATTACCTGCTGCTACACTCTTTTACCCACCACTGTGAAAGTGCTTTAAAAAAAAACACCCCCAAAGTGTATGGCATTAATATTATGGCAGGGTTACAAGGTGTCACGTTCTGTGACAAGTCGCAGCAACGCTTTGGGGATGTTTACTGAGAAGGCTAGCATCAGCCAGAGAGGAGAGCACAGAAGACAGCTGTAAGAAAAAGGTGGGTTTTTATCTTTATCCTAATAATGGTAATTGGACTTAGGCACGTAAATCCTTGTGTATCAAGATGTGAGCATGGCTCTTAAAGAGAAAGAAGCAAACGGGAAACAAGATTTCCCATATGCTCTGCAGATACACGTGATTCAGGTAGTTGACAAACCACAAAAGCCTCTGGAGCTTAACTCGGACCTTTGGTTCCCTTTCTAACATCTCCTTTTCAGCTTTTTGGCCCCTGATAGCACAGTTAAATCAACGCAGGGAAACCCTCGTACCTGATCGGAGCCCTGTCAAGTCTGTGCAGGTAGGTGCAGGGATCCATGCATGGAGACCTGATTTCAGGGTCAGGGCCACAGTGTTACATTAAGATGGCAGGTTGGAATCCCACTCCAAGGTTAATCAGAAAGACAGCACTACAGGATCTGTTAACACTTTGACTTCTGACCCTTGATTCCGAAATTAAATACCAGGATAGCCAAAAATACTCAGAATTCTCAAATGTAAATGTTGGAGGGTTAGAGACTGGAAAGCTGCAGGTTAGATATCCGCAGGAGTGCAGGATCAAGCCCCTTATGTCTTCAAGAGGCAAAGAACTCAAGATACTACCATAAGTTGTGTATGGTTTTTATTCTCTGAGCAACTAAATGACTGTCTTGGAACTATTGGCTCCTTTCACAGTATTTCCAGGGGATTTTTTTTCTAAGTCACACAGGACTTGCATGGTTAGTTCTGTCTTGTTACCAGTTTTGTGACCTGCTGCCCCTTTGGGTTCTCGGATTCTTAGAATGATTTTGTTAGACATAAATGGCAAAGTAGTTTGCAGTTGGGATTAGATATATTGGGGAAAATGCATTCCCATGGGCTGACGGGATGTTAGTACATCTGTCTGGTGATTATTTTTCTGTTTCTCTTTGGAAGCCATGGTGATTTGTTTGTTTTTCTTGGACCCATGAGGGTCTGAAATGCAGGGGGTTTATTTTCCAGAAAATGACAGTGGGTTTATGACCAATAAAACATTCTTAGAAGATGTTGACTCTGACGTATCCTTGACACTAGAATCTGAAAGCTCGCAGTGACTTCCTGCTTGGAAGAGTGCACGCAACGAATCACTCCTTGCTGGGCTTCAAAATCAACAAGCTTGATAACGATCATGGCAGTGGCATGACTCAATCTAGGACCACATCCATTAGCCAACAGCACTAACAACATCTATGTTCTCTTCTCAGGCCTCCACTCACTGGACAGGGGCTTGTTACTAAAAAGGTGAACTGGTCTGATACCACAACCATTAGAGGGTGCTGGAATCCCAGCCTGTGCCAGGGAGAAAACCAAAAGGCGCTACAAGGAGGCAGAAAAGAAACCAAGATTTCTGACTATAGGGATTTCCACAAAGCTCCGGCTGCCTTGCCGGGCGGAACTCTGCCACCGCAGCACCAGGGCCCCAGGTTAGGTCTTGGTTGCAGGAGAAGCACCCAGGAAGTGCGGTCACAAGCTCCCTCTGTTAAAACTGACCTAGTCTCCTGACACTTCTGTGCAGCCCATTGGTAAGGATCCAGTTCGCTCTGTTATTAGCTGGGCACTCTGGGGGAGCAGGTTTAAGGAGGAAGGCACTTACACACGGGCAGCCAGGCAGACCTGCTGTGGGGGGGTGCCAAGAGCCATCATTCTGGCAAGACCATAGCCAGATGGGGCCACATGCACCACTGGTGACGGCGATGGAGTTTCACCTGCTCACCTGAGCAGCCCAGAGCCATGCTCGCTGCCCATTGCTGCAGACAGTGGCTGTATGTTGCAAAGGGCTCAGGCTAGCATCGCGGACAGCTCTGTGTCCAGTGCTCCCCCTGGCAATCCCTGGGGCTCAGCCCCCCAGCGTCCCCCCAACATTCTGCCACCTTCATTGCTTCCCCGCCGCAGTGTCTGCAGAGAACACTAAGGAGCAGCCAGCGGAGGAACGGCTCTGGCAGAAGTTGCTGCTGTCAAGCCCATGGGGCACTCCTGGCCTACAGACCCAGTCACAGCCTGAACTTGGTGAAAACAGAGAGGCTGCCGGCACCCAGAGTCTGACAAAATGCGGAGAGGCAATGTGGCCTAGTGGATTAAAGCCCTAGGCTACAACTCAGGAGACTTAGATTCTATTGCCAGCTCTGCCACTAAGGGGTGACCTTAAACCAGTCATTGCCCCGCTCTCTGCCTCAGTTTCCCCATCTGTAAAATGGAAATAGTGACGCCAACCTCTGTGGTAAAGCACTTTAAAAGTGCTAGATAAGAGCTGGATGCTATGAATAGTGAGCCCCCACAGACAACAAGCTGGGGTCAGTGGTCGTGGCCTCACATTTCCTGAGCACCCCAGCCCTGCTAACAGCCGGAGCATTACAGCTCACAAGGCAAAGGTCATGCTGGCTCCTTCCGGATCACCCAGGGTGAAGCCTGAGGACCAGCTTGATGTGATGATCCTTCCAAAGCACCTGAAAGCTCATGCACAATGCTCGGAATTGCCATAGCAACGGAGTGACAGCACGTCTGCCCAGGAAACCCTACAGAAACTTTTTAAAAGACCTCATCAAAGAAGAAACAGCAGAGGGATCCCCAGTGACTAAGCTGGTGCAGACAGCTCAGAATTCACTCCAACATAGCAGATGATTAGTGATTAGTATAGCATCTTTCTAACATCCACTGGCTCGAGACAGGCAAGAAGAGCAGAGATCCTGATGATTTCCATATAGAGATGAAAAACAAACAGCAAAACAATGCAGGAGATGGCACACGGTGGGCCAGTAAACCTATATCAGAGGCAGTTCTGACTGTGCTATTCATACACGGGCCAGAGAGCCAAGGAAAAAGCACAAGCGACTGCATGGCATCTTCACAGCCCAGCCAGGCACAAGTCACTCAACTGCAGGGCTGCATAACAGAAGCAAGGCAGAGGTAATGGTGTCCAGACAATGCTTGTTGGACAAACGTCTCCACATCGGTTGGCACTGGTCACATTGGTTATGTTCTTTAGCCCACCCCTGGGAAGACGCGACTCACTTCACTCCCATAACTTCCTCATGAGAACTAAGAGGCGGGTCATGTCCCAAAAGCGAAGGTAGCGAATTACTACAGTCCCCGTCCCAGCTTTGCCTCTCTCCTGATCAGATGCTGATCCCTAAAGGCTCTGGGCATTATTCTCAGTTGGAGTAAATCAGCATAGTTCCACTGGCTTCAATGAGGTCAGTTTACATCAGCTGAGAATCCATGCCTCTCTGCTCGTTAGACACGGCACATACAGACAATTAAGGAAAAAGATGTCCTCTGCACAGGCAGCACTGAGTGATTTCTTCGTCTGCAGAATCCTGCAGGGGTTGACGGAAAGCTCTGTTTCAACGCACCGTCCCCTTCAGGACCCACAGAAACGCTCCTCACTTTTCATCTCTCTCCATGGAGGGCTGTTACTTTCAAAGGGCTGTGGCCCTGCAGAACAGGGCAGTGGGTTGTGTCATGTCCCAAAAGAGCTACAAAGCCTTGGCTGCTCTTTGAGTTCACTCCTCTGAGGAGAAAAGCCATCCTGCTCTTTTCGATATAGAAAAGCTTCATTTTCAGTTGGAAATACACATGTTCAGCTAGGGTTTTGCAACTAAAACGAAGCAAAGAAAACTTGCAGCACATCCATGGGCGCTCATGGCAGCCATCTTGGATTCGGGCAAGCCTGTCCATGCAAATGTCGGAAGCCAGGCTTTCTGGGTTGGAAATGCTCATGTTAAGCTTTTCCTTTAAGCATTCAAAAGACTCCAGCTCGCAAAGCAACAAATCCAAAATGGGTGCCACACCCCCAGCCGCCACAAGACACCATTAGTCCTGAGCTACGAGATGCCACTTTGTGACAGGGTACCACAGTGCAACGTGCGAAACTTGGCTTGCATTTGCAAAGCGTGTTCTCTCTTTCGAGTCTGAGTAGGATTCCTCTCTCCCTGATTTATGCTTCCTCCTCTCCCATCGCCGCTGCAGCAGGGATTTCACTCCTTTCTCTGCCTTTGGCCACCCTTGCTCATGGCTTGCTGTGTCCTGGCGGGACCTTTTTACAGTTGTACACTTATGCTGCTGATGACTGCACTGTAAACATTATTTCTTGAACTTCTTATTCACATAAACATTCATTCACAACACACTGACCAGATATGCAGTATCTGTGCACAGTAATACAAACATAACACAACAGCATTTCAACAAAACGGCCCATCCACACCGGCCTGAAAATCCACTGGTTGCACAGTCTGTATTCCAGTCAACATTCCTGCTTAATTAGAAAGTCTGGTACTTCTCACCTGAAGTTCTCACTGAAAACACTCTGACATTTGTCACCTGAAGCTGAACTCAGACTACAGAAGGAGCAACCAGGATGGCCATAATTTCCAACTGCCATTGTCCTGATTTTCAGATAAAGAATTAGAGGTTTTGCCTCCTAGACGTCAATTTCTCCTCTTTAATGAGGGACTGGTAATCTGTTGTAGAGGCCAGTCTCGGAATGGGCATATGACAGACAGAGGGCTGCTCTGTAATAATTTATGAATACTGTATGTGGCCTGGTTGTTGGGGTATGTTCTGTATGAATTCGTTGGTTTAGTTTAATAGCAAGCTGCTGGAAAAACAACCCAGAAATGAAACAATAGCTGTTGATAAATTACCTCCTGACAAACACTTCAGGTTGGTTAAGAGACAATGCCTGAGCTGTTGTCTGTGAGGATCCTATCTCTGGGCTCCAGCCAAGTGCCAAAACTTGTTCTGCCAATGCAGGGTGCCAGTACATCAAAAAGACTATAAATAGTTTTTAAAAATAGATAGCTGTTCAGGTTGCCATACACTGACACCTGGGAGGTGTCTGAAGAAGCTAGGCCAGCCTGGGTCACCATCATAGGGAGATGGGGTTTTAAGTAAGGTAGATGCATGTATAGACTGCTTGTTGTTTTTAAATTTTTCTTCTCCCTCTTATGTTATGCTTTATTCCTACCATTAATATTAAACAATACTTTGGGTTAAGGCGGCCTTCTGGGCTCTCTGTTCACCAACAGTCACAGACTCTTGAATGGAAGGACCACAGGTGTTGTACCCACTTAGACCAGCTTGGGAAGCATGGCTGATACACAAGGCCCTATAGCCCAGGGCCTAGTCTGATAGTGGAAGAAATGCATGATTCCATCCCAGGAGAGATAAAGCGTGCTGTTCATTTCTTCCCTTTCCAGTCAAGGAACTGCCTTCCATAAGGGAATGGCTCAAACAAACTTGTTGAATACCTAAGAGGTACAGATTATATCATACTGATGAGAGTAAAGTCCTGGCACACAACCTGCTGTGGGGACATTCTGAGGTCAACATCAAAAATACTGTCAAAAAGGAATTACTATAGCCTAAAAGCCATCTGACACAGAAGCTTCCTGGGTGTTCTGTACTGCAATTAATGGACCAACTATATTGACCAATTACATATGGATTAATTAGAAGACCTACTGATTGCTGGGTTCCTATTGGCTAGAAGTGCCTAAGAAGAGGCAAAGACTGTAACTAACATTATTTTAACTGATGTTTTAAATTTCCCCTGTTCTTAATCTGGAGAGAGAACAGAGCAGAAGGGCAACATGAGAACTGCTAACGAGAGAAGCAGGCTGGTTTCCAAGCTGACAAGACTTGTTTTGCTCTGTCAACTGTTCAGTCAGCAAATCCCTGTTCAAACTCCAGCAACGGCAAGTAAAAAACAAACAAAGCAACACACCACCTATTGTGGCTGAAGGAAAACAATACTTTCCCCAGACATGCTCACAGTATTAATATCAACCCTGCGATAGCGATATTATACTTTCTAACCTAACTGCTGGAACAGTTTGTGAAAATTGCAGAAAGGAATTTTGCCCAGGATTAGAAATGCCACTTTTCTTTTATAGTTTATATTACGACGCTCATCACCATAACGTCCAACCACCCCACATACACTCGCAAGCTTATCCTCAGAACACCCCTGCGAAGCAGGCGTGTGTTGTTCCCATTTTACAAATGGGCAACAGAGGCACAGGCAGATTAAGGCTCGAATTCAGGAAAGCATCCCTGTTTAGCAAGATACTTAAGCATGGGGCAGTGGGACTTAAGCAGCAGGTGGCTAGGGCTGGGGGGTGCTCAGCCCCTCCCAAATCTACCCACCAGCTCATCAACTGCCCGGGTGCCTCCCCCTGCCGGCACAACCCGCTCTGCAAATGACACACACCACATGATGCTGTGGGCAGGATCCTTGAGCCTCCTCCTAGCAGTGAGGGCCAACAGGCTGGAGCAAGGGGACAGAGCAGAGCTGGGGTGAGTGCAGGAGAGCCATGGGACAGGTTCACTCAGCAGGACAGGAGCCACCAGTCTCCGGGTTGAGTGCAAGTCAGGATCGCTCTCTAAACCCCCCCCAGCCCGGTTCTCCCCTCCGTGCCAAGCTGGGCTTAGCCCCCCTAAATCACATGTTCATGCTCCACCTAAGTAATAGGACAGACTGAAGCACATATCTAAATGCTTTCCTATATCAGGACCTCAGCGACTTTCCTAAGGTCACACAGGACGATTTGGCAGAGGCAAGACTTGAACCAAATCTCCTGAGTCCTTGCTGGGCACTCCCACCCCGAGCCCGCCCTTCCTGGCTGACATGCGAGTTACATGGATTACGTTTTCTAGTCCCAAGGGAGACAAGGTGGGTGAGATCATATCTTTTATTGAACCAACTCCTGTTGGTGACAGAGGCACTTTTGAGCTGACACAGAGCTCTTCTTCAGGTCTGCAAAGTGTCACAGCTCAATGCAAAGTGGAGCAGATTGTTTAGCATAAGCAGTTAACACATACTCTAAGGGGCCATTCAAGGTGGAGTGGCCTGTTACCCCCATCCAGTCATAGGGGGAAAGGAAGGGCCGGAAACAGTGGGTTATAGATTGTCATAATGAGCCATCCATCCAGTGTCTCTGTTCAGTTCATGAATTTTTGTATCTAGCAGAGGGATGAAGTTAAGTTCCCAGGCTCATCTTTTGAAAGTGTGGTGCAGGTTTCCTTTGAGGACGAGGACTCCTGGGCCAGATCTAGGATGGTTGCTCTGTGGAGGGCTTTCACCTGCAGGTGACAGAGTGCTGGTATCATTTTCCTGTGTGAGGTCAGTGGAGAGTGTCATGATTGTCTGATTTCACCCACTCAGTTGCTATTGGGGCACTTAGCTACGGGGCTGGGAGCTCATGGGGCCCCACCCAGCTGCTCTTTAACTTGATAGCCACTGACTTCAGCTGGAGCGGGAAGGCTCAGCCCAGAACTGTTATTTACCTTGCGGCTCATCCGCCTTATTTAATGAGAGACATTAAACAACAGTTACATGAGCTTTTGATCAAACCAACCTCCACTGAAATCATACAGTGACCTGGCCAATGTGTGTGTGCTTGATTGATGCCCTTTTCATGTTAAATATGCTACGGTAAACGTAGGCGGAAGCACAACATTGACACAGGTTGTTTGTTCAAGGAGTCCACCTACTGGGTAAATGAAGGTAAGCCAAACAAACCTGTTTGTTCTACGCCTGCATCAAACAAGGCCTAATACCCGATTCCCCACTAAGGTAGCAGGACCAGCCAAAGGATCAGCAACACTCATAGCAGAAGAAATCCGTTCGCCCAAACAATTACCGGAGGCGGTGCAATAAGAAAGTTCCAGAAGGACGTAGGTCTCTCTAGTGCTGCTCATGACATGTGCTGTACACTTGACCCATCTTAGAGTGAAAACTCATTAGAAGCAAGGGGTCAACCAGGGAATAACCCTTCCACTGCTGCAGCCTGGGGTGCAATGCGCGGAGCTCTCCGCTGCCACTTGGAGCAAGACTGAAAACACCAACAGGAGCCAGACCCCAGGCAAAGGCAGTGGGAATTGGCGGTGCGGTAACTAATGCCATTTCCAGCCAACAGACTGTCCGCATCCTTTACCAAGGGACACATTGTCCTTGGCCCTTACGTGGGTGAGCCGTGCTGGAATCCTGCATGTGCCCTTGTATGGACCCCCTCAGGACCAGGCAGAGCTACAGTCCCAGTGCTTGGGGGACCGCAATACACCACAGAACAGCGGCTCGCAACCCTCCTTGGGCAGCCCTACCAGGTGCACGTAAGGAGCAGGTGGCACGAGCATTCTGCTCAGCATGGATTTCCAGCAGACGATCAGGATGTTGGTTTTGACACCCCTGGTCTCTCGCCAGGGGATGCTGCAATGGGGACAGACAGCCAAAGCACCTGAGTTCACAGCCACTGGGCTCCTTCCCAGCTTAGGAACTCAGTTCCCACCATGGCCTGCCAGAGTCCGGACTCTGAGACTGCTGGGCTACAGTGCAAGTCATCTGCTTTCTCAAGGGCAAACGTTGGGGCAAAGTACTTTGCTTGGGGGCTTAGGTCTTTGCATCCTCAAAGCTCATCTATCCCACAAGAGTTTGCAGCAACAAATTACTCATTTTATCATTTGGGTACCCCCAAGCATGCTTGGCTCTTCACAGAAGAAGCAGAGACTGAGGCTATGTCTACACTACAAACAACATCAGTACAATTTACTTCGCTCAGGGGTGCGAATAATCCACACCCTGGAGTGAAGTAAGTTATATCGACCTATGCATTGATATAAACAGCTCTGTCTCCCGCCACAGAGCTACCACCTCTCATGGAGGAGGGAGTTATTAAGGCAACAGGAGAGCTCTCTCCCGTGGACTTAGAGCATCTTCACCAGGAGCGCTACAGCGGCGCCGCTGCCTCAGTGCTGTACTGGATAGCCTCAGTCCTGCCCCATTTTATGCACAACAGAATGAGTGAGTCAGGAAGAGCAGCAAAGGGAGGCCACATGGAGCAGGAGGGTTACAACGCTCGAACCCTCTGTTGTTCAATCCAGGTGCGTGCACATTTTGGTGGCCCTGCTGAATTCTTGGATGGCAGGGTATAAATTTAAATAGTGGCAGGGAACATATTTTTGTTCTGTGCCTGCACAGCCCACTAGCACAGTGCAAATAATAAATAATAAGAAAGGTGAAAAGAGAGAAATTAGTGATTGTTATTGGCTCACTGTGGGCATCACAGCCGAGATGAGTTTTCAGGTGACACTGGGGTGGAGAGCATAGCGCGGGGAGGAAACCTTAACTCTGGTGTGCACGCAGCAGTTAGAATTTTTCAAGGGCACGTAAAAATTTTTCAAGGGCACTGAAAATGCAAGTGAAAGATTTGCATATGCACAAATAGAGGCTGGATGCTAAGACAATACCCCATGAATTAAGGGCAATGTGTCTTTCTGGTCTGCACAGCTGTAAATACTTCTGGTGGTATTTTAGGCCGGCACCCATACACACAGGAAAAGATGCATCCAATAGCTTGTCTCTCCTCCTGCAGGTAAAGCTCACCTGGTTACAATGGCTCTCCTTTCTTTTCTATGAAGACAGTGTTTTCTAAAAAGCACGTTATAATTTACAATAAAGACATTGGAACAGTGACATTTACTGCAGACCTTGTGCTCATTAAAACAGTCTCATTGCCTCATTAATTCCATTTTTCATAAATTATGTTCATTTTTATGCACTGTGTTAGCTCCTCATGCATTTCACATGCTGCTGTTCCACATTGAAGGAATATGTCTCAAAGATGTTTCCAGATCAGCAAACCTGGTGCCCTAGAAGCAAAATAATTACTTTTGCCATTGCTAGCTCCTGTTAGCCCACTCAAGATAAATAAAAGTCACGCAACTACATTTGTCATGTGAACATAATTATTCCAAATGGCATTAGCCTCGGCTAGAATTGCACTGTAAATGTTCTTCAGGACATCAAGACTCACGGAGCGGAATTTAGTAGCAGGCAGTTTTGTGTTAGAAGCGCAGTAGCTAAATTACAGGACGTGATTACTACATGTGGCAACAGTGTACCATTACAGACACACACCAACCTGTGTGTAACTCTAAAACACCTGCACATCTGCACACAGCCCCATAGAACAACTGTTGTCAGAACAGATTTGACACAAAACACCGATAATGCAACAAAATCAAAGATTCAACGGCTGTGGAAAATTACAACACGCACCCCCTCTATCCCTCCCAATTTTCTGTTTGACTGCATCACAGGATATTAAACCAGTGGGCCAAATTCAATGCTTCAATGCTGATGGGTATGCTGGAGAAACCCACTGCATGCTTGTATTTCTGGCTTGTGAGGGAGGAGAGAAACTTTAGTCCAGTGATGGTCAAATCTTGGAGGTTTGTGTGATTACCTTGCCAAGTCTTCTGCCATCTCCCGTTCCATCCCGTGTCTCTTTTCCTTCCCCTTCTGCCTCTTTCCAACCACTTCCTATTGCTTGTGCTCCCAAGCTCCCATCCTATCTATCTTAGGGTTTATATCTCCACCCATCCCTGTGCTATCTTAGCACCTTACATGTAGCTGATTGATGATTAGCAACAGTGAAGTTCCTGGTGGCCTTCATGGAGAATTTCTAGCTTTCCTACCTTTTTGGAGTGCAGGGTAGGGTTATTTTTTGTTTGTTTCATTTGTTATTCTGAGGATATTGTTTGTTTGGGGGGAGGGTTGTTTGTTTTTATTGTAAGGTGGAAGGGGGGGGAGTGGGTCTTAAGGTAGAAAGGCCTTTTTGAAGAGGAAAGTTTTGCAGCATTTCCTAAAGACAGCCAGACTAGATTCACCTGAACTCCTGTGGAAGATTGTTCCACTGCCAGATCCCTCAGCAGCGACTGATTTGTCCCCAGACCTCACGCGCTCCATGAACTGCATTGTCCTAGAGAGGAGCGTGGCTGCCAAGGGGATTCACAGATCAAAATTTGGTCTTTCATGTAGGTGGGGTTGCATCCATTTCTTGCCTTGAAGATTTGGATCAAAGCCTTACACTGGCTCCAGAGGCTGCCTGGGAGCCCATGGGGGGAGATGAGGACATCCTCGGCCATGGAGGACGGGGGCAGCCACATTCTGTGTCAGCTGGAGCCTGTGCCAGGTGTAGCTTCACATACAGCGAACTGCAGTTGTCCAGCGTGATGGTGACAAAGACAGAGGCCTCCAAACCTCACCCCACAGTAAGATTGCAACCACAAGCTTACAGGCAGGACCGGGGCTCTCTAACCTGCACTTGCAGCGAGAAGTTACTTGGCAGCAGCTCCTGGCGGCACCAGACCCAAAGCAAGCTCAGTGCTTCTGGCAGTGCTGGACGTGAGTGGCTCCCATCCCACCCCTCCCAAGGGCAGCCGGCAACCGTGCACTGCAGGCCAGAGCCAAGAGCCACTGGCAGCACTGGCCAGGGGGCGTCACGATGTGACGGGGTGAAGAAAGGATCGTCTGGTGGGCTGGGCATTAGGTGGGGATACAAGAGCACTCGGTTCAATTCCTTGCTCTACCACGGCCTTCCTGCCTCAGTTCCCCACATGTACAATAGGGATAATATAACATCCCTCTACCGCCGAGGGCTGTTGCAAAAATAAAAGATATTATAATGACGGAGACGGGGAGGCAGACGAGTACCTAGGGGGCCAGGACTGGGCCTGGCTCAGATTCTGCTGCCCTTGTCCATGGCTAGTCATAATTTAACCCTTTGGCCAAAAAGCGGGGTTCGCTGGCACCCCTGGTTGGTGTGTTTTGTTTTCCCTGCAGACAAAAGTGCCACCCCTCCCTCTCTGATCTCCCAGCTTTCAGAGGGCGAGCAGCTGATTACCTGGGCAAACTGACTCACCTTGCCAAGGCGTGTCACAGCAATCAGAAGTCACCCTCCAACTTTTCTGCTTAGCTGCCGACGTGGCCACGCTGATACACTGCATTTGGCTTTGCAACGTGAAAAGAGCCTTCACTGCAAAGTTTCTGGAAATTGCTCCAGCTAAATTGGCCATGACAAAACCAGGAAAAAGGCACACACTGTGGATTACAGAAAGCTCCCAGCCCCTTTATTTATTTTGCAGGACAGGATGCGCTGGGAACCATGTCCTCCCCCCACATTTAGCCCGCACCTGCTCACTCCAGATGCCTCAAACAGCCTGCATGGCAAGGAAATTCTTGCAGTTGATGATGGCTGGACGGAGATCCCTGACTGAGCTTGTCACTGTCCTGGCTTCCTCAGTTGATCTTGCATAGGCCTCTTTCCCCATAGCCTTGCTACTGCCAGTGCAAGAGTCTTCTTCTCTGCATCTCCCTCCATCTGGAACAGCCTCTCTGCATTCTCCTCACCTCAGTGACTCTCCACCTCATTTCCAACCTCAGCCAAAAACACTTTCTATATTTTCTCCCTGGCTTATACCTCCTCCCTTCTCTCTGCCTTCAGAATGAATTATTTAACTCTCTAACTGTATTATTTAGCTCTGCAAAGCATCCTGGGACGGCAATCGCATGAAAGATGCCACACAAACTACAGTCGTAATGTACTGTATCCTCCAGAGTCCACCCGAGCCACTTCAGTCATCAGCTGGGAAGGGCACTGGAGGAAGGCACTTGAGATGAGAAATGCACTTTGAGCACATTGCCACTGAAAGGCTCCCAACTCAGGGAACAAGATCAGGACCGGAAAGCCCTTAATGCTGTCACCACACCCAGCTAGCCTGGCTCCCCATTTATATTTAAAAACATCTCATGTAGAGAAACAAGCAACAAATCAAGATGGTTGACAAACCACCCTCCTTAGCAGGCACCTTGGATGCATACATTGAGATATACAATATTAATGAAGGAACAGTTTCTAGGATTTTGTTCCCAGGGCTTCTCAAAGTGGCAGTGGGCCATAGCCAGTTTGTTATAAATAGGCATGTGTCATTTAGAAGGTCACGCAATGAACCATGAAAACTGCCAGAAACTTAACAAGAAACAGTAAAATGCAAATTAAATCAGAACCGAAGACGCACTCACACTCAGGCAGCTGCTCTCAAAATTGCAGAGGAGGATCCTTGAGGCAGAGGAGTGCAGCCAAAGGAACAATTAAAGGTCTACAGGGAGACACTGATAAAACACGGAATTGCTCCTCAAGAAGAGTCATTTTTTTAACGTGTAACTTAATATGGTTTATCTGTTCAGTGCCTGCCTAGATTCCCACACTCGAAGGTGTGGTGGGAAGGGTCACTGGACAGCATCAGCTGTCAGTGCAGATACCTACAGTGGCCATCTCACGCTTCTAGGCTTTGTTGCCCAAGGACAGCTAAGCCAATGGGGAGTCAGTGAATTTTAAAAAAGCCGACTCCTTTATCCCAAATATAAACATTCACCGACTGGAAGGAACCCACTCCCCCCCACCCCTTTCGAATTGCCCTGTTCAGCAGCAGAGCACACAAATACTCATAGCTACGCAAATAGCAACTCTTTATTTGCTGTGTTTGCTCAGCTAATATTGACTTTCCAGCCTGACACTGCTGCTATTGAGTTTGGCTATTCACAATAATGTTTGACTAGCATTAGAACAGCACAGCGATAACAGCATGCGCAACAGGAAGAGCAATCCATCACCCCTGCGTGGGATAGTGCCATTACGACAGAAAGAGCCCATCTGCTTATTCAGTCAAGTACAACTGTTGAATCTAATGCTCCCTGTGACAGTCCTCCTAGTTCAAACAACCCAAGGTTATAGTGTTATTGTGTACTCACGCAGAGCAAACACTCAGAGACAGCAACAAAAAGGTTACGTTTCAGCTTGTCATTTCTAGGTGGGGCCTACGAATTGCTTTGTTTCTAGCAACATTTAGTGAACATTATCCTGAGAGAATCCAAAGTAAACCAAACATCCACCATCTCAATACTTCAGCCTAGGGTTAAGGAAAATAGTGCCAGTTCTCTAGGATGGAACCCACAAGAAAGAGTGCATGGGCCCAACACTGTAAGCCAAACCATTAGAACTGGGAGGTGAGAGATTAGCAGTGGTTTAAAGCGTACAAGGGTTTCTTTTCTCAGAAAACACAAAGCTATACCTGGAGAAGAGTCCGTCGTCACAGAACTGTTGGGTCAATGGCAGCGGGCCAAGTAAGCCCTTTGCAAAGCTTCAACAGTCAGTATTGGTAAAAATCATTACCTTCCAATTTCAATCTATACTAGACTTTTTACAGGGTTTGATACAAGCCCGAAATAATCAGTTAATCAGATCAGTGTTTCTTTTGCTATAATATCAAGAATCAAGGCTGCAGCCATGTATTTATAAGAAAACATATTTGCTGAACATTCACTGTACACAGTTCTCTCTTTCTTAGGTAACTGTTCTTAATTTAGTTATCAGTTAAGAACTGACTTCATAGACATATTTTGTTTCACCAGACTGATTGCCTTGTTTACTTCCCACCTGAATCTAGTAACTTACACAATAATGTCTGTACATAGCAGAGCTCCACAAATGCAAAGAGCAATCATTGCCTATCTTGCATCAGTAATAATCTGCTTTCTTCATGTTAAAACAATAAATCAGACATGACAAGCAAAGATACAACTCCAATTTTTTTTTTAGTGCTCCCATTCTGTAAGCCTGCAAAACACATTAAATAGAGCTGAGGAATTTCCATCCCACAAGAAATTCCAACATTTGTCTTCATCCTAAATCAGGATAAAAAGTTGAAATTTCAAAAATTTTCAGGAATTCCTAAAAATTTAGATTTGGAACTGTGAAAATTTTTCATTTAGGCATTTTTAATCAAAATGAAATATTTCAACATTCCCCAAAATGAGCCAAAATTATTCATTTTGGTTTATTGAACTGACCAGAAACTCTTCATTTCCAGACACTTCAATAATATATTGCGTTTTCCTATGGTGGTGCACTGTCCTCTGGGATTTGTAGTTTGGGAGCCTGAGGCCCTCACTCTCTCTTACGAACCAGGCTCCCAGATCAGACTAGATTTTCCCTAATGCAGCATGCAGCTTTGAGAGGGGACATCCACATTGCTTCATGGGATATAGAATCATGTGATTAAATGGAATCTTAGCTTTCAGTTTTTTAAGTGAGCTTCTACCCCTCATAGTTATGCAGAAAAGCTCATATATCAGAAGGCAAATAAAATAAACAGTGTTTATAATTAATTAAAATCTCAAGATTTTCAAAGCAATCTCACGCTTTTGGGGGGCCTGACTTATGAGTTTTGAACACATGGGGTTGGCAATACTGTGCGTGTCTTGGATTCTCTCTCATGTTCCATTCCTCTCTTTATTTCAAGCACCTAAGACTCTAAACCAAATGATAACTGGCTTCTTACTCTTCCTTTCATGTGGCATGCAGTTAAGAGGGGGGTGAAAACAATCATCCACACTGTATTCTCAGGAATGCTGCTGTTATGCTAATTACCTCTCCAGTCATCCAGCAGCAAAATTAAAGGGGTATTATCCATGTTTATAAACCTGATCCCTGACTTGGATTTTAAAGGCACTTCCAGGCATTAATCAGAGCCTCACACTATGGATAGTAACAAACGGGCTGGTGTCCTCATTTCTTGCTACTTCTGTCAAAAGCAACTTCCACACATTTACCTCCTTATCTCAATGAATCTAATAATTTGGGGGGGGGAAACACAAGGATGAAAGTCCTCTCCCAGTCCTGCATGCACAGCAGGAGAGAACACAAACACACTTCTGCAAGAAAGCAAGAGCTGGAGCAGCACACAGGCAGTGATTTACAGCAGCAATTCTCTCCAGCCACTGCAGGTTCTCCATTTCAATGTGAGAGATGGGAAGGGGAGCAGGCCAAGGAGAGATGTACCAAATGGTCCCAGGAACAGCCCACATGGAGAAACTCTTGGAACTTTACTCACCTCTAGGAAGTATAACATAAAAATATAAGAATGGCCAGACCAGGTCAGACCAGCGGTCCATCCAGCCCCGTGTCCTGTCTTCCAACAGTGGCCAATGCCAGGTGCTCCAGGGGAATGAACAGAACAGGCAGTTACCTAGTGATCCATGTTTACTCTTGTCCACTCCCAGCTTCTGGCAGCCAGAGGCTAGAGACACTTCGGAGCATGGTTTTGCATGCCTGCCCATCCTGGTTAATAGCCATTAATGGACCTATCCTCCATGAACTTATCTAGATCTTTTTTTAACTCTGTTATAGTCTTGGCCTTTACAACATCCTAAATACCCTTCTCACCATCTACCACCACCACTGGAGAGGTCTGGGTATGTCATTTGGAGAGGCACATACGGGGACTTTTTTGGCATTGAGGCCATCACTCATCTCAGGTGCCGCTTTCTTACTGTTTCAGAAAGCTCAGAGGATTGGTCGCCTGCAATGGGTACAGCAGTGCAGAAGTGCAGAAGGCTGGGAAAAGAACAACCAGTTTGATGCTCCGCCCGGAGCCAAATAACTTAAAACCTTAACGTGGCCTCAAGGGCTGGGAGGTTTGTTTTTTGAGGAATGAGGGCACCAACATTTCCTCCAGAGTCTTCATGGTGTGATGTCACTGAAAAGGCATCACAAGCAAAGCCTGCTGGAGAACGACAGGTGATGGCTAAGACAGTGGATGGGGTTTCAGAAAATTGGGATTCAGTTCCTGGCTCCACCACTAGCTTCCTGTGTGATCTTGGGCAAATCACTTATTCTCTCCAGGCCACAGTTCTCTGTCAAAAGAATGGGGGTAATGGCATTTCCCCTCCCCACCTCCTTTGTCTGTCACTAACCATGTATATACAGCACCGAGCACAATGGGATCTCACTTTTGCTTGGGGATTGTAAGCTGTATTGCAAAACATGTAAGAAAAATGAGGAGGAACTGAAGAAAAATAGGGAAAGGTTTGGGTCCACTGACTTCTCATTTCCTATGAAATTAGTTACATGGCCTAGGTCTGTAGACTTGTCACCATGGCAGGCTCCTTCCACTCTGCTAGACAGCGATTACATCCAATTCACATGTCCCACTCTGGGTTGAATAGTTCTCAAATCCCTGATCAAACCCCTTTTCCATTGCTAGCTGTAGCTATGCTGGACTAAGAGGCGGAGTGCACCTTATCTCTCTTTGTCTATGCATGTGGACAGAAGGCAAAAAGAGGAAGCACTTGAGAACCAACCACATGTTTAAACATAAAGAAACAAACAGGTTTTATATCGTAAATTACTGCGAAACAATGAAACAAAGAGCTAACTGTCATTAGTCAACTGCTATGTTGGGGAAAGGAAATGAGGAACAAATTATCTGTTTGCTTTCGTTGATTCACCATCACCAGACATACAAACACCTGTGCTCACAGCTTTATGCACATGTTGACATTCACCCCCATTAAAGGGCCAGCACAAGTGCTCAAATTAGGGCTTCAGAGGTGCATAGCTCTCAGCTCAACAGTGAATTTCATCCAAAATGCATTGGTGCCCACCCTCCCACAAAACATCACTTGGACACATCCGGTGAAACAGTCAAATGGAGTAATAGGGTCTCTCTCATGTTCGGTTTGCTAAGTTATTTTAAATTAGAAATGCAAGAATTTCAGCGTGGTCATCAGAGATGATGTTCAAGAGGGACACTCCTGTCTCTTGGAAGAGAGGTGCAAATGGAAACACTTTGGCGGATGGCTTTGTGCGTGTACCTCCAATAGGGAAGTCTTCTACTGGGGACGCAGCATCTTTTCTCCTGTATATAGATGTACATTAGGAATGGGAGGACTGGGTCAGACTAAAAAGAATCCCCATTCCACTCACTGGGAAACATACAAACACACTCACGCATACACACACTTAATGAGACTAAGCTGGAGAAAGTTTGGCTAGCTTGCACACCTTCCCACCATTCTTTTTCATTTTTCCACTTCCAGGTTCGTTGTAGGAGCACAATTGCCAAAACTGCACCAGCACTCCTCCCATCCCAGCCTCCCCAGGCCTAAAGGCTGGGTAAGGCTGAGGCCGGACTGAAGCACATGACCCCCAGTCCCATGACCTTCATTCTTCCCACCTCAGAAAACTTCCAGGCCCATTTCTACAACCTCCAAAGCTCCAAATAGTTCAGCTAAGAATTCAAACGTTTATCTAAACTGCAACCCTGATCCTGGAGGTTCACCCATCACTAAGATAGAACGTACGTGCCCTATTATTAATTTATACTGGTTTGTCGAGGTTTATGACACCTGGACAAACATAGGTGAAAGCAAAGTGAAAATGCAGTAGTATACAAGTTTTATAGCATGGCTGCGTTGTTCAGGAATGCTGAAGCTGCGACTGAGTTACCCATGTCATTCCAAACAAGGGCCAATAAGACCTTGATATCACCCTGCAATATCATGTGTTCTTTGTGTGCCACACCTGTTATTTTAGGAATGCTGTGGAGAGTTAAAAAATCATTGGCACCACTGCATCCCTCTGCCTGTTAAGACTGGTTTCCATGGGATTGTTGGTCTGACTGTCCAGACATCAGAAGGAGACCTGATGAAACGGGTGGGTAAATATTTTTCTGCCTTTTTTTTTTTTACAAATGGTGAAATTGAGCCACAGAGGCTAAATAACTGATCGATCAAGACAGTATCAGAATTTCTGTGTTGGGATATTAGATTAAGATAACATCCAGACTGAAGTACTAGACTTTATTAGTCCTGCACGGGGTATGCCAGGCCCTCAGGTCTGCTAAATAATAAATAGCAGTCTATTATTATTATTACTCCTCCTCCATATGCATTTCTATAGAGTCCGTCAGAACAGCTCTCAATTATACTTTGTGCTTACATAGCACCTTTCCATCTCAGGATCTCATGCTGCTTTACAAACATTAAACCAATGCTGGAATTTTTGCCAAAGGCAGAAAAGGAAAGGAAATCCCCCTGTTGCTGCTTCTGATCCTTGCTTGTCTCCCTCCTGCCACAAAGACAGCAATTGTGAGCGTGAAAAATACATGAACTGTTTTAATTTGCGGGTTTCTCTGGCGTTTTTATACACTCTGGGATTCCAGGGCTCAGCTAAACACAGCCTCTTTCCGCAAGAACCTGACTTCAAGTGTCATAGGTGCCCTTGGTGGTCTTCATAGGTATGTCCAGCCAATCAGGGCCCCAGAGGATCTGTCACACAACTTACACGGTTTGACCTCTGGCAAAATGTTTGACAAAGGAAACCACAAAATTGGTCTGGTTCTAATAATTAGCACCTACCCAGAAAATAGTTTCACTTCTTGCTTGGCCAGGAGTTTGCGGGCCCACAAATCTCCAATCACATGGCGGCTTTTCTTTAATCAAAACCAAAACACCCCAGAGTTTGGAAATGCAGCTCTGGCTGGTGTCTGTGTTGACAATCTGCTGCAACAAGTTAGCTACCAAGGTGATAGGACACCTTCATATCAAAACTGATCACTTAGATAGGACGGTTGCCTACTAATACTCTCTCACCCACAGAGAGAAATTATGGGGGCAAGCAGGAAAGCCTGCCCTGACACATCCATGCTGTACCTGCCTCATGGATAAAGAGAGGCTCCTAGTCTCCTCTGTTATCAATCCAGCTTCTTTCATAAGCACGATATTCATGAATACAGTTTTTAGTGATATTAAATATTCTTTAATAGTTCAAAGGAGCAGGAAGGAGTCTCCTCTTGGAATAGCAGGGAGCCTAAAATAGCAAAAGGGGAATTGGCCACATCTATAGTCCTGGTTTTAACATTTCAGCCCAGTGTGGGCTCGGACAATTCACCTGCATCTGAAAACAACTAGGCCAGGAGGGTTTTTGCCAGTGACTTAGCTACAGGTGTCCAGGACACAGTGTACTGAGCTGGGACCAGAGGAGCAAACATGGGCACCTCTCTGAGCAGAGGGCTCCTGACTTTTTTACTCATCTGCAGTGCAGCTGGTAGCACTAGGGCAGAATGAAGAGCCCTGCTTACTGCAGCCAGCCTTGAGGACCTGAAGTTCTTAAAAATGAATCTGGAAAGCTTCCCAGATTATACATCTGCCCATCTCATTCATATCTTGGAGGATGAGGAGGAAGAGGGATGAAAGGGGGAGGGGATTATGATACTGGTATGTTTTCTCTCTCTGGGTATCTGTGTAAGATACCTGCATCCACGCAACCTTCCCCACCTTGCCAGGTCTGGGTCTCTCCTCTTTATGTCCCTAGAAAGGGACGTTCAGTCCCTGCAGTAGGTTCTTAGCCATGCTACGAGATGTAAACATTTAGTCTCCCTTCTGGGTTCTTTTGTAGCTTTCTCTAACACAGTATTCTTCAGCTTGCTGCATTCATGTTGTTAAAAAAAAAGTCAAAATATTTTCCAGCAGGAAAAAAAAGTGGATGTTTCACCCAAATGTAGTTCTATGCCCAGGAACCAGACCCGGCTAAAGGGGTATGTTCTCCATTGCATAGAACCCCATCATCAGCTAAAGTCAATCTCATACCCATTCTACTCAGAAGTATTGCAAAGGCCATTTCGCCAAGAGGGATGTGAGTGAACATTTGACGCAGACAGTGCCCAGAGGGGCAACTCCCCTGGTTCAGCCCATCTCAGGCAGATGGTGCCTGGCTCTATTGCTGGTGTGTAGGGTTGGGGGAGAACGGGAAAGGGTATATGGATCCTTCTCCCCCTTGTGCGTCAGGCAGAAGAGGTGTCCTTACATGCAGTCCTGAGTGCATGGAAACTCAGGGACGGTCCCCCTACCACTTCTGGTACTGTAAATCACCCCCAAAGACAGGATGAGGAGGGGGAGCCATGGCCCCACCCCACACACACACTTTACCCCCATACCCTGGAGCAGACTGGCCCACCCAAATTGATGCTGCACTCTCCTCTCATACCCTCAGAGGGGAAAGGCCTTTTTCAGAGGCACACTCCCTCCAGGAGTTCCCTGGGACAGCACCTCCAACATAGGCTAGTGCTCCAACAGCACCATTGGGGGTTGCCCCAGCCTGCCAGAGAGCAGGAATTGGCTGTACGAGTCCTCATCTCATGACAAGGGCCCGAAAGCACTGACTGACTCTGTTCTCATCCCCACGTGCATGAAGATGCCACCTCCATTATTATTATTCAGGTCAAAATATCACGCCACATTTAAACAATTCCATTCTGTAATTAGTTACGATTCGAGTGAAGGAGCCCACTATGGTTTGGAAGTCTCGGTGATAGCTTTATCTGAAGAACAGCTCTCCTGAGACAGACTGGCATGGCCCTCACCACAGGTCTCATGGATTTTTTCCTAGCTGTTGGCCATATGCACGCAGTTTCGATGGGGCAGGGGGGCATCCGAGACAAGACAGTGACACAGCTATTTTCCAAGCTGCAGCGTGAGCTCTGGGCACGTGAGGCTGAAGGTCCCGGTTCTGAGACTCCCTGCTTCGGGGTTTGTTTGGTTTTTGCAGTGCAAATGTACACCCCCCCCAGCACTCACCCGTTCATCTTATTTGCCTATTCTCTGGTCTCTCCTGGAGATATCCACTTAATGCTCCAAACTCCTGAGCGAATGCTCTGTGGGACACATTCCTTATTCTTCAGTTCCCATTCTGCTACCCATGCTTTTCTACGCTCAATGCACCTTTAATTCGTTCATTACATAGCACATATCCCCACCATTCCCCACCCCTTGGGCGGGTGGGTGTCCTCTTTGATCTCAAAGCACCTTCCACATATGGCATGTACATTTGCTGAGGCCCTCACACTTGACACCAGACACGGTGCTACTGTTACATTTGTCAACAGCAAAGCAGCCAGCCTACACGGGTGAGCTAATACGATGTGTGTCCATCATCACACAGATCCCTTAGCTTGTGTGTTGCATCCCTTTTGATCACTCTTCATCGGTCTTTGTCCTTTAGAAGGTATGCTGTGCAGGGCAGGGACCATGTATGGGAAGAACCTAGGAGATGTTGGGCACTGCTGTTACCTAAATAAATCACAATAATGCAGGTTCTCGCAAGTTTCTTTCAAAGCACTGGACACGTCACTGAAAGGCCTCTAAGTATCATGGGTGTTCAAGCAGTCTTGAAACGTACTTAAACAGAAAACACCCCAAGTTTATTGGCTTCCTATCTGCACTTGAGTGTGATTCAACAGGTTGGCTCAACTCTACCTAAAGTCCCCCATGGCTTGGAGACTGGGCCACCTTGGAGACTGTCCCCAACCCCCCATGTATTACCAATGGTGGCTGACATCATCTGAAGTACTACTGCAGACATGCCCTACAGATGCATCTCCTGGGGACTGAAGATGAGGATCTTAGGACCCTTCTTTCATCTCACTGCCCCCACAAGAGACCTACAGTAAAAAAAAGATCCTAAGAAGAACACTCCCTGGCACATTTGGGGGTTTGCTTTCCCTGTCTTGCTTGTGCTGCCCTGTGTGCAATGGTGGCTGCACACTGGGGAGCCAGTCAACACTACCTGGTGCCTTTCACTCTGTAACTATAGTGGGGTCAGTGTCTGACAAAAGACAGCCTGCGAGCCAGATGGCGGAGAGCTGATATTGGCAAGAGGAGATCTGGCCAGTGGTTTCTCCTCTTTGGCACTTCCAAAAGACTTTCCTGAAGACCTATGACAGCGTAATCATTAAAGTGTTCTTGGATTGTTGCAGGAGTTTGCAGTCCACAAGCCAAGAGAAGAACCAGCACGCTCAGCAGGAAAACAGGCCAGGAAGCTGCCAATGGGACAGGGCTGTTTTGACCCACGAAAAGAACACGCTTGATCAGCAGCAGCTGTAATTGGGGACCAGGCTGATAAAATGCCTGTCAGCACCTGAGGCAGGCTTGCCTTTAAAGCCTCTCTGATGTTTGTCCTGCAGTGGGCTGTCTCAGAGAGATGCCACAAAGGTTTTGTAACAGAGCAGCTTCCCAGCTCCGTCTGCCTGCGCTCTAACGGCTGCCAGCAGTGCGAGCGTTCCTTCTCGCATATGACACTTATTCTTGAATCATTGCAAAGCTTTAGAGACGTCTCCTCTGCCAGCGTAACAGCATTGCTGTCAGCTTTCTCTTCCAGTTCGTTCTTGATGTTATCCAGGAAAACATGTAGCAATCTAATCGGCGGCAGAGATCGACTCAGCGTTGCACTGCAATGCTGGCACAGAGACTGTGCGACGCAGTCCGAAAGGGGTCAAAGCAAGCTGATGAGACCTTCCCACCAGGATCTAGCTATTCCCACAGTGATGGTCTGATTTTCAGATGATATTTTGTGTCCACAGTTCCTATTGCATTTGGTGGGAACTGAGGACACTCAGCATATCTGAAAATCAGGCCATTGGCGTATTGGTGCAGCTACTGCTATAATGGGACACAGCTGTGCAAAAAAAACCAAAACCAAAACACACTTGAAGTGGTTTCCAGTATATACAGGGCTTACAGTTTGGTTCAGTGGCTCTCAGGACCCACACTTTACACATTGTTCGAGCCCCCCTGCACCCACTGACTTCACTGAGGGTGATGCAGGCATAACTAAGAGCTGAACTGAACCCCGTCTGTCCAGTCTCTCTCCCATGTCTCAAGCTATCCTGTTGACTCAATTCCACACCTGAAGTTACTCAGGCTTCCCAGGGACGTTCTCTATACAGAGGTCCCCAGCCATCTCTTCAGCGGGATCCCAAGGTAAAAAGAAATGGAGCAGTAACAGCTAGAGCATTTCATGCCTTTCAGCTTGTTTCTCTTCCAATACTAATTACACCCTTTAGGTGCCATGTTTTATGGGATCTGTAACTGTGCTTTAGACTAATCCAAGACCCCTGGGGCACCCTGTTCTCCTACCACCTCATACCAGTTCACCCCAGATAATGCGAACTGGCTCCATCCCATGAGGATTTGGATTACTGGTCAAGAGCCTCTAATGTCAAATCTAAGGTGCAATGGTCCACCTCTGCCCCAAAGCAAAAGCAGGCAAAACGTATCAACGACCATTAATCAGCGAGAACTCAGAACCTAGCAATCAGATTAAAAAAATTGCAGTGGTGGAAAAGTTTAGAGGTAATAATTGCAAATAGCTTCAATACAGATTGGCCTTTTTTGTGAATATAGGCTTGGCAGGCAGATGCTTTCACTCTCCAGCCATACTACTGCTCTCCTGATGCTATAAGACTCACACCCACCTCCACTGGAATGCTAGATTATATGCCACAGAAGCTACACTAGCACTTAGTGGCAGTGACAGACTGGGACTAAAAATCGGCCCAGGCATTTAAAGCACACCGGCCAGGGCGCCACTGGGGGCAGGAGGAAGTGGTGGAGCCAGGAGAAGGGAGCAGCTGCCGCGCTTGGCCAGGCCCAGCTGGAGGGCCTGATGAAAGGCTTCCGTGGTGGCCCGACCGGCCCACCAGCCCTTGAGTGCACCACCCCCTCTGGCATTTGCCAGAACTGCCAGATGACCAGTCCACCCAAGCCTCGTGGTATAGCACATACATACCCTAGAGTGTGCTATACAGTAACAGAAACTCAGCTAAGACTCTTAAAAGGACTTTTGTAGAACTTGCCTCTCAGCATTTTTCCAAATGTCAGGTCCCAGTTTCTTCCTTCTCCTCTTAGTATTTACCAAAGGCCAGATTCTGCCATCCTCAGTCAGGCTGAATAGGACCTTACTCCATGAGTAGCTCTAAGGTACTCAATATGAATGAGAGGGTCTGGCCGTTAGTCCAGAATTCAGCCCACCACCGTGGAAAAACCTTTCACAAATCAGTAAATAAGCAGCAAAACTTTAAACTCCTTTATGTAGGCTGGTATTTTCTTCTCTGTGACAGTACATACTTAACTTTTATGGGTCCTCTGCCAACTCCCTGTGCAGACATCAAGTACTCCCAAGAAGGGCCCTTCAGACCACAGAAATCCCACCATATTTTTTTCTAGCCAGGTTGGCCATCATTGTGGAATTAGAATCCCACATTTTGCTTTCAAGCTAGTCTCCTTCAACCAAGTGACTATCCTGTCTACCGTAAACAATTCCTATGTTCCTTGAATATGCTGGCATAAAGTAACAAGTCATCTAAAAAGACTAACAATATTTGAAAATTTAAAGTCCTCCAGGATATTGTGCATCAGTCTCTGGAAGGTTGCATGGGCACTACATAATCCAAACGGCATGCAAAGCATACTCCAGGAGGCCAAAGAGTGAGGAAAGCAGTTTTACGCTGATCACTTTTATCCATAGAAATTTAGGGGCATTCACTAGCCAAATCTAGTGTTAAGAAATACTTAGCCCCATGCAATACCTCCGGCAAACGCTTCCCTCAGAGGGAAATGAAAGGCATTGTGGCCAGTTTTAGCATTCAACTTCTGATAACCCATGCATACAACCACAGAATCCCTAACCAAAATCACAGGGCAAGCAAAGTTCAGAGCTGCCTTTAGTACCCTTATTCCATGACTTCCCAGCACTGGTGAAAAGAAAGTCTTCCACTTCACCAGCTATGGGGAGGTGAGATTTGACTGCATAATAATTAGAGATTGGCCAAAATTGGAACTTTGAATCCAACCCCCTATGAATTTCAGGAATGAGGAGACTGGGGAATTTCATGTCTCTGAGTCTAAGCCTATCCCTGCAGTTTTGATCAAATGTCAAAATCAGAAGCGGCTATTTTGTGGTTCAAGTTCAGAGGCAGCTAAAAATTCTCTACAATGCCTGCTGTTGCAGGATTTCTACCCAAGATGAGGGGACTCTCCCTAGATCAGTTTATCTCAGAAAATTTTCATCTTTGGGCTGAAATCTTGTGCGATTTCAGCACTGTCAAATCTAAACCCAAACCACAGCCTTGATTCACCCTCAAACCAGCACTGGACAGTTTACCTTAGACTGAAGTCCACATTCAAATGCCAGCTTCTTGGGCCCCTTTGTCATGATAAACCTTCTCCTTAGGAAAACATTTCCCATTCAGCTAGAGGATATTCCTATCACCCCTTTTCCTCCAGAGTATGATTTCAAATTGGGACAGGAATAACACTGGAGCCAAAATACTAAACCCTCAAAGTAACAAGGATGTAACATACAGCAGTGCTGAACGACCAGTCTCTAAAGCCTGTCTCCTGTCACCTCACATGCGTCAGACTTCACAAAGTTAATACCTCTGTCATATGATGGGGGGAGGGGTCAGGATCCACTAACTTCTGTGACACTTGTCACTAAAAGTGGACAAATTTTTTCCACATTTCAAATCTGACAAAATTTTCCTTCAAATTCAGTTCTTTTTTTAAATGGATTAAAATTTGGATCGAACGGATTCAGCTTTTCCAGCCAGCCATGCAGCTGATTGAAAATTTTGATAATGAACAAAAAGTGTCATGGAAATTTTTTTTTAAAGGGTATAAAAACTGAAGTTTTCCAGCCAGATCTATGGATAATGATGTGCACTCCTCCCTGTCAGACACCCAGTGGACTGGGCAGCTGCTTCAGTAACTAACTCCTGCAAAGACCTAATTGTGATTTAGTATTGATTATTTTATAGCACCCATGGTGGGTGCTGGGTGGGCTCCAAGTACTCCAGAGAGAATCCAAAAAGACAGGTCCCTGCCATGAGGAGGTTACAATCAGGGGGTCAGGATGTGCAGGAAGTCTCAGTCTAGTTGATTTAATGGGCCCTTCTGGCCTTAAACTCTATGAATCATCCAAATCATGGATGAGAAAGACAAGTGATACACCTGCTCTATTACATACACCAGGAAGGGCAGGTTGCCGTGAGACTTTGATCTTTCTTCCTCGATTCTCGTCGTGGCTGTTTGACTCTTGGCTGTCCAAGGATATTCAGTGCTGCAACATTAGCTGAGTGCTCATTGTACTCCCATCAGCTGTTTTTGCTACCCCACAGCTGAAAACGCCAGCTGCCTCAGCGATAGTTATTAATAAAAAACGAAACAAGGGAGGAGGGGAAGAAAGTGGCCCTTGCCATTAGAGAAAGATGCCTAAAGTGTGCTCTTTCCTGCACCATTCGGCAGATGTATGCGTCTCTGACACCCTTCCTTAAACTATTTCAGGCTGTTGAAGGCGGCAGTCCCTTACTAGCTCACCACCACAATATACTTCGCGGTTATCTGCCATTTCCTGAAGCACAGCAGGGCACTGAAATGCTCGTGGAGCAAAATTAAGGCCCCACTGAAGTCAAAGGGAGTTTTGCAACTGACATCAACAGGGCCAGCATTTCACCCGTGGTCACAAGGTCTCCATTGCTTACGGTGCCAACCCACGCTGCTAATACGCAGCAGTTGTCTGGAGCATTACAACTTAAAAGCGCTGTACAAACGTTAACTAATTGGTCTCCCATCTGTTATGGAAGCCATGTGGGATCACGTTTATACACCACCGCATCCAGCTTGGCGAAACAAGCTTTGGTGCGGAGTCAGTGTAAACGTATTCCCTTCTCCTTTTAGGCAAGCTGCACACCAGCCAGCTTATCATCAAAGCTCCAGGGGCAGATCAATGAGGGGCTTCTCTCCCAAAGCCTTTCCTCCTACCCTGCCTTGTCACACCAGTGCAGATGGGCCTGCTCTCCCAGGTTTCACAGCTTCTGAACCCACTGATGCTGGAGTTCCTCACAACAAAGGGCAGCACTGAGCCTCTTCCCACCACAGGCAGCTGTTTCAGGACCGAGGACTGGAAAGGATTGCCTGGATCATCAAGTCCAGTCCCCTGCTTTTAGAGGCAACCCCGTTAAAGAACCCAGTTCATGAACTTATCTAGCTCTGTCTTAGCACAAGTTAGGTTGTTTGCCCCCAGAACCTCACTCCTCTGATGGCTAGACACCTTCTTCTAATTTCCAGCCTACATTTATCCCCATTTGTTCCTGTGCCAACATTGTCCTTTAGCTCCAATAGCTCTTCCTCCTCCCTGGTGTTGACCCTCCCTGAGGTATTTACAGAGAGCAATCAGATTCCCCCTTCCTCCCCCCCCAGCCTGCATGTTGCTAGGCTAAACAAGCCAATCTTTTAGTCTCTTTAGTCTCCTCTTGCAAGACAGGCGCTCCATTCCACTGTGCCGGACAGCACGAGCAATCTCTTCTCAGCACAGCACCCTAAATAAAACACAGAAAGCCTTGGCATGAGACTTGGTAATGTTCCTGTCATGGTAATGTTCCTGTCATGGAGCGGACAGGGTTTTTAAATGCTGCTGCCAATCTGAAATATAAAAAATATGGGGCCCTTGCTTCCGTCTCAGCCCCCTAATACTAAAAGAGAGAAGCGACAGTTCAGAGCATGAGCAGAACCCTGAAGAAACTCAGAGTATGACTGTGTGTTCGGATTAAGGGCAGGTGTGGCAGGGGAGAAGGGCGGGCTAATTTGACCAAAGAGAAACTTTCTGATCGTCAAAAAATGTTTCAGTCCATCCACCTCCCCTCCACCCACCGCCTTACACAGCCTACATGCCCGGCTCCCTCAGGGCCCCAGGAAGTGCTGAGTGGCACTTACCCCTCACAGATTTACAGACCATTCTACTTCATCCTTTCCTCCCTCTCCTGGGGCAGGGAGGACACACCCACCTCCCCATCAGCGCACTGGACGGGGGAACTCAGACTGCTGCAGGGCAGGGTAGGGTGGAGCTGGCTAAACTGGCTCCTTGGAGGTTGAAATGCAAGCTGCTGAGTTTAAATGCAACCTGAACCTGTAAAAGCCAGATTATTTCCAACCCCTACAAATCTAGGTGCAGGGTTCAACTCACAAACCTCCTCAAGAGTCAGCCCTGCAGGGTTCATTCACCCTTTTCCTCTGCTCCTTTTTCACATGAGATTCCTAGTGCTTCCCATTGCTGGATGGGCCAGAAATACTGCTAGAAATGCCCCTGGCGCTGCTGGTTCCAGGCAGAACCAGAAAATGCAGGCGGCACAGAAAAGAAAGAACTTGGAGGATGCTGGGGATTGTTCTCAGCACTCTTCCAAATCTCAAAACACATTCCATTCAGCTTCTGGCCAGGGCTTGAGCTGGTTCCCATTCCAGCTGAGTTGATTCACTCCTTTTTGTTTCTTCAATCAATAATTTTTACAGACCCACTGTGAATATTGATATCAGTCTCTCACAGGCTCAGAAATCAACCATTTATCTCCTTCCGGCCAAGCCTGTCTCAGCACTGGTCAGCATCTTCCATGTGTGGGACTGTGATTCTAGAGAATTATCATGCTACGTTGTGTTGGCTTTACGGCAGCCCAAATCGAGCATGAGGTGTCCCTCCAGCCATTGCAACCCTTGCAAATCTGATACGGTCTGAATTCAAGCCAACCAACAATCCTCCATGAAGCACAAGTCCTTTCAGCCTGGAGGCCACATGACTGGCAAGGGAATGAAAGATGCATTTTGCTGCAATTAAAGGGGTTTTCATCTCTTATTGATTGTTCTGCAATTCAAGACTGCGCGGAACGCTGTTACTTGCAAACATTTTATACTGGCATTACTTGAAAAGGAGACCGTTCATTTCAGATCCTTAAGTCCAAAATCTTGCAAGTCAATGCGCACTTAATATGTTAATCAGCTACAAATGTCTATTGAACAGCTAGGCTGCACCCCCCACAAAACTCACTGACACACCACTAGCGCCATCTACTGTTTGTGTTCACAACTGCAACTAGTGGCTACTTCAACTCCGAGATCTGCCAGGATTCTGAAATCATTTGGGCTTCATAAAAGGAGGCTTTATAGGCTTTTAACCCATAAAGTATGCACTGGGCCCTTCTGGCAAATTTATGCAGAACTTTAACAAATGCCATATTGATACATTAATTATTGACAACTATCATTCAACACTCTCAGCACCCTTCAAACAAGATTAATTCACCTTCTGAACACTCCTGTGGGGGAGGCACTGTAAGGATTATATCCATTTTGCATAATTGTAAACTGAGCCATAGGGAGCAAATCAATGGGAGAGGTGGACATATAACTTGGCAGTTTCCTGCTTCCTGGCAGCCTCCTTTACCCTGTGGGCGGCAATCCCTGTCCATTTATTCCGTGCATGTCACGTGGCTCCTCTTCGTAAAATAAACAGGCCACGTATCTCGTCACCTAAAAAAGGTCTAGCAGTAACGTTCTATTCTATCTAGCACTTCTATTGGTGTTCTATTTATTACTGAAAAAACAAAAGCTTCTGTGGCATTTAACATGTGCCCTTTAATCAAACCAACCTACCATAACTTCTATCACCGCCTCTGAGTTTTCCCACACTCGTATCTCCCCCAAATGGTTCCCAAAATTGGAATAAAAGGTTCATTTTTAAAAAATACCAGGACAGATTCTGATCTCGGTTACAGCAGTGTAAACCTGGAAGCCAGTTAATCCAGATCTACACCAACGTGACATCAGAATCCAGCCTATTAATGCATCCGTAAACAAGATACAAAGGGGTCTAGTTTCCCCCCTCAATGTGCATCATGGGAGTTACATGTGGCAGAAGAGACCTAAAGGGTAGAAATAACAAGTGGAAGAGAAGCATTCACCACCCTTTGCTATCCGCCTGGAAGTAGCGTGGCCTAGTGGAGAGAATGCTGGGACTCGGGAGACCTGGGGGGGTTGCCACTAACCTGTCATGTGACCTTGGGGACATCTGTGTGTTTCTGGTTCCCCACCTACCCTATGTCTGCCCTATCCAATTAAATTGTTACGCTTTTCAGGACAGACACTGTCTCTGCTAAATATTTGCACAGCACCTGATCATGCCTATTGGCTCTAGGTGCTACTCTAATAGATATAAATAATAATCAAATGAATGTCATTCCTTAAGGTCAATTCAATATCACGGTGAACCACGCATATTTACTTTGTTCATGGGAAAAGCTATATCATTTGGGGGGCCAGAAATCAACATCTCCTTTAAAAATCGCTGCACATCAGATTTCAGATAGAACCCCATGCATTTCCAAATAGGGTGATTTGGGTTAGAAATCTGAGGCACACCAGAGCTATTTAAATGTTCACTGAAGCTATATCAGCCACGATATTAGCCCATTATCAGGATGTGATAGTAAAAGTGATTCAGGACTAGTACTGGGTGAAACTTTTTGGACAAAAAACTTTTTTTCTGATGAAGAATACATATTCAAGGTCAACCAAAACATGTGGGCTAATCCTGCCATAAGGCTCTGGGGGTGGGGATTGAGAGAAGACAGTAAAAAACCTTGGGAGGAGGAAGAGAACACAGCTCAATCTGGGGATAATGGTTAAGGAATAACTCTAGGGTGAGTAAGAGTTACACATACTGATTTCCTGCTCCTCCTAATTAGATGCAGTGATTGGAGTGTCATTCGTATTACATACATTGCTATTTCCCCTTCATGCCAGGCAACAAATCCTCTCTGTTGCACCAGTCATTTTCCCATAGAGAAAGGATCCTTTCACTACCATTATCTAATATTTAGCAGTACATTATCATCAACAAAACGTTATAGATGAGAATACATGTTGATTGTAGTCTTAGACTGTGTGCATTCAAAGTGAATAAAGCTGTTATCTATATAAAATATTGTTCTGTGCACCCGTTAGGCATTTCGTGCTCTGTCACAGTCTCCAATTAGATGCCTTTTCCTATGAAAATTACTGTTTGATACACCTGAGTGAGAGTGGCTTACCTGCAAAGAGAAGCTTTTAAAATAATCGTGTCACTTATCAGAAAGATATATTTGGTTCTCAAAAAGAAAAACTATGCAGCTCATTATCTGTCCCAGTTTTTCTTCTTCCACAACATGATGAATTAAACATGAACAGCACTGCTACAGACTCTCAGTGCAACTACCCAAAGTGGGATACCTACACAGGACAAGCAGTAATATCTTTCTTTGGGGGGCCGTCTGCTCTAATTGCTTTAATATAGTCCAAACTGCAATAGTTGTGCTCCAACACATGAAAAACAAAACAAGCACCAGGGGGACGTGTAGTATGGACACTCAGAGAGACACAACAGGGTTTGACTATTAAACCATTTCAGGAGTTTGGTAAAAAGAACATTCCATTTACTTTGATAGCCCTCATTACCGTAGCATCCAAGCGTGCTACACCCATTAACAAACGCAACCACCCAGCAGGAAATAGCATCCCCCCATTTGACAGGTCCAGAACGGAGACAGAGAGATGTAGCCTAGGGAGCACAAAAAGTCACCTGCGGAGGCCAGAAACGAAGGCAGGGCTCGAGTTTCACTGCCAGTGCCTAAAAGAACACAGGGACTCCTCCTGCTGTTCAGCAAAGCAACAGCCCCAACGGAGCATTGCACAAAGAGGAAATCCATAAATTAAACTAGAAAAAAAAATGTGCGGCAGCTCTCGTTTGTGTGTTATACTGATCTAGTTATTCCCCTCAACACCAAAACATGAACACTCAACAGTTAGCCTTGGGGCCCTGGCTCAGCAAGGCACCTACGCACATGATTAAACTGAAGTTCAGTGGTCCCACTGACTTCATTTTGCACATGCTTAAGTATCTTGCTAGATCAGGGCCTTAGACCACTCAAGGTGAGGAAGTGTCGTTTAGTACTAGGAGCCAGGGGCTGGCAGTCAGCACTCCTGCATTCTGTTCCTGTCTCTGTCTTTGAGTGACCTTAAGCAAATGCCACCCTCTCGGCACCTCACTTTTAAAGTGCACAGAGCTGCACGAAACACTCCTGTTTTGCTTCACATGTACTTCAGCCAAGCCTTCCCAGCAGATTCCCTTCACATGACTTTGCTTCATGTTTGGATTCATATGAACTGAGAAGCTCGTGTGCACAAATTGAGTCAGTAGTCACAGAAGTGGCAGGATTTGCATGTACAATTAATTACTGCACAAAACATAATAATGCAAAAAAAAAAAAAGCTGTCTTTTGAAAATCTGGACCTATACATCCAAAACTTATGGCATTCCTTCTACAGATGGACTTGAGCCTCAGTGTTTGGATTTGGATCCAGAACTTTCCCAGAGTTCCATGGTGTTTGGATCTAGGGCTTGACTCTGTTTCAGCTCTGCAGTGTTGACTGTGGCCCATCTCTGATTTCTTTTGGATACAGAATTAAAATATCTTCTACTTTTATGGAAAATATATTGGGCCATATTCAGCCTGGAGGTATCTTAGCCTAAACCAGCACAGAGGTAACTTCAGGACTGCATCCATATTGTTTTTGTTTGTTTTAATCTGGACCTAAAAATTGCCTGGAGTCCTATGAATACTTTTTTTTTTTAAGTCAGGTGTTTTCCATTGACTGATAACATCACAATGTTTGTTCCAATATCACCTGCATAAACATGAACCCGACTATGAAGGTCAAGGTTCAAGAGTTGAAATCTGCCCCAGTGTGTGTTCATGTGTCAACTGAACCTGTAGTTTGTCCCTTTTAATTATAGCCTGCTATATTAACAGATAATAGCTGTACATTTAAGCAAATTACCTCAAATAAAAAGGAGGCAATAATTACAATGTTTGTTTTTGCTCCTTTCATTGCTGGAATTATACTTTCTGTTTGCCTAGAGTTAAACATTAGCAAGAACCTTTATGCACTAATGTCTGCTCAGATGCCTTTTACTGTTTTAAACCAGCAAGAGTCAGTAAAAGTTTGGGCAAATATTAGATTTGGCAGAGTTTGCTGTTTGTATCAGGAAACTGATTGGTGTTATTGATTGACAGATGTGACCAAATGTTTAGAAAGTCTGTTCTCTATTGGATTCTGCTAGGTGTTTCAGCAAACAGTCCTAATACAAGGCAAACAGAGCTATTGGAAGAAGTACCAGCTTGTGTTAGCAATGTAAACTGAGGGCTATGCAAACAGCTTAAAAGAATGTGGCCACCTTCACATAACCTTTGATGTCGGTATTGATCCTTCTGAAGGTGGCGAAAAGTTTGAACAGGGGGCAGATTGAGTGGGATCAGATATATATAAACACCATAAGAATGTAAATGTTATTTTTAAGCTGCACTGTCGGTTTAGTAATGGAGGTCTGTTTGGAATTTGTCTTCTTTCAAATCTTCAAATCCAGGCAGCAATAAAAATTAATAATAACTTCTAGATAGACTCCCTCCTGAGTGTCTCACCGTTACCCCCGCTAAGTACGGTATCAAGCATCTTTAATTCTTCTAAGCCAAAGAGAGACATACAGCAAGCAGAGGCAAAGTCTGTGACCTCAAGATTATTGCACCAGAGCAGGAGCGAGGGGAAGTGTGCCAGAACAGCTGTATGCACATTAGCTGGGAACAAAGCAAGCAGGCAGAAAAGGGGCTTGAAAAGAACGTGAGTTTTCAAAGGTCCAGGGCTTTCTACAATCGTTATTATTTAATGTAGATTATCATTGTACCCTCACAGCACCACTGTGCCCACATAACAAGATGATGGTTTGTGTCCCTGATTGTTTACAAGGTGAGAGAACAGGTGGAGTCAGACAAGGATAGCACAAAGGAACAGTGGGGCACCATGATCCATTTAATAAGCAGTGATCACAGCGCACCCGCTGCACAACCATTGTTAAGTGTCTTGTAGGCATCACAGCAGAGATGAGTTCTAAGGAGAGATTTGAAGGAAGACTTGCTACTTTTAAAAGTGCTGATGAAGTGATACTCCACATTGTACCGGACACAGAAGAAGACATAACCTCTGCCCTGGGGAGCTCACATTCTAAGCAGACGGGCAGCACAAAATTCACTGGCGCTTTGCACTGTTCATCTCAGGACGCTCTCTCGGACTTCTTTGTGCTGTGCAGGGTTGTAACTGTGATGCTTGGAGAACCTTTCCCAGACCTGAAGAAGAGCTCAAGTTTGGTCCAATAAAAGATATTACCTCCCCCACCTTGTCTTTGTTCTTTGTGTAGTATCTGTGGGAGGAATGAGGTAGGTCTCTGGAAGGATTTGAAAGGAGTGAGTCACAGGTGAGGCCATAGGTAAAGCCAGCCTGAAGATGCATGTGAGAGGAGACAAAGGTTGAGATGTGATGGTATTCACTTTCGGAGAGAAGGGAATAATAAAAAAATGTCACCAGAGCTGTCAGATGAGACTGAAAGGTGCAATAATGTATAGTGTTCTATCTACAGTTCTTCCAGTACTGTATGCATATTACTTATCTAGGTGCTTATTGCTATGAATATTTCATGAAGAACATCTAATTGCTACTGCAGATCACTGTACACCATCCACAAAGAGTATACAGAGATTTGGTCTTAGGAATCACAGTTCAGCTGACTGAAATTTCACACCTATTACATATTGGCTGGGCTGGTTCTAGTCATTACAGGCCCAATAGTCAAAGATGTGCCCATTCAATTCTGTGCAGATCAGTGTATATGCAACTACACTCTTAATTTGCTTCCACAATTACTCTGATGGTACATGTTAATCAATTTTACATGTACAAATTGACCATTTATACATCTAAATGCCATCTGCAGCAACAATTACTACAAACATACATGCAATCAAAGTAGTTACTCATACAAATTAGGTGTGTGATTGCATGGGCATTTCTATGGAAGTCAGACCACCAAAGTCTAAATTATGTTTTTAATTATCTGCCCATCTGGTTATGCTTACAAATAGCAACTCTTTCTAGTGATAGACATTAAACAGCCACTGTTGATCGATGGGTTAATTATTACAAGAGAAGAGAAGGGATTGTTTTATGTCTGTGTATTGACACTCAATACATAGTAACCAAAGATGTGTCTGACGCTTGACAAGTACCATCTAATAAGAATTGCAATGTACACATTACAAACACATATCTGATGAGTCATTACAGAGGGTACAGTGCAGTGATGGACTTAAATGAAGACCTGGTTAATTATTAAACTTGAGTAACATACATTTCCAATGAGCAATAATGCTGAGAAGACTGTTGAGGTTCTGGTTGTTTTCCCAAGTTGAGAACTTTAAGCACATTGGCACTTCCCATCCGTTCCCTATTTCCCTCGCTCTCCCATCCCATCCCAAACACACAAATCAACACAATACTGAAGTGAAAGTGCTTCCCATTGTTAATCCAGTGAGGTCCTACCAAACAGTGGGTTAGATTTTTCCAATTGTAAAGCCGTGGCATTATTAATTCAGACGAGACAGTAACAAGTCCTTTGATATAAAAGCCCCTATAAGAGGCCTCTGCAACCAAAAGGGGTCTTAGAATTTAGCACTGGGGGGGTCTAAAAAGCATGATTTCTTCAAAACCATGTGTACGCTTTCATAGCTGAGTGTCCACACAATGACTATGGTGGTGGTACTGATCACTTGCACACACATATACACAACGTCAACAAACGTTTGCTGCTTAACCATTTAACAATTAAGCACATCAGTACATCTAGTCTATCCCTGCCAGTGCAGGATTTTTACTTAGCATATGGGTTCTGTTAGACTGAGGAGGAGCAGTTTCCCTGTCTGTGAGAGCTGAGTGCATCATGCCTTTGAGAGGCTCTGCCTCACATGGCACTGGAGAGAAGTGCAACCCTTTTGTGAGGGGTGCTTCTGCAATAGCGCCCTGAGCATCTAAGAGACTCACTCTGGACTACAGAGGCTCGGGACTCCATTTCCCAGACTGCCTGGGGTCCAGAGCAGAGAGAGAACGGGCTAGCAACACTACCAGAACCAGTCATAAGCCAGAACTCAGAGACGAAGGTTTGGTTTTACTTTCGGTTTTGGCTGTGTTTGGAGGAGTGGAGCAGAGAGAGACTGTGTCACAGCCAGCAAGGACCCTTCTACCCTCCACATTCCTACCCAAGGAAAGACTGAGTCCTTCTGAATTACTGGGACATTGGACAACGTCATCTCAGCACAGACCAGAAACCCAGGAGACTGAGGAGAGCCCCGACCAGGCGACCAAAAGCCAGCCTAACTGCACATTGGAATCCAGGCCAGAGAGCCCCAAGGACAAACTGATCATCCCTGGGGTGGCTGCTTTGCAAGAACACCCGTTTGTTAATTTTGTTCTAAGCCGGCCACCACCATACGTGCTGGACCCCTTGTGACAGACTGAGCCTAAACTCACAATTTGCCTAGGCAGGCGCTGGGGGGAGCCTAGGGTGGTTGGTGCTGGCTGTACGTTTGGGAGGGGCAGGGTTTATGAACTGTGGTTCTCTCTTTTATTATCCTGGTGCTTTTTTCCCCGCTGTCCCCTATCCTGAGTGCCCCATAACTAATAAAGCCCCGGTTAGTGTTTTGTTACTCTAGGAACCAGGATAGCTATTTTATTTTATTGGGCCCTGGCAAAAGCTCCTCTATGAGATTGGGTGTGGAATATTTTCCCAAGGGACAGGCCTCTGTGTTCTCTGAACTAGGAGGGGTTTCCTTGGGTGGCGGCACCAGGCACCCTTATAGGGGAACCCAGGACCAGTGGCCCTGAGGAGAAAAGAGAGAAGGCTGCAGCTGCACCTCAGAGATGGGTTACAAGAGTTTGAAAGGGAGAAGCTATCACTAGATTTTGGAAGAGAAGCACAAACCTGCCAGGGTGGGGCAGGGCACAACCAGGGCCCCATCACACTGAGAAATGACCCCCTCCAGGTGTTCTAGCACTGGTCCCACATGTCCGCTCTGTGCTTTACATTCTCTGGGTCTTTCTGTATAGGTCTGTTGCCTCTCTATTTCCCCCTCGCTGTTTACACATTCTAGTCTAGTGCATCTATTCCACCAGCCGTTGTCACAGTCAGATGTTTGTTTTCTTTTGGCCTCATAATGGGCTTCAATAGATTCCAAGGCCAGACAGGACCATTGTGATCATCTAGTCTGGTCTCCTGCATATCACAGGCCATAGAACTTCCCTAGAATAACTCCTAGAGCAGATCTTTTAGAAAAAACCTCCATTTGTGATTAATAAATTGCCAGTGATGGCCACCATTAAAATCTTTCCTTGACTGGGAATCAAACCTCTGCCACAGCAATGAAAGCACCAAATCCTAACCACTAGATCATCAGGGAACATGAGGCAAGATCCTTGAAATCGACAGGAAACTTTCCACTGACTTCAGTGGACATTGGGTCAGGTCCAATCTGACAAACACATAGTACAATTGAAACTTGTTACTATTTAACTCTGGGTGACCCTTCTTTGTCATCTGAAAATGTCATGCTATAGAACTTCCTTGGTGTAACACGAGTTTTAACAGCTGTAGGGTGCGTTTCTAGCCCATTTTCCATTCCCTCATTGACATTTTGTATGTACTGTTATGAAGTGTGTGCTCTTGCTGGTCAAACAGGAGAACAAAGTATACAATGTAATAAAAAAAGTCATTAAAACTGCCATCTCTAAAGAAAGATTAACACTATTTCCTTAATGCCAGGTCCTACTTAAGTAACATTCAATAAAGATGTTAGATTGTTTCAGTGATATCAGCTTATGAGCCCCACTATAAAGCAAAATGCCCCCGGAAAGTAAACCTGATACTGTATCTCCATCAACACTAGGAGAAGATGATTCTTTATGGTAACCACAGATTAATAAATTACTTCTGCATTAATTAAACAATTCACTGGGCCACCCTGGCTAGCCATCGAATTGACATTGAATTGCTGGAGGGTGAACGCATTTCTTGTCAGAATACCATTCACAAAACCTTTCAGCCCATGCAGTCTAAATCTTTCAAGGTTGGTCTCTCTTGGTGATTTACTTCATGGAATTTAAAGCCAAGGAATAAATGGCAGTGATGATGTAACTGAAGGTTTGGGCCCAATGCTACAAGATGAGTTAGCGTCTTGCAGAACTGGGGGCTGGGCAAAATATGGGGTCGGGGAAGAAGAAACTGCAGAGAGACCAGTAGAAACAGACATTATTAGAATTCCAACGTAGGCTTCAAGAAGAATGTTCGCCCTGACATCCCAGGTCAACCTACCAAATCACCAGGGTCTCAAGCCTTTCCAAGAGCAGAAATGAATCACAATATTCACAGATGGTCACTTTTCTCTAGCTTTGAATGATATCTTGAGACTCGTCATTAGCTCTGCTGCAGTGATAGACAGCAGCACGAAGCAGTGCAGTGGCAACGTGCCAAAAGCCCAGGGGCCGCATATAATTTGCATATATGTTTACATAATTCTACATACATTTGTTCATATTGAAGTTAATGCAGGTATTAACTGAGATTCCCATGCAATTAGCCTTCCCTTATTTGTAAGGGCACAGAATTACTTTCTCCCTTATCCCCACTGGGTGTAATTCCCTCCACCCCTCCCTAGCACGCGGCCTGTACACCAATTACATCTCACTTAAGCTCTATTTTGAAGGCTTTAAATGGCACCTTGTGCTGGCCCTCTGCACTGCAGGGAATTCCACCCTCTGGAGAGCCAGATGGAACACCACATGAGTGGAAGGCCTGTGTCAGCTCCAAGAGTGAGAGTTGGTCTGGAGCTATTTTATTATCTGTACAGATGACCTTGCCAGTTTCCAGGAGGTGCAGGTTCATTTTAAGGATGGGCAAAGTGGTTTGGAGAAAATAAATTCAAGCCTGAATTTCCGCTTCTGGTGGGTTTGGAAATACACAGCCAGCAAGTCCCTGAAAAACAAAAACAAAACCACCACACACACACTTCCTCATCCCCAACACACCTATCTGGGCTGAAATTTCCTGTGAAGTTTCAAGAGGGTCTGGCAATTTTTCCTGGACTGGCTGCTTTCTAAGTCCTGTGATTCTCTAGTATCATCCAAGAGCAACCTTGACAGGAAGAATCTTTGGCGCACAGGAGACTTGATTAAACTAGAACAGCTAGCCAGTGCCTAGCAGAGAGGATAGCAGAGCTCAGACCACTGGGATGGAACAGAACCAAAAGAGAGAGGAAGAAGCAGCTGGAGAGCTCTAGGTTTTTAGGTATCACAAAGAAGGGCAGATGGTAAAGGAGCTGGTTACGTTGGGCTTGGATTGAGATGATAAAGAAGGAGAGAGGCAAAACCTAAGAAGGCCTGGACAAATTGAAATATGCATCCAAATATTTTAAGGATTCCCTTTTCTGGTCTCCACACTTTTTTTCCCCCTCCTCTTCACCTGGCACTGACTGAATGGATAAATCTTTCAAGCTCCCACTGCTGGAATACAATGCAACTTCCTTGAGAATTTGAGTGCCTCATACCTGACCTCAGAGTTCGGTTAACTTTCAGATGAACCTGTAGTCACCTGATAGTCCATAACCCTGACTTCCTTCCCAGTAACCTCACCTCTCTGGAAAATCTGTTTCTGACATTTGTTCCCTCTTCCGTTTTTAAGCAGCAAGACAAATAGTACAGGTGCTTGTTTTCAGCAATGATTTACCTCCTGTGTCTGGTCAATAAATTCTCCTTGTTATCTCTAAGAGCCCCTGCTGTCTTCTTCATAGATCTATTGTTTCCTTACATACTTAGAAAAAATGTCTACGCTCTTGTGCAATCTTCTTCTTGAGCCTGCAGAACAGCTACTAAACAGCCCCTTGGCTTCTCTCTTCAAGAGCCTATAGAAAAATGGTGGCCCCCTAGAATGTGACTTTCACCCAAGCAAGCCACTGGGGAATAAATTTTAACGCACCCAGCACCAAAATAAGAACATGGATGAGAACCGGAATGAACTTCAATGGACAACCAAACCTAGACAGCATCTTCCATAATTCTTCATGATTGATGGAATCAAAGGTCTTAGTTAGGTCAAGAAATGCCATAAATAATGGCTGGTGGTGTTCTCTACACCTCTCCTGGATCTATCGTGCAACAAGATCATGTTGGTGGTGGTCTGAGATGGTCTGAAACCACACTGGAGTTCTGGAAGGAGGTCTTCAGCAAGAGGGAGGAGATAATTCAAAAGGACGTGAGCAAGGATCTTCACTCCAATGGAGAAGAAGGCAGTATCTGGGTAATTCCCACACATTGTCTTGTCCTTTTTCTTAAAAATGGTCACAACATTGGCATTGTCTATGTCAGGTGGAATTTCCTCATTAACCCAAATTCTTGTGGAAGGTACACTCACCCTCAGAGCCAGGGAAGGATAAGCTGCATTATATGTCTTTGCACCCTCTAGCAGCTGGTCAGGAGATGGTTTCAGAGTTGTAGAGGGGCCTTCAAAGGTAGTGCAACATAGTAGACGGGGGGATATAGTAATATGGGGGAGAAGGGTGATGTGAAATGGAATATTGGGTGAAAACCTAATGAGACCACACTCAATTTGGGGCTGTGTCTCTGCTTTTATGTATGTTCTGTCTGGAGCAGTGAGGTGAAAGGAAACCTGTGCTTGCTTGCGTGCCTGGAGTCATTGTGTCACACGGCCAACAAACAAACAAAACACACAAGGCAGCACATGGAATCTGGGATCGTCGCAGTACAATGACTGCACGAATGATCATGGAGATGGAAAAAAAGATAGAGAGATTTCAGAGGCAGGCCTGGTCTAAAGGGCTCACTCACAGCTCTGTGCCATTTCAGGTCTGAAAAAGGACAAATGCAGTAAAGACAGACTTGTGAATTAAAACTGTAGACACGTTGTGTGTCTAGCAATTCTAAATACCTACTACACAAGTTATTTCTATGACCATCGGGTATGCACAATGGAGAACTTGGCCAAATAAGAGACGTTCTTCCTGTAAAAATAAACAGCAACATACATAAGAAAGGAGGACTGATTCCTTCCCAGGAGGTCACGTGCCCGTGTCTGCCTCAGAATCACCCTAACCAGAGACCTGGGCCTAACGGAGAGGACATGAGCCTGAGATTCAGAGAACATGGGCTCAGTTCCCTACTTGAACATGAACTTCCAGTGAGACCTTGAGCAATTCATTTAATCTACATTGTGCCTCAGTTCCCCGTCTGTGAAACAGGGATAGCACTTCCTTGGCTCACAGGAGGATAAAATCCATTTGCGATCGTGAGGCACTCAAGAATGATGCTGATATTGGTACTACTGGAGTGTTGGGAGGGGAGAAGAGGAAGGTATTTATTTACACCATCAAAACTCCCAATGAAGTCAATGGAAGCTTTTCCTGAAGGAATAATGGATAGACATTTCCAAAGAACAGCAAAGCAGTGATACCTGACTCACCCCATAGTATTAGAATTAAAGGAAATCTGTGGAGAATTCCAGTGTGGGACATACTTTAGTCTAGGTCTGTGGGGTGTTTCACACAGAAGCATATCACATTGTTTGGTGGAAGGAATGGCATTAACCGACAATACCAAGTATCAGCGTTAGTATCTAGTATTGTTGGGAATATTGAGGAAATGAAATGCATTTCTTCAAAGAAATGAGATGCATTAAACATGCACTGTAACACTGTCTGGTAGCAGTGCTGTAGCTAAGGTTGCATTAGCCTTTCTATTATAAATCCAATTTTCAAGGCTTAAGGTTATAACGAAGGAAGGCAGAAAAATGTGCTCTGGACTGGAAACTGGCATAATGGTTCTTGATTTTGGGTTTGAAATCAAGTCTTAATCTAGGGCTTCTTTCCTAAGTAATGTTAAACATCACCCTGGCCATTTTTTTAGTGGTGATAGGGCAACAAAAATAAATGAAGTTAAGACGATTAAAATACTTTCTTTTGAAAAAACAAATGCAACACTAAAGAAAGTTCAGACTATTTCCAACACTACAGGCAAGTCCTGAAAGTCCTCAGCCTGCTTTTATTCAATTCTTTTCCAGGCAAAACGCCCACTGACCTTCCAGTTCTAGTAACATGATTACTTTTGTATTATTAGCTGACTGCCAAATCTCTGAGCTGAGCAGTTTCAGGGTTATAATGGTTAATGGATTCTATAAAGCATGTTCCATTCAGTGTGTTACTTCCTAAAGAGGGTTCCTAAATCTGAGGTGATTATCTGACCATTTTAAACATGTGTGTTTCAAGTAAAAGGTGACACCGCCCACCCCGGTCTGACCTGCACCTTAAAAACCTGATGAGCTTTTGCAAAACCAAAAGCCATCCTTGCTTTGGCACCGTTGCTCCCATGCAGACTATTTTGTGAAAGGAGAGTTTTGCTGCTGAAGCAGAAGAGACAGTCAGGGATGTGGGTTCTATTCCTGGCACTGTTACAGAAAGTCAAGTCTGGTCATTTCCCCGTGCCTGCCTCAGTTTCTGCAGAGGTACAATACAGACAGTAATACCACACAGAGGTATTGTGAAGCTGAAGTCACTGACATTTTGACATTGCAGCAAGAATTGTCATTTAGTCTGTGTCTGCACAGTACCTAGCCAGGAGAAAGAGACGCTGATCGGGCTGAAGCTGGCTGGTGCTATCATGATATAAGCATTACATAACAGTGATTAAATGACATGCTCTCTGGTCCCAGGGTAGAAGGTTATTCTAGAAGTGGAAACTTTTAGTCTGCTGTTGCCTGGGTTTTTACAGTTCAGTACAGAGATGTACGTACAACTGTGCAACCAATTTACAGGCTTAAACCAGGTAACTAGGTGCAAATGGTGAACTGTGGTAAGTTTTTCCACACAGTTACTTTATTTACATATGTAAAGTTGGTGATCATATATGCAAATTAACTGGGTAATTATGCATGCATTTCGCTAACATAATTTGAATGATTAATTTTTCCTGTACATTTGAGCCTGTACTGTGATTGGCTGGCAGTTCCCTCTGGGAGTCGAGAGCTATATCATTGCTATCTGTGTTTACCAACACACCGCATGGTGATCCTCTGATTTCAGTAAAGTTTCCCTGATGTTGCTGAGATCAGAATTCAGACCTTGGACTCTTACAAATCCAGAACTCCTGGAAAGAACACTGAAGAACACAATTAAATCTACCCAAGCTACGGAAGTAACTGTGCTATGCAGAGACCCATATAAACCACATGTACCTGAACAAAATCACCAGCCAGCCATAATACAGCATATCCCCAAATTAGTTCCACATGCTGTTACAATTCACTGAATAGACAAGGGAGTCAATTCTGAGGATTCATTTTCCTACCAAAGATTGGAACGAACAGAGAAAGGCAGGAACCCATTTACCCAGAGAAAGATTGGAACAAGAATGCAAAATAGCAGAAAACGAATTCAGTCTCATTCATACCTTTAAATTGTTGCTTTTCCACTCTTCCAAAAGGTAGTTTGTAAGTCTCCTGTTGTTTCATATTACAACTTACTATAGTAGTAATAAGTGAAAATAAATAGCAGGCACACTCTTCCGTTTTAGCATTATGCTATGCTAACGCTACACTGGGCAGTATTTGCCATCTTAAATTTATAGCATGGCTACCATAATATAGCAATAATTTATTAACGTACGTGCTCTATGTTCTCAAAGTACTGCAAAAACATTAATTCATCAGTTCTCCCAACACTCCTGTGAGACAGGTAAATAAATCTTTTAATCCTTATTTTACATATAAAGAAACAGAGAGAGTGGAGCAACTTTCTCCAATGAAGTGGGTTTCTGCCCACGAAAGTTTATGCTCAAATAAATTTGTTAGTCTTTAAAGGTGCCACAGGACTTTCCCTGTTTTTCTCCATATAGGGAGTCGGTGGCAAAAATGGGATTAGAACTCAGGAGTTACTGACATATTGTCTTTTTACTTCACCAGACCAAGGTGGCTCTCTTGATGCATTTTATGCTGTGAAATTAGAATTAGAGTGGGGATTTTCTGTTTGCTGCTCAGGTGGTTTGTGATCTTGAAAGCCTGACTGGACCGGCCATTAATGTGTGAGAAGAAAGTCCGAAATGTATCCCATAGAAATACAGCCGTAGTGATTGGAGTCGTGAAAGATTTTCATGTTCAGCAGAGATGGGTAAATCATTCACACCAAATTATTTAAATTTACTCCAGGAATTTCACTTTTTCTGTTTGCAGATAGATCATGACTTTATTTCTTATTCGGAATATACTCACCAAAGAGTTCTTCAAATAACCATTGGTCTTTCGATTGTGTGCAAGCCGCTCAGTTCATATGGGAAATGCAGGTGGTGTTGCCTGGATAGATGCTCGGTTTCCATCTCAACTGGATACGTGCAGCCCACTGAGCCAGGTTTCCAGTGCCAATACTTGTGATTACAAACCTGCATTTGTGTTTCTTGGTGAAATTCTCCCTGTGCAGAGAGAACTCAGGTGAGACTTGAATGGTGCACAGGCATTTTGCTGGCTTTTTAACTCAGGAATGAATTCCATCCACAGTGAACATCCTGCAATGTTTGCTTAAAATGTGCTCTTATGCTGAAAGTTCCTATCAGTCAACATGGTCACTAGAATGTTTGTGGAAAGCAAATTAAAAAAAAAGGTTCTAATAAACATTCAGGGAAAATGCTTTGCAGTATTTGCCAATCTCTAATACACATACAAGTCTTGGGCTTGCTCCCTGGGAGTGATTTTTAGCACAGAGCCAAATGCCTTTTGTGGGTGAACTGGTCCTAAATCTTTATTGTCTACAGTGCTATTACTGGAGTGATGAATCGGTAGAAACCCAACCCTGGTATCAGGAGACCAGCCTGTTCATGTTCTGTCAGCAGGGTGCTGAGAGTTACTGCACTCATGGAAGTGTTGTCTTGCAGATAAAATATTAAGCCAACATCCTGTCTACATATAAAATTACATGGCACTTTATATAGGAGCAGAAACGTTCACCCTCTGTCCTATCTCTAATACTGTCTCTGAAAAATAAATGGCACAGCATAATGGAAAAGAGACCATTCATGCAAAAAGAGGACGATCCTTGGAAATAAATGGAATTAATACTGGAATGATTACCAGCAATGTGAATTTTATTTTTTAACATTACAGCAGCAGGCATTATCCAGCCACATGTACTTTTCCTGTGAAATGCTCATTAAAGGTGCGGCACACAGCCTGTGTCAGAAGAGAATAGACTGTTGTGTTTGAAGAAAAATTCAAGATAGCAGACAGGAAAGTCACGCTTGTGTGTGTCAATGCTCCTGAGATGTTTTCACACCAGGTGAAATTCACTCCAGTTCCAAGGACCAAAACAAGGCCTAACCTCCAAAGATAAACACATCGCGGCTTAACTGGGACTTAATTGGGAGTTGAGCTGCCATTCTGCACAGAGGTGAATTTCACTCACTACCAGTAAGGAATTTGGACCAAGATCCTATAATGTACTGAGCACCTACTGATTTCAAGGGTGCTTAAGGATCCTATAATGTACTGAGCACCTACTGATTTCAAGGGTGCTTAAGGATCACAGGGGATCAAGGTTTTGGCTGACGGGGAGAACTTGGCTGTGTGGCGCCATGTGTATAAAGGCCTTAATTTGAACAGAACTGGTGGAATCCCCTGTGCCCTCTTTACTGGCTTTACCCTGCTAACAGTCTATCAACCGTGGGAGGATATTTTTTATTATTATTATTCTGTTAGGAGGAGACTGGGGGGAGAAAGTGTTTGTCACAGAGTAGGTCTGTTCCCTGACCTAAGCAGTCACTTCACAGCCCACATCCCTCCATCGATGGCCTTCCAAGATGGTGAGAACAACTGCAAAGATAGACCTGACTCAGGCCTTTCCTGACCCCAAATCTCTGCTAATCCCTCCATTAGGTCTCGGAATATCACAGCTTGGTTACTCATTAGCTGCTTGTGTTCCTGTATGTCCAACTTGGCCCTCTGTTACTGGCAGGACTGACTGCCAGCACAGACTTAGTGTCATGTCAGTTAGGCCTCCATTTGGTGCCATTAGCAGAGGGCTTAACGACAGCTGTAGGGAGCAGGTGCTCAACTATGATAGTTAGCCACCAAACTCACTGCACCTCCGGGGGGAGCAGCCTGCTTGCTCTTTCACATCAGGACAGCCATGATGAAAAGATGGACAGAAATATAACTCTGAAACCAAAGGGGGATTGATTAAAAAAAATCTTCAATTAATAATCAAGGAGGGGTCAGTGAGTGGATTTTTTATTTCCCTTCAGTGACTGAAATGCAAGATTGATTTCTCCGTTTCGCAAGTAATGTACTAAATACGGATCACTGTTTCTTCCAACAAAACTCTTCATTTGACAGGCTAATTCTCTCAGAGTCATAAATAAAACCACGGGGGACAACTAAGTTACATTTTTATAGCATAAGCTTTAAATTGCACATGCCAGCAACTTCTATTAGTTTAGGCTCTAAGTGTTACATTTCAGTAAAGTATACAGCGTAAGTAGCACTTAACACCTTGAGAGGAATGGGGGAGGAAGAAAAAGGTTAAATTTCCATTTCCATTCTTATTCCCTATTTAAGTGCTTCTGTTTTAGCATTTGACTGGTACACTGAGACCTACTGATGGGAGATTAAATGAAAATCTCCTAAGAATAATGTTTCTCTCACACAACAATAAACCAAGATGTTTCAGTGAAGAAATGCACTATCCAGCCCTCCATTCATACACTTTGATTTTTCTTGCCCTTATATACCTTCTCCTTAAGTAAATTCAACATTTGATTACTCTATCTGCCAGAGTAACATGGAGGCTTTTGAATTTTTTTTGGCATTGTTGCAACTAAGGTGATCCAAAACCTACTTTGGGTAATTTACTCTCTGGTAAGTGATGAATTATAAAACTAGGAAATAGTCTGACAGAACCAGGCAGAAGGTTAAAAATCATATTTATCCAAAGCGAAGTGTACTTATTGTTCTGAGAAATGCTGTCCCTATGACAATTAATCAGATTCCAGAGGATTCCATAGTAACTGCTCTTTAACTCAGATGGCTTAGATAAACTTACATTTCTGGTGCTTTCATACAGGAGTTGCTCGGGGGGGGGGTTAAAATCAGCATTTGCCAACATTTACCACACATTATATGTGGGATGCAGCATTTCCATGCACCCTTACAGTAGGGAATAACTAAGTCTGCCATATCTGTTCGCAAATGTTTTTTTTTTTCTTACCAGCAGTCACTGTGTTCCAAGGTAGCAACAGTTTGTAAAGTGCTGTGTCAAGTTTCATGTCTCACACAGAAAAGACTGGTATGTGCCTACAAAAAACAGAAAGCTAATAATGCTAAGGTTGTTCAAAATGGGTTGGATAAAATAAGAACTGATCCAAGACTTTGGCCTAAACCCGCAATGACCCTTTGGCCCCGTCAGCATTTCCTGTTCCAGGCAAAACAAAAACAGAAATGACCAAATACTGCACGAAAGACCAGAGGCACACCGAGAACAGTCTGAACAGAAAAAGGAATCAGCAGAAATACTTCTGGAAAGCCTATGCCCAGATTCAGCAGGTTCATATCCTCCACCTAAAGGTTCCAGGCTTCTCAGCACATAACCAGATCAAAACTTTAGAGACTTGCTTCCTTGCTCATCCCAGCCCAGCAGCATCTACACAGGTCTCAGTGTTTAAGCATGCAGATGACACTGAATTCAGGGTCTGTCACATTCAGTGCCAATATTAGCTTTACCTGAATAGTGCCTGGGTGCTCGGGCCCTCCTCATTTCCCTGCTGTGGTGTGGGGGAGCCATTTATTTTCTCTCTCTCTCTGCATGTTTGGGAGGAAGAAGACAGCCTGTCGTCTCCCAAGCCCCCGAGGCTGTCGGCAAAGCTAACAGACAGCTATCTGCCAGGTAAACCAGCCCAATCCCCAGCAGAGCAGGGCTCCGAATCCTGAAGTGCATCAGTAGAAAATCTCAACTCAAGTACCACTGTCACTGAGCTGCTCTGGGATTAGAGTCATAGAAGATGAGGGTTGGAAGGGACCTCAGGAGATGTCTAATCTAACCCCTGCTCAAAGCAGGACCAACCCCAACCAAACCATCCCAGCCAGGACTTTGTCAAGCTGGGCCATAAAAATCGCTAGGGATGGAGATTCCACCATCTCCCTAGGTAACCCATTCCAGTGCTTCACCACCATCCTAGTGGAAAAGCTTTTCCTAATATCCAACCTAGACCTTCCCCACTGCAATTTGACACTATTGCTCCTTTTTCTGTCATCTGCCACCAAGAACAGCCAAGATCCATCCTCTTTGGAACTCCCCTTTAGGTATTTGAAGGCTGTGTGGCAAACTTCAGCTTCCTCCTGGCGGGCCTCACGCTTTACCTTCTGTTTGTGGCCAGGGCGCCCCAACTACCGCGTCTCCCCTGGCTGTAGAGGAGCTCTGTCCCCTGTCCTGGGAGGGAACCTACTTCTGCAACTGCTCCAAGCCTGCTGGTAGCTTCCCCTGCATTTGTTCCCTCTCCCTCCTTTAGGGAAGGCAGGGTTTAAATACCCCTGGCCTGGCCCTTCATTAGGCCCAGGTGCCTTTAATTGCCCTGCTGTGCTTTCCCTTCTGCCTCAGGGCAGAGGGTTTTTAACCCTTTCGGGCCCTCATACCTGCCCTGGCACACCCTTTTAAAGCCGTCTGGCCTGACTATCACAGCTGCTATCAAATCCCCCCCATCACTCTTCTCTTCTGCAGACTAAATAAGTCCAGTTCCCTCAGTCTCTCCTTATAAGCCATGTGCCCTCAGACCTGTAATCATTTTCACTGCTCTCCACCAGACTCTCTCCAATTTGTCCACACCCTTCCTGTAATTGGGGGCCCAAAACTGGACAAAATACTCCAGATGTGGCCTCATCAGTCCCAAATAGAGGGGAATAATCACTTCCCTCCATCTGCCGGCAATGCTCCTACTAATGTAGCCCAATTTGCCATTAGCCTTCTTGGCATCAAGAGCACACTGTTGACTCATATCTGCCTTCCTGTCCGCTGTAACCCCCAGGTCCTTTTCTACAGAACTGTTGCCTAGCCAGTCGGTCCCCAGTCTGCAGCAATGCATGGGATTCTTCCGTCCTAAGTGCAGAACTCTGCACTTGTCCTTGTTGAACCTCATCAAATTTCTTGTGGCCCAATCGTCCAACTTGTCTAGGTCACTCTGTATCCTTTCCCTACCTCTCCTCCCCCCACCACCATAATGTCATCCGTGAACTTACTGAGGGTGCAAACCTCCCCATCACCCAGAACATTAATGAGGATGTTGATCACTACCCAGTGAGCCTGATAATCTAGCCAGCTTTCTATCCAATTAATAGTCCATTCATCCAACCCATACTACTTTAACTTGCTAGCAAGAATACTGTGGGAGACCATATCAAAAAAGCTTTGCTAAAGTCAAAGTATTTCACTTCCACCGCTTTCCCCACATTCACAGTGCCTTCTATGATGAGATGACTGGCTAACAGGTTGGTCAGACATGACTTGCCCTTGGTGAATCCATGCTGACTGTTCCTGATCACCTTCCTCTCTTCCAAGTGCCTGAAAATGGATTCCTTGAGGACCTGCTTCATGATTTTTCCAGGGACTGGGGTGAGGCTGACCGGTGTGTAGTTCCCTGGCTCCTCCTCCTTCTCTTTTTTAAAGATGGGCACTGTATTTGCTTTTTTCCAATCGTCCGGGACCTTCCCTGATTGCCACAAATTTTCAAAGATAATGGCCAATGGCTCTGCAATCGCATCAGCCAACTCCCTCAGCACCCTCTCATGCACTGCATCTGGTCCCATGGACTTGTGCATGTCCAGCCTTTCTAAATAGTCCTGAATCTGTTCTTTCAGCACTGAGGGCTGCTCACCTCCTCCCCATACTGTGCTGTCCAGGGCAGTAGTCTGGGAGCTGACCTTGTATGTGAAGACAGAGGCAAAAAAAAGCATTGCGTACCTCAGCTTTTTCCACATCATCTGGGTTATTCGACCCTATTCCCGGGGCAGCTGGCCTACTGCAGGGGAGGTGCTGATGGATTCCTGTTGATTCATGGTGGGAAGCAAAACCTCATGAACTCCAAACTGAAAGCGTGAAGGGACACAGGCAGGCAGGTCATGGAGAGAAGCTGTTGAGACAGCCAAGTTGGACTGCGGTATTGTTTGAGTTATAAATAAAAGCTGAACGCCAGGGTGAGTGTAGACCCCGAAGGCACGTCTACACCGAAAGTGGCAGCGAGCCTCCATGCCCAAGCTGACAGACTCAGCCTCGCACTACTGCACTTAGAACAGCTGTGTAGACAGCGCGTTTCAGTTGCAACGGGGACTCTAAAGCCCCCACCAACACACACACACGCACACAGCCCCCAAGCTGCAATGTATACAGCTCTGTATATACAGCAATGTATATACAGAGTGAGCTCTGTGAGGCCGAGTCTGTCAACCTGGGCTGTGGCAACGTACCCTTTGGCTACGTCTACCCTCCACGTGAGGGGTATGATTCCCCGGCTCGTGTACACGTACTTGCACTATCCAGGTGAATATAAAGAGCAGGCTAGCCACAGTTGCACAGGTGGTCCAATCACACCCAGCCCCGGGGTACATATGCAGGCAGCTAGTCCAAGCTGCTGTGGCCACACTGCTATTTTTAGAGCATTAGCTCCAGCAGAGCTAGCTGGTGTCCGTCTACCCACGCTGGGAAGAGTCGACCCTGCCAAGCAGACATACCCTTACTCATGTTCTCTCTGCTCTGTTGGGGGTAGGGAAGGATGTAGCTCACCAACCCCGTCCCGTTAAAATGAAAGGAGTCCGCTCTTACTAATTGTGTTTTAATGTGAAAATATCCTCAAGTGGGCACTCGATCAAACACTGCAAGTTGGCATTTTGACAACTGGGGGTGGGGGGAGGAGAGTCCTGAGCAGCTTGGAAAGTTCAAAGCCTTTTGTGAGGCAAAACTGACTTAGCCACCTCCAGTCTCCTGACACTCCTGTCCTCTAGAGGAAAAGAATAAGGCAGCAATATCATACGCTGAGTTCCATGCAGATAAATGAAATGGTCAATGAACATGCTTTGGTCCTAAATATCATCATGCATCCTGACCGTGCCACTAGGCCTAAGATGTTTTTAATATTTTTGCTATCACTCACTATTTTTAAGCGTTTCTAATGCAGGGATAAAGATTCTCTCAGAGCTAAAACTTGGAATCCAAAGCTCCAGCCCAGGAAGGTTTGTGTAATGTAGCAGTTCTCATGGTCATCTCAGATAGGGTGAGCAGATAGCAAGTGTGAAAAATCAGGATGGGGGTCGGAGGATCATAAGCATCTATATAAGAAAAAACCTGAGTATCGGGACGGTCCCTATTAAATCAGGACATCTGATCACCCTAATCCCACATGCAGAAGGGCCGTCGCTCAAACTGGGCAGAAACAGCTGTACTTTTCAGACTGAAAATAAGGCATCCGTTTTTTAAAACAGAGAGGAATTAACCATTGGAACAATTTACCAAGGGTCATGGTGGATTCTCTATCAGTGACAATTTTTAAATCAAGACTGGATGTTTTTCTAAGAGATCTGCTCTAGGAATTTTGCTGGGGAAGTTCTATAGCCTGTGCTATACAGGGGGTCAGACCAGATGATCGCAATCTATAAACCTGTGGAAAATAAAAAATGAAAAATAGCCATCCTCCTTTGCGCTGGGATCTGATCTGATAAGTAAAGTAAAGTGAGGTCTGGTCACTGTTAGGTTAGGCTGCTTCTGGAAAACATCCAGAAAAAGTGGGTATTGAAGGATTTGGTGCTATCACACATAGCTCTCTTCCCTAGATATTCCAGCAAGGGACTAAAGTATGCAGTGTTACTTTTCCAGGTCACATGTAAAACCAAGCCCACAAGCATTATTTCAGAAAATAACATCTTGCAAGAGCAGAGATAAAGAGCCCTGTTGTCCTGGCAAAATCCAAACTCCAGTAATTTCTATACTCTGGCCTACTTACATTTTCCCTTTATTTTAATTCTTCATTTCCCCTTTAAATAACTCATCAACCATTCATGAGGTCTATTTTGAAAAATTCCCTTGCTATATATTTGCAAGAAGATATTTAAAAGTATGCTGGCTGGTTAAAACAAAAACAATTCCTCACCAATGTGATTGCACAGGAGTGATTCACAGTAAAGAATCAAACTCTTCCTCACTCCCTTGGATCTAACCCTGCAAGATAAATCCAAAAGCAGGCACCTGTCCTGTGAAGTACTGAACATCTTCAATCACGGCATTCAGCTCTTCGCAGCATAGGGATTGTTGTGCTTTTGGTACTGCACAGGGTCTCAGCTCAGGGTGGTTGTTCCATACGGTGTACCAGACATGCCATAATTCTCAGGCACAACAGGGGACCAGCTAAAGAAGGAGATGGAGCTTTTAAGTCGAACCTCTTTACTTTTGTTTTGTGTCAGAATCTGAAACGTTTTGCATACTTTTTGTGTTTCTCATTAACGGGAGCATGTTTTCAAAAGGATTATAAAATAATGCATATTTATGAGACAACCGTGGATCAAGAATACGGATATTTAAAAGATGCAATTATCTTTAAAAAGTTTGTCTTTGTTTTCATGCTAATGAATACAACAGCTTTAAGCAAGATAATTGGCTTGCCAGTTATGTGGTGGAGCTTGCCTGCTCATTACAACTCCTAGATTTTCTTATAAGCAAATTTAAAAGGACTCAGTTCAGTCTAGGTTAAGGTATTTCAACCTCCAGGGGATACGTAGTTTGAGTTTGTTGCACCCACACAGTACAAATAATGCCACCTAAGCTCTAGTGGCATCAGTTCTTCGTTAGACAAAATAACTATTTTATTTCCCATTGGAAATCTCTGAATGTTAAACTAAAACGGGCGGCAGGGGAGGAGAGACAGCATTTAGAGGAATCACTCACCACACAAAATAAAGCAGAACAAAGTTTTATTCTGAAACACAGGCTCATTAATTAATACTGTGAATTCAACCAGAAACCAAAGTATTCTGAGATACATTTAGTTTCAATTAAATGAGTTCTACAGGTTAATGGCTGAGGGCATATTCCTCTTAAATGATCTGCAGTCTTCGGCATTAAGGAGATCACTGAAAGTCACAAGCCTTGGCTCTGTAGCGAATTGACCTATTCATCAGAAATCCAGCAAGGTCAAGGGAGTGGAAACAGAGTTTCCTGGGGTGAAAATTTCATGTGCATGAGTCTGTCCATTCTTGTGATGGTCTATCAACCTGATAAGAGGACCAGTACATGGGTCTTCATTGTCACACAGCAATGGGTTTAAGTTGATCATTACTATGATTCATTGGCATGGAAGCCTCAGACCAACAGTTACCCCTCAAGCTGACCAAAGACTCATGCCCTTTTTTACCCCATCTACTCCATTTTACAATTGGATCCATTTAATGATACTTACCTTTAAATAGCATTTTACATGTTCAAAGCACTGTTCAAACATTAATGGACCTTACAGCTCTTAGCAATAGAATCGCCCCCACTGCAGGCAGAACTGAGAAACATAGAAGTGATTTGTTCAAGGCTACAGAACAAACCAATGGCAGAGCCAAGATTAGAACTCACAACCTCGTCAGCCAACTCAGTGCCCATTTTGCTAGACCACATTCTCTCTCGTTTAGAACGTGATCATGGATACAGCTAATTTCAGCCTTCCTCTTGGCCTTCTCAAGCCAAGGATACATGCCCTTTTGCAAGCATAATTTTGGGAAACGCAATACTAGGCTCCACAGGTGCTGACCCAGTGTAAGTCTATGAAGCCACATACCTGCAGAGCCAAAGGTTTGTCTATACCATCTTACTGTTCTCCCTCTCCCCTCACCTAAACCCCCTTTGGTGTTCTCAGTCAGAAACTGCATTATCTCTCTATTCAATCAGCCATCAACACACCACCAAAGTCAGGCTACACAGAACTCTCCGAATGTGAGCCAGATAGTTCTTTTGGCTGATCTGTTCGGAAGGACAATTCATTTGAGCTTTATCAGTGCAGATTTGATTTTTTAAGAGAATTATTTTATCGAGTAATTATGTTCAGCTGAATTAGACTTTATTAAACTGTGCAGTCCCAATGACAGAAACAAATACATTATTAATTTTATAATCTTTAGCTATTTCATTCAATGTACAATGTCGAGAGAGGTTTGCAGCAGAAACAAACTTTTTCAGGCGTCATTGAGAGAATGAGCACTATTGAGGTCACCAGGCACTTGTCTATGTAATAAGGAGCACACGACGGTGATATTTGCCAAGTAGGCTCTAAAGAGGTACTCACAAAAATTTCAAGCACCCGTTTGTATAATCAAAAATCTGCCTTTATACATGCAAATAAGCACTTTTTCACTGAGTTACCTGTCTAGGTGCATGAGGGCTCCACTGAGCCATCAAATACACAACTGTGTGCACTCCTGTGGGGTTGCGTGCACGCACACACACTGGTGAGAAGTTTCGCGTGGATTAGAAATGGAAAACACTGGGATAGGAGAAGGATGGTGAGAGACAGGGAAGATGTTTTCTGTGGGTGGACTATGGTTTCTATGTCTGTGTGCAAGAGGCTTCCTCTGGAATGTTGTGCAGTTGCTCTTCCCTAGCTGGTATGTAATATTTTCCTTTCAACCTGTGTTACAGTGGTTCCAAATGATATCTCCAGAAATAGAGAGACCACAATTAACAAGGGAATGCGCTCTAGGGTTGGGCAAGCAAAAAAATTCATTTGGTAATTAGAAAATAGTATCATTCTTTCAGAAGAACAGGAATTTCCCCTAATCCCAGGGGACACCTGGAATGATTCAAGGGCTATCAAGCCAGTGACAGCAGCAAGTTGCAGAGCAGAACAGGAGTATCTGGCGGGAGAATATCTAGGGTGAGCACATACGGCAACTCATGGCCTGGCCTGCTTTCATAGGTCAGTTGTGATGTGCGGATCTGTGTCACTGAGACTGTTCCACTGGGCACTGGACTTAGGCCACCTGCTCCTTTTACATGTGCTACCCAAACTGCCATCCTGTGAACACAACTTTCAGCCTCAAAGCCAGCCCAGACAGCTGGTAAGTGGTGACCGAGAGCTGAAGGACACCGTGTCCCACTGCCAGTCCCAAAGGACACCCATTCCTTTCTCACTGGCTGCCACACTGCAGTTCTGAAGTAAAAGTGTGCATCATGCAGCTCTGGTGTCCACGTGAAGAGCAGGGAAGGAGGGTGCCTCAAAAAAGAGCAGTGGGGCGTCCGCTGGGGCTGAGAATGTTGACTGCACAACCCCGTAATTATTCCAGCCATCTCATGACATAGCTTACCACGTGTGAAGCACAACACAGTACAAGTCCCTGGTCTCATGGCCTGGACGGCAAGTTGAATTTACTGGAGATTGAGAACGTGTGAGTTGGAGCAATGCAGAAATGTAAACACCACAAAAGAGCATTTGCATGAGGGTAACTTTCCTTTCGTAGTGGATTAATGGAGAGAAATTGGCAGCAACAGCAGCAATTAGAAAACATAGAATTGCTCAGTCCTCAGAGGTGGAAAAAAGCAACACACCACACACAACAGATCTCTTCCAGAGGACGCGGCGCAGGTATTGCCTAGCCACGGAAGATAAGAATCCCACTTCTGCACCCAGTCGAGCTTTTTCAGCAGGAAGAACAATCACCCATGGGAGATTCTTTGGGTTGGAGCAGATGTCATTTTAATAATTCTTCCCTCCTCCATGGAATGGCAACCCTGATTCACCAGCATGAAAAACATACCTTTGGCAAATCATGATTTTCAAAATCATTCCTACCCTGTGCATCACAGCACCCAGCGGCAAGGGAACTCTGAACGTGCTGCCATTGCAGAGCTCTTGAATGGGAAATTAAGTCTCTCCAAACACCGGGCAAAAGTTTGGAACCTGAGTGCATAGTTAGGCCACTAAACTCAGGCTTAGGCATCATAAAAATAAGGCCCCTTGCACTTAACGGTGCTAGGCATTCATAGTTTTGGTGGAAGGCACTGGATTTCCATCCCTAAATGTAGGCACCCTGGTCTGGAAATCCTGGGCGCGGTCACTGGAATATTTTATTTATGTGGACTGCCTTCTATTGGAGATAAAGGGGAGCATTGTGACAGTGACAGTGGGGTAAAACTCTAGGAAGAGATTTGAGAGCTTCCCAAAGGTGTTCATTTAGGATGGTTTTCCCTAGGATTGATCCTCTAGAGCCTCAGGAAAATGTTTGCTGACTTTCAGACAGGAGGGGCTTCAGATGCCCAGGTGGGCAGTAAGGAGGACTATATAAAAAAATCACGACACTTAGAACAGGGAAGCTGCAATGCCCAGAGAGAGTGATCTGCACTGGGAGAGGTTGCAGTCTGGCCCATCTGTAATTGTTAGAGATGCAAACTCTCTCATCTTCCCCCTAGAAGTCAGGAGGAAAAAGTTTGCTCAATCCAACCCCTCCCTCTTTATTGTTTGTACAATAAAATTAGTTTCCTGGGAAACAATCATACTCGTTGGATTTCAAAACATTTCATTTCAAATCAAATTCCAGACCAATTCAAGATGCCATATGGGGAGGAAAAGCCATTTTGTTTATTCTTAGTTATAGCTAATGGTGGCAAGATTCTTTGTTATGTTAAGCCATTTCAAGCTATTACATTTGATTGCACAAGCACTTTCAAATTTATAGCTCATAAGAAAGGAGCAAATCCAGTGGCCAATATGTACTTCAGGAGTATGTGCCTAGTATTGTAATACAATGTTGATGGCTGACTGTACCACAAGTAAACTTAAATTTCTTCTTTTGTACTAATCTAAAAGGTTAATAAAGATTAATTGAAACCCCATTTTTTAAAAAATAATTTCAGCTGGCCCTATTTTCCACCACGTGGAAGACACTAGAGAGATTGTAAATGTAAAAACTCCTCCTGCGCATTGTTAGCAGGGTTTGAACCCTTGGCATTCAGCACCATAGCACAGTCCTTCATCATGAGGTCTCACCTGAGCAAAAAGTAACTCCTTTAGCAGGCAAATAGCAGGCTGTTAACTTCTAGTGGACCAACTTGCACACATTTCTCCAGTGTGTTACATATACAAGTATGTCCTTTTCTGTGTGGCATAACCAACTGCTATCGAGGTATCAGAGATGGTCTGTGCCTTTCTGCAGGAGTCCAAAATATTTTATGAAGTAGAAATTATAAAGGCAATGGTAACTACTATTCTTGAGGTCTTGTGCAGACAATTCTACACCATTCAAAGGAAAAGGAAGACCAGTAGTCCCCACCCAGAAACAGAACATTGAGTCCAAATCTCTGAATTTCTAGACAAACGGAATATTTGGGTGTGAATCTCTAGATCTAGCCCTTATGGTTTGCATTTCAGGGTGCATGCAAAACTGGAAGGCACTAATTTTCCGGTTCCGGTTCGGAGGTAGCAAAAATGTCTGAAAACCAGCTGTTCTCAGAAGATTTTCACCTGGAGTGGTAAAATTTCGGTGAGAGCAGCTACTCCTGTTTGACAGCGAGGGTAATTAACCATCAGAACAACTTCAAGATTCTCCATCACTTGCAGTCTTTAAATCAAGACACACTGCAGCTCAACCCAAGGATACCCTTGGTGCAGGAAGTTAGTGGGTGAGATTCTACAGTCTCTCCTGTTATGCAGGAGGTCAGACTAGATTATGATAATATTCCCTTCTGGAACTAAGATGTATTAATTGAAGTTCATGAATCCTATGACATTCCAAGTATTTGAGGCTAAAATTTTCAGAGAGCAGCTTGCAACATGAATCAGAACACACACTCAGGCCCTCATCCTGAACTGTTACTTAAACCAAACCCTGACCCAAATGGCATCATGTCATGGCATCCCTAACTAGGCTTTACTACATTAACAATAGGATACTATATGAGTTGTTAACATAGGCGCCGGTCTTACAGTTGGACCTGCACAGCCAGGCTCCAAGCAAGTAAAACCCCCACCCAGATCCAACTGCAGATTCTGAGCTGTAATTTGGAGGGAAAACAGACTCGTTTATGCTGGGATAATTGAAAAGTTGCGAAATTGAGTAAGAGTCCAACTTCTAAATTGAGCACATCTGAAACACTGGCTGCTGGGGATCTTAGATTCATCATGAAGACTCTGGATTGTTAACATATGTTAAATTACTTCCAGTGGTTTTCATCTGCTTGCTGTCTGTGGCCATGCGCATTCACGCACGCACGCACGCACACACGTTCTCAATGCACTGTCACTGTTCATTTAAGTTAAGGCAGAACCACCATGTCTTTTTGTACAAATATTTACACAGTTTGAATTGGGCTTGGATGACAAAGGCACAGATGACATAAGTTTTAAACAGGGGAGCCCAACACAGCAATGTAGAGTTTAAAGATATTTGTCCAATGCAAGGCCAGACCTGGTGTTAGTGACTAATTTGTTCCTTGTACTGAATATTTCAAAATGGGTGTTCACTTTCATTTTGGTTAAGTGGGCCACATATTGGCCTGTTAACATAACTGATGTTCTCACAGTCTGTTTTACTGCTTCTTCACATTTGGCACAGGTCAATGTTACATAACATGAAGATCAATGTAATATGAAATCTTTGTATAATTAAAAAAGCAACACAAAAATAAAGTCAGGATAAAGTCAAAATTTGCTTCTGTTCCTGACACAGGGCAAGCTGCATCTAGTGCAGTTTGGTAAAGCAATGTAAAAAGACCAAGAGCTTTGATAGATCCGTCAACTAGGGTGACAAGACATCCTGATTTTATAGGGACAGTCCCAATATTCGGGGCTTTTTCTTATATAGGCGCCTATTACCTCCCATCCCCTGTTCCAATTTTTCACCATTGCTATCTGGTCACCCTACCATCAACTAAAATGGAACTCCAGGGTCAATGTCCTTCCAAGACACCAGTCCCACACTCACTAGAAAATAAAAGTGGAAACAATTGATTATTGCCAGATATGCTGTTTTTCACAACCTTGTTTATAAATCCAGTCAAGACACAATTTGAGATTCGATCAGTTTAATCAAGCTCCCCCCTGGATTACGTATCTAGAGCCCAAATCTTTGCCCTGTACCTATGAACATCAGTGGCAAAATCATTATTAAAAATTATTCAAGAAACTTGAATTACATATTAATTTGATTTTCCAGGTCTCTAGGAAATGTTTTCAATCAAGAAATACATTCAGACTGCAATAAAATATTACATAAATATTGACATCAGCTCCAGCTTTACTTTAAAAGGAAGGATTTTCTTTTTCTTTTGCACACTGCCAAACTAGTTAGCTGGCAAGCTTGTGAAAAAAACACAAGTTGGAGAGCCACTTCCCTCTCCCCCCCCAGGCATACCCCTCTCTGAGTGAACTGATTGTTTATTTTTCCCATGCTTACCTCAAACACTCCATCATTTCCCCTTCCTAAAAGATTCCATGTGTGTCCAAAACACTCAGTCCCACAGGTGAGAGAGACACACACACAAGCTATTTATATAAATTAAATGGAGGCAGGATAGGGTGGAGAAATTTCTTCAAAGCTGCTGTACATTATTAGATGTGTTGTGTGGGCAGGATGCCAGCTAATTTAATATGGATCTATATACAAAGAAACTGTCTAGTTCTACATAATGAATATTTAATCATGCATAGATCAAGCAGTTTCACAGAAGTAATTAAAAACAGTCTTTGTTTATTGCTAAAAGTTATAACTACCCTATTGACCTGGTGCTGAAGATCCTTTGCCATATTGAACATGTTACCTGCAGCATTATGTTATTAAATGGGGATTAAGGCTTTTTTCTTCCCCCTTTGCAGATAAGAGCTTTTAAGCTATCTTGTCTGTTTGTGCACAGAGGAGAAAAAAAGGCTCACGTTGAAAATAAAAATCCGTATGATACCGGAGGGTTAAGAAAACACCATGCTACCCAACACACAGAGGCAACAAATAATGAAGCAATTAAATACCAGACATGTTGTTTGTAAGTCAGCACAGGCTAGATATGTTTATTACGTTTTCCATTAACAGAAACTTAAAATAAATCTTCATCATATACTCTTGGAAATGCCGCCTAATGGCAAGAAGCACTAATGCAAGAGACTGGTTAACACCAAGGGGTCCTGATTCTGTTCCCACTTATAGCCGTGTAACGCCTATCTGTCTTGGGTCTCAATTCTGCCACTGGATCAGTTCAAGAAAATGCTTGCATCCATGTGCGAATCCAATGGCAGGATGGGGGTCTAGATTTGCACTCTCACAACACCAGGGTAGCTGAGCAATCGACAGGAAGAGAAAACAAGAGTGTGACACTTTGCTGCATGCTCTCCCCTCTGCCAGCTCTGGACTTCATGTTATGTGAGGGAGAAACTGAGTCAGAGCACAAACAGGCCTGGTGTTTAAAACCATCTTTTGATGCATTCCCTGCTTAGCCGCGGTCTCGTCTCAAGGCACGAGCAAACCTGCCGTTAACGTCAGCACAAGTTATCTGAGCAAACCAATGGGAAGAGGGACACCAAACCCATGAGTCATTTATTTTATTTATTTATAATACTAAAATGAGCTCAGAGTGAGGCAGACGAGTTCTGGGCCTACATATCATAACAAAATTGCTGGTGCCAGTGAAGTTAGTATACATCTCAGCCCTTCCAAAGGCTGGGTGGAGGTTAAAGTCCTGCCACCATTTCTTGTTGCATGTTAGCAACTGAACGTAGCAAAATTCCAAGAGACTTCATTAAGCGCCTCGACAAGAAAAAAGGGAAGATTTGGCTCAGTACCTGCATTCTCTCAACTACCATAAAACATTATAAAGCACAGAGTCTGCATTCGTTTGGCAGGATAGCTTTGGGCGATATATTTTATGGCAGATTGGTGGGCTCTATAGCAAGGGTCCTACTTTAGATTTGGTGGTTTTATGGAAAGGACCAGCACCAACTAAATTAGCTCTAAAACATAGCTGTTAGCCCTAAAATTAGATATATTTTGAGCATTAGTTATAAGTCCATTCAAAAGTTTGGGGGTTTTATGAAGACAAACACATTCTCTGTAGGATTTGCCACATCAATGAAGAACCCAAGAAGAATTAAAAATTGAGAGTGAAAGCGACTAAAAACAAAACCAGAATGACCCTCATTGATTTTGGTTGTCCAGGCTGGGGGGAGAAAAAAAGCAGCAGCAAACATCCAGGAATGAATAGTAAATGAGATTTTTAAAGTTCTTGTAGCCTTAAAAACCCCAAATGCCGGACACATGGAAAATTTTTTTTAACGTTTGTGGCCTGATTCCCCTTTATCCTGTCCCTTCAGGAGTCACTTATACCTGTGTAAATCAGGGGTAAAATGCTACCAGACCTGAATGTTACCATTTTACACTTACTTTCCACGTGTAAATGACAGCACAAAGCATCAGACTGTGAAAAATCAGGCCTATGATATTTAATTTGATCGTGTCCCTTTAAACTATTACTGTTTGTATTATGGTAGCACCCACAGACCATGGTGAAATTAGAGCATCATTGTGCTAGAGGCTGTACACACACAGAGCAAGCATGAGACACTAGCTGCCCTCAAGCACCCACAATATAAGTGAGGTATTTGGGGTAGAGACCATCCTTTTGCTCTGTGTTTGTACAGTTCAATGGGTTCTTGGTCCATACCTAATACAAATAGAGAAGACAGACAAAGGGTAGGAGGGGAAACAAGGCAACAGAGCAGGTCAACCACAGAGCCCTGGTCTGGTGAAGTTCAGTCCAGTGCCCTAATCCATTGGACTATGCTGCCTCTCCAGCAACATAACATTTTTAACCACTACCCTTAGAATCTGTAATTCAATTTTTTATAACAATAAACCACGGCCATTGCTTGAAGTTCAAGAGAGTTCATGGGAAAGCTCTAGGTGATGACATTTATAAACACTAAGATCTAAAAGAAGAAAAAAATAGTAATGTGGACAAAGAATTTGAACCGTGCAGATTTTAATAAAAAGTTGGAACTCGGGCCAAGGCTTGTTCAGTTTAAATATTAAGAAAATTCACATACTTTACTAGCTCCAGTTTTGCTATGGGACACAAACACACTCCCACTTGTTCCATATCTATATCTACATGTCCATAGTTAAATGTTCCTTTTGTTCTCTATCCAGCTGATATCGGTCCCAACATTAAATATGGCCCATGGCATACAGCAATACAACTGACCCAGAATGCTTTCCCAATGCATCCTTTTGGTGTGTTAGACTAAATATTTAACAGCTTTGTCAAATAAAATGGTAATATCATGCCTAAACCGGGATTGGTCACAGTTTGCTGCACTCTGAATTGGTTTGCTGCTTTCCTATGTCCAACCCACAGAAAGAAAAATAATTTCCTAATGAAAACGTGCTGCTACGGTGCTCAAGATCTCCCCCTTCAGGTAAAGCAAGCAGCAGGGTCAGTTCAGAAAATGAGGCAGATCCAAATTCCAAACCGCCCTGGAAAGCGCCAGTGCTGTGCAAATACAGTACTGATAAATACTAAGGGTTGCTTAGGTAGGAAGGACTTGCTGAGAATCGTTTGTTTGGGTTTTTTAATGACGTAGTGGTAACTGCATAAATGTCTATATTCATAGGTTCATGAGTTTAAGTCCAGAAGATCATCTAGTCTGACCTTTTGTACATCACAGGCCATTACATTTCACCCACTGACCCCCCCGTATTGAGCCCAAGGACTTGTCTGACTAAATCATTGTTTGTGCTTTGGCTAGAACAGTCTCAATGTGGATACACCAAAAAACAGAGAATTCATCACTTCCTCTAGTAGTTTGTTCTAATAGTTTATCATCCTCACTGATAAAAATGTGAGCCTTATAATACTGAAAACATCTTGATTATGGTGAATAGATTGCTTTCCATATGGCTATTAGCCAAGATGGTCAGAGTTGTAATTACATGTTCTGGGTGTCCCTAGCCTCTGTTTGCCAGAAGCTGGGGGTGGATGACAGGAGAGGGCGTACTTGATGCTTACCTGTTCTGTTCATTCCCTCTGAAGCACCTGGCGTTGGTCACTGTTGGAAGACAGGACACTGGGCTAGATGAACCATTGGTCTGACCATTCTTATTTTTCTGTTTTCCCTTTGCTATCATAACACACTACTTGATTAGCCTGTGGCCATTCATCTATTTACCACTGGCTTCATCCTTTTTTTATATTTAACTTGCACATAAATGAACAGAGGTTTACCACAGAAGAGCATATCTAGCTCTCCAGCAGCCTGCAGCTCCGTATACGTGCTGGAGGAATTTACTTCGGATGAATTCACATGAAATACTGGTTCAGAAGCAGGTAAAGGAGACTCTCTCTAGCAGAGTTCCTAAAAGCTGTAAGCCTAAATAAAAACTTGTGTCCCTTCTGCCACTAAACTCATTTCATCCTTTCAGCTGAGCAAAGTAATTACTCTAAATACTGTAAATAATAATATTATAGAATCCGAGCCTTGTCATCTTAGAAATGTCATGTTTTCTACAAACCAGAGAAAAAGTGAACAATTTTCATTTTAACTGAATTGTGTGGAGAGTGGCGGATCCAATTGGACTAAAGGTGTTTCAACCACAAACCCGTCTTTCTGATAGCTGCGTTCACACAGTCCCATCCCTACCTTTCAACACTGTGTTATTCTCCAGAACCTATTCAATGCTACCACTGATGTTGGAACTATGCACCAAAATGGGAAATAGCAGTTGCCTACTAGTAGCATGGAAGATCTGGGGCAACCTTGCAATCCCAGTCCCTGCCCTCAGAGGCCTCCGCTACTCTGTGCCGAGTATGGGTTTGCTGTTCAGTGCACATTACACTGTACAGTACAGAACGCACTGCAGCTGGGAGGTGCTAGGGGAAAGGAGAAAGATGACAGAGTTGGCATTGCACTATATAGCAACCTGCCGCAAATGAAGCATTGACTCAGGGGATCCAACCCCTAACATAGCATGTAACCGTATCCCGGGAGAGCCATACCTATCTCTTACAGACACCTGAGAGGTCTGACTGTCCCCCCACCCTCACTTTATTTTTTTACACCCACTTTGGCGCTATTCCAATAGTTTTTCATGCCAATCAAGTCCCACTGAATTGAGTTGTACTGCTGAGGACACGAGACGGTCAATCATTTAGAAAACTGAATTCCTCCAAGTCTGTTCCCCCCCTCAGTTTTCAGTGCAGACATGGCAGACATCCTTATATCAACATCGAAATAACGACACACGCTGACATATTTAGCCTTTCGCATTATTTTCCTGAAGTGCCAGCTGTATAATTATCAGGTAAAGAGTGGCAGGATGGGACCTGCCATAGAAAGGCGGAAGGTTGCGTGTAGCGGCACTGCAGATTGCCCTTTGACACAGCAATTTTCATTTTAGCAATGGCAGAATAATAGTGCTGCCAGGCATGGAGTAATGCCATTCATTGAGTGATGTACCACTGACAACTGCCGCTGACCCAAATTCAGCCCTGGTGGGCGTATCTCCACTGAGGTTAATGGAGTTACACCAGCTGTTAATTTGGCCTGTTCAATCTATTCCAAGTATGTGAGCTTTTCCTGGCATCCCTCCAACAATTATTAGAGGACGTGTCTACAGAGAGACGCTATTAAAGTCTTGACTCTTACCACTCGATGTCTAGTTATTTGTAACAGTCAGCATGCTGTGCATTAAAGCATTGTAGCAAAAAGCTGCCTCTACCCATGCTGTGCACCATCACCTCCACAGGTGGAAAGCCAGACTACTAATGATGGACTCAGTCCTGAGCTCACACGTACAGCCCAATTATAGCCCCAGATTCTGATACGCTGCCTTGCTCCAAGCAGCACCTTACTCCAGGAACAGTTTCAGTGAGGTCAGTGGACACACAGTTTTTGGCATAAGCCACTATTCCACCTGGCTAAGGCTATTATAATCTGACCCACGATGCCTCTCTGTACAGGAATTGGCAGGGAGCATTGCAGGACTGCCCTTTTGCTCCACAAGCTGGAAACAAATTGCAGGATACCCCCCCAGCCAGCTCCTAAATAACTGCTGATGGATAAGAAGAGGAGACGTGTATGTGACCCACGGGCCAATCCCCCTCCCACAGAACTGTGGCTGTATGAAAGCTCACTGACCATGCTTCTCGCATTCCCAACACACCAACACTTCGCCCCTTGAAGTGAGCTATGAGGTGGGTCTCTGCAGACCTTCTTCTGGCATATGGCCTGTTCAGAGATCTCAGTGCAGGGTCTACATTACCATGATCTCTGACTCTATGCAGCAGATCCATCATGATTAAGACGCTCTTCGTTCTTCCGAGAGTGGGAAAGGCACCTCAGGATTTAGCTTGATAATCCCCAGCCTCCAAACTCTAGATCTGGCTGGGAATTTTTTTGACAAAGTGGGTTTTTTTGTTTTTATTGAAAATGCCAATTTGTCGAAACCAAAGCTTTTCACAGGAAAGGGTCAGTTCTGACAATTTTTTTTTTATTCCAAATTTTTTCATAATGGTTTCAAAATTATAAAAAATTAAAAATTCCAATTTTCTAGTTCAATCTGACTTTTTGCTTTGAAATTTAAGATAATTACATTTTTTTAAAAGTAATTGAAATAAAAATGTTTTGATTAGCCCAAACCAACATTTTTTCTGCATTTTCAATTTCCGAACATTTTCAAGGTTTTGACCTGATTCAGGACCAGAAAATCTTTTGATATTTCAAAAATGTTCCTGTTAAAGGAAAACCATTTCCCATGTAGCTTTACTAAATCCTTCCTCCTGTGGATCAAAGCAATTACCACAGAATGTCAAAACAATAGTCCCAGAATACCCATTTCCTTTCAGATAGTGGCAAGTACCAGATGCTTCAAAGAAAGGTGCAAGGAACTCCATAAGTGGTCAAGTATAAAATAACCTGCCCAATGGTCAAGTTCCCCCTGACCTCAGGGGTTGATTTATGCCCTAAAGCATGAGACGTTGGTGACATCTGGACATCACTTAGGTCAAATGGACTATGCAGGGTCTTGAAAAGCAACAATTCAGGGCTAAACCGATACTGATCCTGTACATCGTTACCCTGTATATTCGGTATGTTAACATTACCTAATCTGCACATATGAAAGGAAACTCAAATCAGAGAATGTAATTAAGATATGAATTCTGATTTATTGGGGGGGGGGTGTAATACATAGCCTTTCAAGGTCAAAAAACAAACCTAGACAAAAGTATTATCTCCAGCACTGCACAGTTGATTGCATCATCTGCATATGAAATGACATATAATTAATATTTGTCATGCATAGTCTATTGCTGAGCCCTTCCCCCCACTCCCCTCCCTCTCCTCTTCATTAATCTGTTAGTGACATCCACAAAGTTGCATACGGTAATAAAATACCGAGAACCATCTTCAGTGATCTGAAGTGGAGATAAATTTATTCTCTTGTCAGCAAGCCTAGAAGGCAGAAACTGTAACTTCCCCAGGAGTCAGCGACCTAGCTTGCAACAATTTGCTTAATTAGGAGAAAACAATATTTTTCACTAAATGGGGTGACTAATGTTTATCATTATAATCTGCCAAGCAGGTAGACTTGCCTTTCTCCAACGTGCCAGGAAGACAGCTGAATGTTGTATTTACCTAGAAAGGGTCCCTTAGCCCTCTGTTAAAGAGGATGAGAGACAGATTATACCTTCATGTTAATGGATGATGATTCTCTTACTGTATGCCTGGGAGGCCTCTTAGGTCTTACTTCCCTAAGACATAAAACAATTATTTGTCCCAGGTATATTTTTCATCCACCCCATAAAAACTTCCAGATGATGTTAATGGAGAATAAGTTTATCTCCAATGGGTCCCAGGCAGGCTCATATGAAGGATGTGCCAAGTACCAATTAAACAATAAGACATAACAGGGCACGTGTTAGTGTGTAATCATGACACACCTAGTTGAGCAAGAATGATTGCACTGATGCTTAGAAAGGGTTTTTTTCAAATCAGCTTCATTCTGAAGACAGATTTCCTTTGGTGGGGGTAGTGGTGGTCCCCAGGGATGACTCTAGTTCTGCACATTTAAAATCTCCTGCTTACAGAAGCATCAAAGAAAGTAAATCATCAGCGGAGACCCAGCTTCCTGCATCTCACTCGGGGTGCGCATGCAGCCCAAACACCGAGACTTGGTGTCTGGGCTGCAGCTGCCTGGGTTTTGGCTGTTACTGTGACAGGCCCAGCTGCACGTGGTACCTGTGAGTCCTTTGGCTCTGAGGCTGTGACCAGTGGCTGGTTAAACAACTCAGACACAGCATTTGCAAAACAAAGCATTATTTATTCCGTTCCCCCACAGGAAGCAAGCAGTTAGCACAAAGGGTTAAAACCACTAACAGGCATCCATGCCTGGGTCTGTCTTACACCTTCATCTCTGCAGGCCAGCTTTGGTAAAGTCCCCACTTAATCCCCATCACTGGCTGTCCGACTCCCAGCATGCTCTCTCTGGCTTCCTGGCTTCTGCTGACACTCCCTGGGCAGCCCCTCTCAGCTCACTGAGCACCTCTCTTCCTTTCCTAGGTCCAGGGTCCTGGAATAGCTAAGAGTGTGTCTACACAGCCTGGGCTGATAGACGTGGAGAAGTGGGACTTGCACTGGCACTCTAAAAAGAGATGAAAGAAAGCAGCGCGGCCCCATGTCCCTCGGCTTCTGAGCCCAAGCTCCAACCCGAGCCACAACCTCATGCGCTGTCGACACAGCTATTTTTAGAGCGCTGGCACAAACCCCGCTAGCCTGAGGCTGGCTGCTGCAGACTGTGTCGCCATACCCTTAGCATTCCCTTCGACCACTCTCTTCTCAGCCTTGGCAAAGCAGCTCCGTCACCAGGCTCTAATCCTGGCCACGGCTTTTCTGTTGATTGTCGGGATGCGCCTTACCTAGGCCAGGGTTTTAGCTTGCCTGCTTGATTCCTTTAACATCCTTTTGCGCGAAGGCCTGGTCTACACTAGACAGTTAGGTTGGTTTAATGACATTAGTCAGGGACGTGAAAAAGCCACATCCCTGAGCGACGTAGTTACGTCCCTGCGTAGGCAATGCACGGTCGATGGAAGAATTTCACTACTAGAGCAATGGGAATCAGGCCCAGGAGCTCTAGTTTCTTGTCCCAGTAGAGAACAATACATGCCCAAGGAGCGCTGTGCTTGTTTTTCTTTTTAAGAGATTCCAACGGTGAAATTTGTTCTGTGATTTGCAGTTCCTCCCACAAGGACTTCTTATTAGCATTTTCTCAGCCCTAAATCCTGAATTCCTGCATAGACTTGCCTTAGCTTGAAGTTCAGCAAAGCTAATTACTATTCCCTTATTACATCAAGTCAGAGAGCTTTAGAATTCTATCTTTCATCCAATTTTCCCTTGTGCAGTGACTCTTCATTAATTAGCAACTTTCCCCCAACCTGTATAGAACACCAAATTTTCCTGGGCTGTGATTTTTCTATCATATTTTTTCAATCACACACACACACACACAAGTAAGCGGGACATCTCACAAAAAAGAGTCAAAACAAGATCCCTGCCTGAATAGGAGCTAGAGCACGCCAGGTGCACAGAGCACTCTCCCACCCTAGTAGCTTTCACAGGTTAAAAAAGGCTCCCAGGTTGAGGGATTTCTGACTATGGAATGAAGTTCCAGAGGGGACACAGCTTTTCCAGAATCAGACCATCTTCAGAACATGCTGCAAGACCCTCCCCTTTATCTGCTAAGAAGTGGAGCTTGCCACGTCATATCTCACCTGATTTTATGAGCCACAGATTTGGATTTTACTCTGGTCTTCTCTAAAGCTCACAGGGGTCCATATCTGATGCTCTGGTTCAGACCCACCTCTGAAACATCCAGGGAAATGAGCCCCGCAAGGGTTTTTTGCTTTCATAAGGCCCAATTCTATTACAGCTTTTCTTTCTCTTCTTCTATCTTTTATTAGCTCAACAAACATTTCAGGTTTGGAAACCATCACAGCAATTTATTATGGCAGAGGTTTAGACAGAGAGACTGCACTTGCCTAGTGTTTACTTTCTAACTGCAGCTTAAAGCTCAGAGAATGTGGTTCAAACCCTTTTGAACTTGTTTTCTAATTTCTCTTCCCTCTCCAAGTAAATAACCTGGTGTCGCCCTTTTGTTGCCACCTCATTTCAGCTTCTTTCAATGTAACTTTCTGTTCCTATATGCATGGTTTCCACCTGAGCAGTCCTATCACACATTTCCTCAGGAAAGCTGATATTTAATCAATTTTCTGCAGCCCTCCAGCTATAGCAATCCTCCTCCCCCAGGCATGTTGTTGCTATTTTAATCAAAGGTAAGGAGTGAGGGTAATTATATTAAGTTTAAAGCTATATTTTATAGTCAGTAAAATCTGAGCACCGGACATTCAAGGCCAAATTCACAGCCAGCCTCAAGTTAGCATCAGATTTTACACACCCACTTTCCATAGACATCTGACTGCACATGTAATACTGCACTGCTCTAGCAGATGGGCCCATGTCCCTGCTGTGTGCGTGGACAAAAATGCACATCTGCTTCTCTGAGTGTGACTCATGGTATGTGCAAAACCCATCTAGGGATGGAAGAGGATCCAGTTTTCTACCATCCAGGACAAGCTGAGCGGTTGTTCTAGGATACTCACATCTTCATTTTATTGTGTTGCATAAAGACAAAGCCAAGTGCCTCTAAGCACTCAAAGCATATGGACTGCTGTATAACCTGCAGTGTATTTCAAGAGGATTTGGCAATCTATTCCCATCTTGTTCAGGATGGCCGTCAGCTGATCCAATCCCCCCACTACAGTATTAAATTAGCCATGAACTGAAGCCTCATTGACTAGATGAATGAAAATGGGTACATTTAATCTTTTTCCCATTCTACTAAGAGGCCACCAACAGCCTGAAGTTTGGATTCTAGCACGCTGCATTTTGCTGGTTCACCAGGTGAAAGAGCATCAGAGGGCACAGTACAGTGAAAGGGAAGCAAGCTTCTCCATTCATTCAGATGAAGCTAGATCATTGCAGACTCCTCCACAGGGTGTACAAAGTGGAGGAAAGGGTCCCTGAATCTTCCCCCATGTAGGAGCCAGTTACAGAGCCTGTGTTTGGGGGAGCAAAGCACCCCAGAGAAGAACATAGAGGAGTTGGGTTCATAGCCCAGTTCCCACCCTAAAGCTTGCCAGGTGCGCTGAGGGACCATCTCTGAAGGCAGGGTAGCTCTGGATTGCTCCTTACTCAGAGCTGTGGCTAACCAGCACAATATAACCCATAATGAGCAGCATCCAGTACGCCCTGAATCCTGCATGTGATGCTTCAGGGTCAGTCAGAAAGACATTTTTCTTTTAATCCACAAAACTTCAAGTGTGTACTGTCAGCGCATGCATAGTGTTGCTTTAACTCCGTAGCAGGAAGCTCCTAGGGAGGGTGATGGGGGAAGGTTCTAGGCAGAAGATCTACAGTGAAGCTGAGGGAACCAACTCGAGTGTGCATCAGCAAATCCTAACATGCACACGTGCATCAGGGTACATGCATGACAGTGCTAGGAGCGTGCAAATGTGCACATGCACTTTGTAGATTTGGCTCTGAAGTATCTCTTGCTCTTGCAAAATTCAACAGGAACAGAGATATCTGTGTCTTCCAGACTCTTGGGGAGCTGGATGGGAGGGGCTCACGAAGAGAATTAAGATCACATCACACATGATTCAACAATGCACATATACCACTTCTCTAGGGCACAGGATAGGATAGGATAGGATAGGATAGGATAGGATACAAAGTGACCTAGACAAATTGGAGGATTGGGCCAAAAGAAATCTGATGAGGTTCAACAAGGACAAGTGCAGAGTCCTGCATTTAGGACGGAAGAATCCCATGCACAGCTACAAACTAGGGACCGACCGGCAAGGCAGCTATTCTGCAGAAAAGGATCTGGAGGTTACAGTGGATAAGAAGTTGGATGAGTCAGCAGTGTGCCCTGGTTGCCAGGAAGGCTAATAGCATATTGGGCTGCATTAGTAGTGCATTGCTAGCAGATCATGGGAAGTGATTATTCCCCTCTATTCGGCATTGGTGAGGCCGCATTTGGAGTATTGTGTCCAGTTTTGGGCCCCCCACTACAAAAAGGACGTGGACAAGTTGGAGAGAGTCCAGCGGAGGGCAACAAAAATGATTAGGGGGCTGGAGCACAAGACTTATGAGGAGAGGCTGAAAGAACTAGGCCTGTTTAATCTGCAGAAGAGAGGAATGAGGGGGGATTTGATAGCCGCCTTTAACTGAAAGGGGGTTCCAGGGAGGATGGAGCGAGGCTGTTCTCAATGGTAGTAGATGACAGAACAAGGAGCAACGGTCTTAAGTTGCAGTGGGGACATCTAGGGTGGATATTAGGAAGAAGTTTTTCCCTAGGAGGGTAGTAAAGCACTGGAATGGGTTACCCAGGGAGGGGGCAGAATCTCCAACTTTAGAGGTTTTTAAACTGTGGCTTGACAAAGCTCTGGCTGGGATGATTTAGCTGAGGTTAGTCCTGCTTTGCGCAGGGGGTTGGACTAGATGACCTCCTGAGGTCCCTTCCAACTCTAATATTCAATTATTCTAGATTCAGTTTGGTGGGGGGAGAAGGGCTGTTTCTTTGTCTGTATCTGGCCACTAACTCAGATTTAGAACAGAAGGCTGTCAGTCTGGGGAAAGATCAGAGAAGAAGAAATGCCAAGGCAACCACGTGAATTTCCTGAAGGTGCTGATTACCAAATGGAAATGCAATAATGGAGAACCTACAGCCTTCCCCGCCCAGGTCATGTATGAGACTTAGATAAATAAATGCAATCTAATCACTTCCCAAAAGAAATGCTAATACCTTCCTTTTTCTAAAAATGCTCCTTAGGTCAGGTGATTGAGTCCGTTGGTGTCACATTCACCCCCTCTTTATCCTCGTCTGCTTCAGAAAATAGCCGGAGAGCCCAAAATCCCCATCTCTCTGGGTGTAGCAACACTCAGAACCGTCTCCACGCAGGCCTACTGATCTGATTCTTTTAAAAATTCCCTGAAGCTTGCACTCCATAGGATCAGAAAAGCACGAGACACCTCACCTCCCTCGAAGGTAAGCAGTCAATATTCAGAACCCTCTAAAAATAATACAGTAGCTCATACTGACTTGGGGTACTTGTGGATATGAGTGATCCAGCATCCAACAGACTCAGACCCATTCCGTACTCAGCACACAGTGCATATATTCTCTGATATGGCTAAGAGAAGCCTGGAGTTTGAAAGACCATCATTAAAACTAAGAGGCATACGGTATAGCACAGCTTTCCTCTCCACTGGCTCACACTATGGGCAGCATTAGACAAACAGAAAGTGCCAGTCCCAAGCCAAGAACAGCTGAAACCTGTGCCTCATGTATACCTACCCAGCCAGATTCTGATCTCACTTACACTCATGTAAATCCTGAGTAAGTCAGTGGAGCCATGCTAGATTTACACCAACATAACTGAAGTGAGAATTTGACCCACTAAAAGGAAAGGAGAGCAGAAGTATCTGGAAGTAAAACTCATCAAGCTGCACTTTCCCACGTCCTCATGAACCATTGGCTGACAACAGTTTACATCTCTCATACTGATTACAATGGTGATGCTATCTACTAAAAATAGCCAACTGCCCTTTAATTGCTGTGGAATAAAGAATAACTTCTGGACCCCCTTTATAGAGTAAATTAAATCTCATGCTCTTCTGTCAGTTGTATGCATGACTCTCAGACATAGATGTACATACTTGTGGAAGAGCCCAGATCCTGGGGAAAAAAAGCACATGAAAGAGCATAGGCAGAAAGTTCCCACTTGAGCAAAGTCATGCAATTGTCAGAGGTGGAAATCTGGCATTTTCACATGAAAAGATTTTAAAAAGGAAAATGAATGAGAAAAGTTCAAAGGATTCCATTTCTGGCATGATTGCATACCATCAATTTACCCTGAAGCTGGGTGACGGTCATAATAAGCTTTACTTATTAATGATAATACCTTGCATTTTTAATGTGCATTTCTGACCAAAAACAGATTAACAAACTAGCACTCCTCTCACTGATGAAACAGCCATCAATGGGGTGAAACACAGCAGCTATTTCCTAGCATGCCACAGGATGTTGGGACAAGCAGGAAGGAAGAATAGCTTAGTCAGTTCAAACTGCAGGCAGAATGTAGGAAGGAAGAATGTAACTAGGTCCCAAACCCCTTCTCCTATCTTTGACCATCAAGGTATTCAATTGTGCATCTCATCTGAAAGACAGAACTCTTACAGCAGCACAGTGCCCTCTCTATAACTGAGAGATGGGTGACATCTACTGAATCATCAACACCAATGATGGCAGGACCAAATCAAGGTGTTCCTTGATCGTTCTCCCAGCCTTTTACTCTGATGAATTATGAGGTGTCAGAAGAACATAGCACAAGACCTTTTCCCATTATCGTATTCTTACTACTGTAAGAGGGAGGAACATCAGAGACCAGAAAAAAATATAAGATGACCTAAGGAAATTGAATGTCAGATGCTGTGCAGAAAACACACCGATCCCGAGAAGCAAAATACATTGCAGCCTCGGATCTGCATTCATCTATATCATTTGGAAAACATACCTGATTGTACTGGATAGGGATGTGGGGGTTTTGAATGGCTTGGCCCTGTCCCAGTCATTTTGACCACCCAGAGCTAAAAATAAAATTGTGAAAATAGGATGAAGTGAAAAGAAAATATGCAAGCTGAAGACACTTAGTGAAAAGATATATCAGAGTGAATTCAGCGGAGAGTTCACTTTTGCATATAAGCAACATAATCGGGAAGGAAATTGAAAATGGAATTCCTTGGAAAATAATGTGTGTGCTAATTGGTTCCCTCTGGGCCGATAGGATGAAACCTCTCTCCATCTGGATCTAATGTCAGTGCTATCATAGCACCAGTACTGTCAGAAACAATGACCTTCTCTGAACCAGTTTGTTTTGGCAAGAAAAATTAACTACACAAGAAAAAAAAACAGATTAATTTCCAGTTTAATAAAACTTCTGCATCGAACAAGTTCAGCTGAAGTTTTGGACCAGTTTCTCCATTCTGGCCAAGTTACACTAAGCACAGGATCAGGAGTGGGGCCCAGGTAACTTTCAGCCACTTTAAGACCTCCTATGTCCTTGGCCTTGCCAAAGGTCAATGCAGCCCTGGAGCTGCTCGGACTTCCAGAGCTGAACAGATTTGCCAGGTATTCAGCAGCCAAAAATGTTCCTGCCACATCCCTATACTAAGTTACGGACAGAACTGTGTTCTACCATGTGTTCTTTTGCCACTTGGGCAAAATTAACACCTTCCGGCACAGTATATACAGAGCCATTTCTGCAAATCAATATACTCTGTGGTCTCTTTCTGACCAGCAGTATAAAGAGGCAGTGGAACAGACAATCTGGTCTTTTCTGTTTGTCTTAGTTATTTCTAAGGGGCTCGTCACCATGAAATCTACAATAACACAGACTGAAGTCCTCCTCTCGTCAAAAGCAAGTGACACTATCTCTTAGCCCTTCTCTGTTATACTAGAATCATGTTCCGAACAGACATGATTTTTCATGCCCTATGCAACTGCACAGTCTTTCCTGACTACAGAATAAATTTGTTACCAGTTCATTGGTTGCTTTTGAGTTCAATGGGCAATAAGAGCTTCCAGGTACATGCTAAAAATATATTATGGTCTGGCCATGTGGCAAACAGGGTCAGAATTTGTATCCAGAATTTACCATAAGAATGAAGCGTGCAGTTGGGGTCTATATGAGAGCTTATATAACGTAGCAGCGTTACAATTAAAGGAAACATACATGGAGTACGAAAGAAAATGGGCAATTTACATGGTAACGATGACATGGGCAGCAACACTGCTTCTTTGTGGCAAAAATTATGACTTTTCATGATCTAGGCGAAGCCCTGCATTTGCCAGAGGTGGAAATTTGGCATTTTCACAACCACAGCCTTTTTAGCAGCAAAATGGCCATTTTCCAAAATGCTTTTCTTTTTGTTTTATAAAGTTCCAGATGAGGCCGAAGAATGACCCCATGAGATTTCCCTGGCACTGGGAAGGATGGGGCCAGTCTTCCCCCTGGCACATCTACAATCGTTGCTGAAAACTGCCGGCCATTTCCACTCCCAAAATACATCTTTCAACAATCCTCCTTTACCGTAAAAGTCATGTCAGCAGGTGTTTCTTCTTGACAATTCTGAAGCTAGCATTGTAATATGTGCTTTGTCTGGGAGTTGACAGGCATAGAACAGAAGATGTTTATTACGGTAAAGACAAATTTGTGTGTTACTATATTTTTGTATCATTCTAGTTTGGTTGCATTTGAAGATGCCCTTCCTGGGCTTACTGGACAGTACATGAAGTAGTTAACATTAATAAAAGATGAAACAAACTATGGGATCAGAAAGGCTTTCAAGGAACATATAATGTTGTACTAATCCCTGATTTATGGATTATTACGCATATTACTGGATTTAAAAATTGAATTGAAACTAGAGAAGGAAAAAGGATTATTCAGCATCTGAACTATCCAATCATGACTGTTACCCTGAGAGAAATAAATATTCTCAGTCCTTGCAGTCATCTCCTTTGAAAAGAAGGAACACAAGTTCTTTCCTATGTAGCTGAATAGGGACACTATTGTCTGCCATAAGGCCCTGATCCAACTCCCAATGATGCCAACAGGACTTTCCACTAACTTCAGTGTGTTTGGATCAGGCCCTTAGTAGCAAATCCAGAAGTGAAAGCTGCTCTTTGCTAAGGCATACAACTTAACAAACGACACGGGGAGCAAAGCGTTTATAGCTATGCTTCGAGCTGAGGTGTTCTATGCTCAGCTGCCATGTCAGAGACGGCACAGTGCCAGCACACTGCAGTGCTGATCCTCATGGGGACCTCTCAGCATGACCAAAACACCACACATGGACGCACATTAGAGGAACTAAACTTTGCAGGGGAAAAATACACTTGTCAGACTGGGGTGTGGTGGTTTTCCTTTTGGCCCATGTGCAATCATAGCTCTCAGGGCCAGGCAACTTCCAGTCCAGGAACACATTCATCAGAGGTCCCTGATAGCTTGTCACAAGGACAAAAGAAGAGCTGGCATAAGACTCTATGCACATGTTAAGCCCCATGTTAAGGGCCAAATCCTGAGGTACTTAATTTTTATATATTTCAGCAGCAGAACACAGCCCTGAGTTAGGCAAAATTCCCTATTAAAAGTTAATGATCCCCAGCCCTGCCTCATTTCTCAGAGTATGCAACTTTGGCCTCACCTCCTCTGGCGATTTTCTCAAGCGTGCTTTTTTATACTAACAGGGCTTTGCACATTTCTGCCTGCTTCACTGGGAATAATTGCCAGCCTGTCTAAATTTCACCCATCCCCTGAAAAAAAGTGAGTATTTCAATGGCAGAAAATCATGAGCAATTAACCAACAAAAACAAGGCACAAATTTTCCATAACAAACTTTCTACCAACAAAGGCCAGGCTTAATACAATCCTTCTTAGCTCTCCCATACCAGCTCTCATAACGGGGTTAATCAGAACTGGGAAAGTCCTCCAAGATATTACATTAGTCAAAAGTATCAATTATTTTCTCCTGTTTTTGACTGTATCCATTTTGTGTGCAAGAAAGCAAGAACCGTAATATTATCTAAAACATTTCCCCTTCTATCATTTCAAACAGATGGAATGGAAATAGTGCCTTGGGCCCAATTTTCCTCTCTTTTACACTCATGTAAAGCAGGAGTAGCTCCGTGAAGTCAGCAGAATCGCACTGAGGCAAGACAGAAGCTAGTGAGAGGAGAATGAGGCCTGTGATTGGCTGGACATAGTTCAATGATTTTTTGATTCCATTCGTCTTTCATTGCCTTGCTGGGAAGCTTTCACCAAAGGACAAACATTGACGGCTGCTGATTATCATTTTGTGGTACGAAATATACAGAACTGGAGCCGTGCACCAGTTCCTTTTTCTCTCAGCAAACCAAAATATTAAGTTACCTGCTCAGAGATATAAATGAGCTCCAATTTGATGATGATTTAGAAGAAGGGCTTCCATCTGGTTTTTATGTTACTTTACAGACAAACAAACATGTGAATTCTTGTGGCACACTGACATCTTATGGAAAAAATATTTGTTACAGTTACAGAGCTGAAGGACCAGGAAGTGAATGGGGTGAGCAAAGTAATGTTGCATACCATTGTGCACCTTCAGTGTGAATATTCAGAATCCAATGTACTGATAGGAGTTTAGAAGAGCAGATTTTAAAAATATTTGCCCAAATTCTAGCCTCAGTTTACACTGGTATAAATCCAGAAAAGCTCCACTGTCTTCAAAAGGAGTTGTTTCCAGTTACACAAGAGTAAACCATTTCAGATCAATGAAGTTCTCCAGAATTGCATCACCATAACTGGGGCCGTAATCTGGCCACCTTGAAACAGACCTTATAGCAAAAACAGGATTTTTCATCTCCTGTACAAGTCTGAAATTTAACCCCAAAATATATTTCTTCTAATGTTTTTATTTAAAAAAAAAAAATCTTTCTGAAAACGTTCGTTCGTTGTAGGAACTAAGATCAATTTACAAGAGATAAACGGCAGGAAATGGGATAGTGCTGTGATTCTGTGTGTATGTGATGGTGAAAACATACATTGAACCCGAATGCACTGAAGCTCATTTTCAAATGGAGAAACATTGTTCTTCAATGTAAAGAAACAAGAATATAGATGCAGAAAATCATGCTCTGTAAAAGAATGTTGAATATTTTGGTTTACCAATTCCCGTATTGACTTTTCAAGTTTATGTTTGACAGTCTTTCATTGGAGAGTGGGAATATCCTATCTTCCAGTAGAAATGAAATGAAAATTAGTAGGAAATGTGTCTAAATCTCCCAGAATGCTTTGAAAATCATAACTGATGAGTAATGGTAAGGAATAATTCACAACATTTAGCAAAGTTTATCAAATAACTATTCAATAAATATCTTTGTAAACTACCCGATTTACAGATGACAATGAGTAGAGTCCTAAGTTAATACCCAATTTGTATCTGATCCATTATCTGTAAAAATGGCCTGCAGATGCAAAGCAGATATCCACAGATTTGCAGGGCTCTAAGAATGAGTGTGCATCACCAGTGAGAATCTCGTGGATATTTACATTTCCTATTGCCACAATATCTGGGCATATCACAATCTTCACTGTATTTATCCCCCATGTTAAGCAGGGCAGGGCTATTATTCCCACTGTACAGATGGAGAATAGAGGCATGGAGACGATAAGTGACTTGCCCAAGGTCACACAAGAGATCTGTGGGGTAGCAGGGAACTGAACCTGGGTGTCCTAAATCCTGGGCCCTAACCACTAGTCCAGCCATCTTCATACATATTGTTACCCCTTTTAACCTGAGCAACTAGCCAAAAAATTCAGGGTATAGTAGGTTTTCCAGTTAGAAGGAGAAATTGATGATAGGTATTTCTTTGGTGTAGTTTTGTTTATTTAGGAAGAAAGGACAAAGTCCTGTGTCTCTGAAAGCAGAAGGAATTAAATGGCAGGGAAGCCATTATGCTCATAGCTCCAAAGAACTCTCTTCAGCCTGTACCCCTGACTCAAAAACTTCTCCCCAGCTCTCAGCCATTGTGTCTTCAGCTGCTCCTTCGGGCTGTCTCTGTCTCCCAGTTTCTCCCCTATTTTTTTTTTAGTCTGTTCCCCCTCCTCACACATCCCTAGACAAAGTATACTAAGGCCATGTCTACACTCATAAGCTTACGGCAGCACAGTTGTACCAAGACAGCTGTGCTGCTGTACGAGTGCTCATGTAGCCACGTTATGCTATTGGGAGGGAGCTCTTCAGTTGACATAATAAAGCCAACTCAATGAGCATCTCCCACCAACATAGCGTTGTGCATGAGTGCTTATGCCAACCAAATTTATGTCACACAGGGATGTGTTTTTTCACAACCCTGAGCAACAAAAGTTTTGCCGACGTAAGTGCTAGTGTAGACATGGCCTAAGCAAAAGCTCGTAGGTGGGTTCACATACTCCTCATATAGTAGGTGAGGAATCCTCCTTATAGCTATGTTAATTGAAGAGCGAGTTCACATCTATCAGTCTCAATGATGTTTTAACTCAACTCATAATAAGGTTCCACCCAGCACTTAACAATATTCATACTTCAGTGGGAAGCCAAGTGGGGAGGGTGTTGCAGCTGTGTCGGTCCCTGGATATTCCAGAGACAGCTTGTCTCTCTCACCAACAGAAGTGGGTCCAATAAAATATTTTAATTACCTCACCCACCTTATCTCATGTGAGGACACATGGCGTGCAGGTCAGTGACACACCCAGACATGTGGCTTCTCCATGACATCTAGCTGAAACCTGCACATTGCCCCAGCCAAACTGTGGTACCTTGCTGCTATGACACCAACTCATATCAGATGTGTCAGATTCTTTTAAGCAGGCAGACCTATGTGCAACCTGCCAGAAATTATTGCAGTTTCTACTGCTTTCTTCTAGAACCCAACCTCAATGTAGCAACGTAGGTGAATTTAACTGAGAAGTTCAGAATTTTTCATTTAGCTTCTTTCCTCATAGTGTTGAACATTTGACACCTGCTACCAGTTTTGGAAAACACAGTATAGGATTAATCTTTCCGATGAACTGCTGTGACCATGAGCTCAGCCCTCCTGAGTGTGCTTTAGATAATGTTAGTTCCACTTAATTAACATTTGTACAACAGTGCGAAGATGCAGAAGGCTGCATAATGCCGAGTATTAGTTGGGAGTGATGTTCTGTCTATGCCCAGCTGAGGAAGGAATAGAGAGTGAGGTCTGAATTTGTCAGGCAGCATGAAATAACTTGAACCCAATATGACCCTATTGAGTGAATGCTGGACAGGTGCTGGGACAAGCGCAGATCTGGGAAGTCCTTTCACTGTCACGCAGTCTAGTGGGGTAATGGAGAATTTGGTCCTTCCATGGTCTCAGCAGTTAATCAGAAAGATTAATCCCAGACAGTGTTTTCCAAAAATGGCAGCATGAATCTCATTCTCAACATCATGAGGAAAGAATCTAAATGGAAAGATTCTTAACTCCTCTCTTCCATTCTTTTTCAGGTCTCCTCTGCTGTTGCACTGAGGTTGAGTGAAAGCAATAGAAACTGCAGCACTTCCTGGTTCTGTGTATGGATTTGTTGACTTTTGTATGATCGGCATGTACTACAAATTGCCTCCAACAGGAGAGAGACAGACATCATACAACAATTGCTATTTTCATTTTGGCAAGAACATAATGGCAAATTCATCCCTGCTGAATCTCCAAAACTGTAGATTTTTTTCCATGCATTTACACTGCATCTTTCCATTGAGATAAGCAGAAGAGCTAGCGTAGCACCTGAACTCAAACAGTATCGAGAGCTGTGTAACCATGCAGAACAGCGATTAGAGTCTGGTACTGGACAGTGAGTGCCTCTCCTGGTGCCAAGCCACTCCCAGTGGTACACAGCTGGGACGTCCTAATGGAAAGGACAGGTAAATAAAATGGGAAATAGCTACAACTTGGTCTCACTTTCAGCAGAATAAGACTCCCTTTTAGCCAGGCTGAGCCTTAGAACCACTCGCTAGGAATACTGTGCTGGTTAAAAACATAGGAATTGCCAGACTGGATCGCACCACTCAGCCGCCTAGTCTAGTATCACATCTCCAACAGTGGAAGTAGGGTGAGTTTATGTTCTCCCACTACTATGGCCAGCACCAGCTAATATAAAGAAAGATCCAAGAAACCCCAAAGTGGGGAATTACTGAATAACATGCCCACAGGGAAAGCTCCTTCCTGGCCCCCATGAACTAGATGTCAGCGTGTGTTCCTCTTTTAAACCGGAAGGTTTAACAAAAGATCTCAGAGGTCACTTCCAATGTGCCCAGTGCTACGTTAATGTACCTACTGCATTTTCAAAGACATTTAGCCTTCTCTTTTCTGGCCTTGTGGAGAAAAAAAATTGAAATGGGGGGAGGAATCAAAAGGAGGTGGAAGACCTGGAGGAAATGCAGTTTCCTCCCTCAAAGTAAACAGTTAATGCTCCAAGCTCCCTTTTGTAGTTGATTCACACTATACTCCAATAGCAAAAAGCCCTGCAATGCTATTCTTAGCATTAGGATACTTCTTAGGTGATTGGAGATTTCTAGCACATAGGTATTTGCTAGCCCACTCTAGTGTTGCAACTTGCTGCATAATGTAAAATACTGAATACCAGCTAACAGGGTAATCGACATCAAACGGCACAGCTACGGTGCTACAGCGGTAACATCATAGCACCTAAGGCTATGTCCACACTACAAAGTTACATCAACGTACAGCCACTGCTGCTGCATGTCCACGCTATGCTCCTCGTGTCGAAAGAGCGCATCTGCAGTAGCAGCTCCCGCATTGACCCAGGCAGCAGTGCACTGTAGGTAGCTATCCAATTAAGGACAGTTAAACAGTATGTGACAAGGGACTCAAATGCCATTGCAAGCCAATAGGAATTGGGCATGCAACTTCCTTAGGGTATGCCTACACTGGTGGTGGCAAATTCACTGCCATCAGATCAATCTATCTGGATTGATTGAGTGGCAGTGAAGACCCACTCAATTGATCAGAAGTCAATATATTAAAACTACCTCCAAAAAAAGTGTAGTACTGCATCAACAGGAACACATTTCCCATCGGCACAGCGCAGTGGAGACGGCATGCTAAACAGAAGTTACAAAGTCGACGAGAGTTATGCAAGCTACTCTCGTTGGCAGTATAGACCAGGCCGTAGTCTGCTTTGAAAATCCTAGCCTCCAAAGAGAGGTATTTTAATGACACTAACAATTTTCCTGATTATTTTTCAGATCCTGTGAAGAAAACACCTGATTTTCTTTTTCTTCTGTCTCTTTGGTTTTGTTTAATACTCTCCATTTATATACAGAAGCCCAAGACTGGCAGATGTTATTGGCTAGATCGAAAAAATATTGAACTGATGCAAACCATCTGTGAAACGTTCCCTGAAAAATCAAACACTTGGGCCAAGGGCTATAATTCGAATGTGAATTATTTCCTCTTTTTCCGTTTGCACATACACAGGAAATGGAAAGACAGTACAGCACCAGACTCCAGCAGTGCTTCCATAGTATCAGTGCTATCATCCTCCAGGGGCACCCCCTGCCAAGGTAAGCAAATAAGGTCAAGTTCACGTCCACAATAACCTTAGATCTCCAGATCAACATCTCCCCAAGGCATTGCAGTTACGTTGGCCTACACTCATAAAGATGAGACTTTGCCCAAGGAAGGAAGTTTTCCTCTGTTCAATAAACTAACAGTTATCACAGCCTCCCAGCCATTTTTGTAAACCTTCATTTCATTTTTTCCCCTACCTGAGTGCAATGGAAAAATACAGAAACTCAATCCCCCAGCTGCTGCTGCTAAACAACAGTGAATCTATGACAAAGACTAGAAGAAAACACCTCTCTCTCCGTGCAAAAAGGGAGGATATATTTTGGGGAACCCTAACACTTGAGAATTAGGGTTGATAAATGCTGGGGGTGAAATCCTGACTCACTGATGTCAATGGGAATTTTACTTTCAACAAGGCCAAGACTTTGTGTATGGGTTTCTCAGCTGGAAACTTGCCTCAGATTTGGGGCCAGTCAGCTGCAAGGCTGCAAAGACAGGCTCTGGGGTTCCCTTCCTCACAACAGCCGTTCGGGGATGCCCAATTCCTATTGGCTTCCATTGACATTGGGCCACCTTGCAGCTTGAAGTGGGCCCTATGTCACGATAAGTAAGTAGCAGAGCATGAAAGTGCCTGTTGTGTGCAATATTCTAGGTGTGGCATGCATCAGGTGTGCTGTGGGAAGCTAATGCTCTCTGCCTGAGAGCTACCATTAGCAACGTAAAAGCCAAACGCTGCTGATTTATTTTTTGATTTTGAAATGTATTGCTGGGGGGATATTTGTTTCCTTATTTTATAACTTTACCTTATTTTCAATGACCATACACCTTGCCATCAGGGAGATGGCAATTTATATGGGTTCTTGAACGCTGGCCTGCAGCATTATTGGCTATCTTGGACTCTCTCCCTTCAGGAAGACTGACTTAAGCCCTTAACAGACTTTAAAAATTTAAAAAATGGTTTTTCTCATGTTCATTCCATGTTAGTTGCATGTGCGTCCATATGCCCGGCTGCCAGAGATTTTTTTGCCTTAGCAGGATCTAGATGGCTGGCTCTGGTGTCCTCTGGAGTCCTGCACTTATGCTGCAGTATATGAGGCACCTGTGGGCTTGCACCTCCTCATTTTCTTCTTGCTGTCAACTCTGGAGGTGGGGGGCAGGTCATGGAATTGACATGAGCAACACATCTCGAAGAACAGTCACAAAAGGTCAGTAACGGTTTTTTTCTTTTTGTGAGTGCTTGCTCATGTCGATTCCATGTTAAGGGCTCACAAGCCTGAAGGTGGGTTTGGAGTTCACGGATGTGTCGCTCGTAATACCACACTGCCAAGGCTGGCATCGTTTCATGCCTGCTGGGTGGCGACATAATGGGTTGTGAAGGTATGGACAGAAGACCAGGTAGAGGCTCTGCAGATACCTTGGATCAGCAACTGCGCCAGCAGGAAGGCTGCTGCTGCTGCTTCTGGCCTGGTAGAGTGGGCCTGATGAGCCAGTTGTCAAGGTAAGGATAGATCTGTACCCCTTGACGCTGAAGGTAAGCAGTCACTACCACCATGCACTTTGTGCAGACCCTTGGTGCGGCGGACGAAAGGCCAAAGAGTAGCACTGTAAACTGATAACGGCATTGCCCACAACAAAATAGAGGGACCTCCTGTGTCCATCAAAAATGGAAATGTGAAAATAAGTGACTTAAGTCGAGGGGGACATACCCATCACCTAGATCCAAAGAGGGGATGATGGAGGCTAGGGAGACCATGCAGAATTTCAGCTTCCTGAGATACTTGTTAAGGTGATACAGGCCTAAGATAGTCCTGAGGCCTTCTTTGGCCTTTGGGATAAGGAAGTATCGGGAATAGAACCCGTTTCCCTTCATATCTTGAGGGACTTCTTCTACCACCCCTACTCGCAGAAGGGCTTCCACCTCCTGAATGAGAAGTTGCTCATGAGAAGGGAGAGGAAGTGGGTTGGTAGGGGGGTATTGAGGAAAACTTCAGGGTATAGTCAGTTGATATAGTGTTGAGGACCTAACGGTCCAATGTTATTTGGGCCCATACAGCTCGGAAGGGAAACAGGAGGTTGAGAAATAGGTGAGAAACTGGATCCTGTGGTCTGACTGGGGCACCTCCCCTGGGTACACCCTCAAAATGACTGACACGGGCCACCTCGATGACGCGTGGGGCCTGACTGGGCCAGAGGAGGCAGGGTTTGTGCAGCTGAGTTTAAATCCTTAGTTATTGTCTCTCCTGTTATAAGAGCCTTGTCTTGACTGGTCCGAGAACCTGAGTGGAGTTTGAAAGGGACAGAACTGCCTCCAGGAAGACTAGGGGGGGTTTACAACCCCAGAGAGGGCAAGGTGGCCCTAGAGTTTTTCAAAACAAAAAAGATGGAACAAATATGTAGAAGTCTCCATGAGAGAGAGACAGAGACAGAGAGAGCGCACAGTGTGTATCATCCTTCAGTCAGAGCCATCTTTGATCAACTCAAGCACTACTCCCCAGTGGGTGGGCTGGGAGACTCTCACATCAAAACTGCAGCACATAAAAAGTCATAATATCTCCCTTACATTGACTTATATACGGCGCTGGTGAGACCCCACCTGGAATATTGTGTGCAGTTTTGGTGTCCCATGTTTAAGAAGGATGAATTCAAACTGGAACAGGTTCAGAGACGGGCTACTAGGATGATCCGAGGAATGGAAAATCTGCCTTATGAAAGGAGACTCAAAGAGCTTGGCTTGTTTAGCCTGGCCAAAAGAAGGCTCCGGGGGGATATGCTTGCTCTATATAAATATATCAGGGGGATTAACGTTAGGGAGGGAGAGGAATTGTTTAAGTTTAGTACTAATATAGGCACGAGGACGAATGGGTACAAATTGGATATTAGGAAATTTAGACTAGAAATTAGACGAAGGTTTCTAACCATTAGGGGAGTGAAGTTCTGGAATAGCCTTCCGAGGGAAGTAGTGGGGGCAAATGACTTATCTGGCTTTAAGACTAAGCTTGATAAGTATATGGAGGGGATGTTATGATGGGATAGTTTAATTTGAGCAATTGATTTTGGATTATCGGCAGATAAGTCTGCTCAATGGTCTGTGGGAATGCTGGATGGGATGGGAACTGAGTTACTGCAGAGAAATCTTTTTTGGGTGCTGGCTGGTGAGTCTTGCCCACATGCGCAGGGTTTAGCTGATCGCCATATTTGGGGTCGGGAAGGAATTTTCCTCCGGGGCGGATTGGCAGGGGCCATGGAGGTTTTTCGCCTTCCTCTGCAGCATGGGGCATGGGTCGCTTGCTGGTGGATTCCCTGCAGCTTGAGGTCTTCAAATCTCATTTTTGAGGATTTCAACAACTCGGTCATGGGTTCGGGGTTGTTATAAATGTGTATGGGTAGGGTTTTGTGGCCTGCCTTGTGCGGGAGGTCAGACTAGATGATCATATTGGTCCCTTCTGACCTATGAGTCTATGAGTCTATGAGACATAGCTACATACATGACAGACAAGGGCCAAAAAGGTTGCTGGATGCCCATACTGAAATTTGCAAGGGAATTCTTATCAACTCTGCTTCTATAATGAACATGTGATTTTATTGGGACTGGTTCTTAGAGTTGTTTTTTCACCTATCATCCATGTTACTTAATAGTCTAGTTGTTTGTCAGCTGTAATACCTTGGTCTCATGTCAGTTGTTGGGTTTAGTTGCGGGTGCTGGTGGGCATTGTGGCCTATGACGTACGGGAGGTCAGACTAGATGATATGGCGGTCTCTTCTGGCCTTAAACTCTATGATTTATCTCACCATCAGGCCAAAGGTATGGGGATTTGTTGGTACAGGTCATCCGAGAGCCTCAGAGACACCTTCCTTCCAGCTGTCACAAGCCTTTCAAAGTTTATCTGTAGGTCCTTGACAGGTGCTGCCATGGGCAATTCAGTGCCGTCCTCATCCTCTGCCAGGCTAATCCAGTGGGAAAACAAAATGTCCACAGCTTTCTGTGGGCACAATTTTCACCCTCTGAAAGCTAGACAAACAACAGCACAGAAACTTGCCCGCACAACAGAAATGAGGTGGCTGTATGGAGCAGAGCCATGGTTGTGTAAGGATGAGGGATCTAGACTTCAGTAAGAGACACTCCATCACATTGCTGGAGTGGGGATGCAGCTTTTAACCCAGATTGTAGGCTTTGGTTAGGCCCTGCACAGAAATAGGGGCCAGGCCTTGGTATTCCAATTTGGGCTCCCCTGAAGCACAGGGTTTTGGTCCAGGCATGGCTTGGTCATTCCACAGCTGGTGCAAAGTTAAAACTGGGTTGTGTTCTACTGCTGTCTGAGGAGGAGAGCTCAGCTCTGAAGCCCTGTGCTGGGACAGGGGACCTTCCACCAGAGGGTCACCAGTTTGGTTCTGTTTTTCTTCTCCAGAGAGCAGAGGGTATAAGTGAGTACTTGGCTGCTCTGGTGAGACATTGACAGCGGGTGGCTTTCACAACATGGACACCTGTCTGAGAAATGGGACAGAGCCTCTTTCTCATCTTTTCACAAAGGCCATTGCACAGCCCTAAAAGGCCAGGGACTTTCCGACAGCACCCATGATTGCTTCCTAATTTTGTCCTTGAGGCAAACGTGTGGCTGGAGGGGCAACTGAGAAACAAGCTATTCCATATCCTTCTCTTTTGGGTATTAAAGCACTGCACAAACATTTATCTGTCCTCCCCACCGCCACCAGTGACGTAGACCTGTTTGAACCCCGTTTCCCAGACACTGCACCAGGACACAGAAGCAATGATTTGCCCAGGGCAACAGAGGGAATAGTGTCACAGATGGGATTAAAACTCAGGCAATCCCAGTTTTTAGTCCTCTGCTCACATTAACACAGAGCATCGCTCTCTAGAGACCAGATCAGCACTTCCAGCCTAATCCTGCGCGCTAGAGCACTTCCATTGATCTGAACAAGAGTTGGGGGCACTCCATGTCCGATAAGATGAGGCCGTTCACTATCCCGGAAACGTTAGCCTTTTCAATCACAAATGACTTCCTGTACTAGCTGCAGCACCAGTTGAAGTTGCTTGTGCCCCTGGAGTTCCCAGGGATTGTTTTTCTAGAATGTTTCTGACCCATGTGAAGTTAATCCCTCCAATGTCATTTCCTTCCTTTTGCTGCACCATTGCTTTTATTATATTGCAGGCCCAAATTGTATTAAGATGTATTTTGGAGCAAAGCTGCTTAATTTAAGGCACCAGCATGAGAGAGATTTACAGCCTTACAGAGGATGGACAGTAAAAAGAAGCCATATTTACACTGAAGATTGTGGATGTTTCCTTAGCCTGAGTTATGAAAAGCTATAATACAACTGTCTCTTCAGATCGGGATTGCAAAGATATTGTGATGTTGCAGTTAATATTCTTTGTGACGATTAAGTCATGATAGGTCATGCAAAGGTCTAACTAATGGACAAAATCTAGTACAACAGCAAGCATTTTTTCTGGGTTTTATTTGTAACCACAGGCAGCAGAGATCGCAGCAGGTTTCTGCAAAGTGGGTATTACACATCAGCGAAGAAAATGTCACAATGGTTACCGTAACACTTGGACTGTGCTGTGACCCTGCTAACCAGTGGGATGGCACAACCTAAGTGTCACAGCCTGGTTAAAAAAAGCATGGGTCTGTGCAACATCTCTCACTTCTCTGAAATGGCACACATGAGGATGTTTTTCAGTGCTGTGTTCTCAGTGAACTATGTCTTCACTGCTGCATTTACTTACATAAAAGAAGAAGGGTGTTTTTGTTGTTAGGGCACGGACATGAAGACAGGAACTCTGGGCTCTCTTCCTAGTCCTGCCACCAACTCTCTGCTGGAAAGTCACTGGATGCTTCTCAGTATGTGAAATGAGGTTAATGCCGTTTCCGTGCCTCACAGGAGCTTCATTCACTAGGGACGACCTGGATCACCCCTCTCTCCTGAGCAGTCTCAAGTGAAGCTAACAGACCTTGCTCACCTGAGTAACATGATGCTAGTTTGATTTTATGGATGGTTTGCAAAGCACCTGGAGATGCCACTGTGCAAAAATGATTATGTGGGTGTGATAAAAAATGGAAGACAGATTAAAAACAGTACTTCCACAGGCACGGACGCACCCCATAGTGAGATGGTAAAAGAAATCCACTGCCGCATGTTTCTCAGTTCATTCCTGCCTAGAGAAATTTGTTTTCTTTGTAAATTTCAGCAAATCGAGGACAATGGGTGCAGTTTTATTTTACATTCTGAAAAATATTGGGGCAGAGCCATTTAACAGATGTAAATACTTCATTATTTAAGCCTCGCTGCAATTTATTGATATGAACCCATGGCTCTCCAGAGGGCATGTCAAATCCATCATCTTCCCAAGTACTAGATTCTGCATTTGGATCTCTCTGCTTTAATGGCTGGGAGAACCAGACCCATCCTGGTGGCCTACACAGCTGTAGATGGTGAAGAAAGCAAGGTAGCCCTGTGTGTGGTTAGACTCCACGTCACTCTCTCACCCCCAGAGCTGCCCTTTGGGTTGACATAAGGCAGCTCAGTGCCTTTTAGGGCCGATTCCCTACTCCTTTTGGGGCTTTTCCAGTACAACCATTAGAGACCCCAGGATTGTGTTTGTTTCCTTTGAGATTTTCCTTTACTTCCTGTCTGCGTTTGCCATGGAGTTTCGCACTGATGCAAAAGCCTGTGGCAGATCAGCTCTCCATTGGGGTAGCTTCCTTGAAGTTGCTTCAGGACTCTTTCTGCACTGGGTTCCCATCAGGCGTATTGTCAATTATTGTAAGCTACATTTTAATTTGACTGGCGTGGGGGCTAAGGAACTGAGTTTGCAGAAAACTTGGGGCATGGATGCCTCCTATAAATTATACGGTACTATACAAGGAGCTGCCACAGTTGAAGGAGGACATCATATCAGGAGATTCTTTGTAAGATCTCCCCTAAATAAAGAAAGCCCAGTTTCAGATGCCAACCATTCATATCCAGCAGGATCGTATGGTATGATTTGGATCAACTGGGACAGAGGAGACCTATGAATAGCAAACTATGAAATCATTACTGTAAGCCTCTGGCATCTGGGGTTAAGTTGTATTTTTTAACCTGAAGAAAGAAATCAATGATGAGGAAAATCCTAACTCATCTAGTTTCTCCCACCCACACCCAGCAAATTTCCACAGGCATCTTGAGCCAGCCTGGCTGAGAGACACTTGGGCAATGTCTACACTGGAATTAAAAATCAGTGGCTGGAAGAGGCCAGCTGCAGGTTTTTAATTGCAGTGTAGACGTGCCCTTGGATTTGTTAGCCATGCCTGGATAGGAATCCTCCTACAACTATGAAAGCAGAAGGAAACAAACACATCCAGGTTTCCACAAAGCCACATGAAAATACAGGCCAGGTGCAGAGATTCTTCTATAATTGACAATATGCTTTATCTGAGCTTCTCAAAGGATCCAAATTAGCTTGATATTTTACACATCTGGATGTGTTACATAGCACCTAAATAGGATTCCAATGATGACGAGAATAAAAAAATGCTTTGAGCATTACACGGGACTTTACAAACTCCTTCATCCTTTTATCTGATTCCACATGGGAAAACATGGGTCTGAAATGGAGCAGCACGAGGCTCCAACTCCAACATAGCTGTGGGAGAACCAGCAACAATCAGGCTAAATAGAAGGGAGTCTCACACCTAGGCCACCTTAGGGCATACCGAAAATGTTTCCTTATTAATGGGCATACCTGTGCCCTTCGTCATTCAGCATAACACCCAAGCACTTCATTAGATGAAAGAGACCTCAGATGGAGTTAGGTGTTTGTGTGCCATGCGTGTAAATACAACCTGCAGCACCCAGGGACGAGGCTCCAGGACAAGCAGCAGCTTGTGTTTGTTTGTTTTTGTGGATTTTCCTTTCACAAAGAGCTGGATTAACAGCCCTGGAAACTGAATTGCTGTGATTACCCAAAAAAGAGATCTAACCCTGAACCGCCCAGTCTGTGGCGTGGCAGATTTCTATCCTAAGTGGACAAGTCTCTCCGTTTCCTTAGTTTTTCTGAGAGTTTTTCCCACTATAAAAAAGGACTCCAGTAATGCTCAAGAACACTATGTCTTACATAATGGTACTGCAGTGCTTTTGGGGGAATCACTAAAGTGCTTGTCAGTAAACATGTCACTCTGACATGTGACTAAGGGCTAGTCTACATGTAAAACATATAGCAGCACAGCTGTATTGGTACAGATGTGTCACTGTGTTATGTCAGCAGGAGAGAGTTCTCCTGCCAACATAATAAAATTATCTAAATGAACGTCTCCCACCAACATATGCTGTCCACACAAGTCCTTACGCCAGCAAAACGTATGTCACTCAGCAGGGAGTTTTTTTCACACCCCTGAGTGACAAAAGTTTTGCCAGCAAAAATGCTAGTGTAGACGAGGCTTGAGTTTGCAGATTTCACTTGAGAGGAGATAGACTAGCTCACCTGAAGCTTCACACTCATTCTGTCTTCCTCAAAAGGGTTCCGGAAAGTAACTTTAAATTTGCACCTAGGCAAAAATTTTGAAAGCAAAATCCAGCCCTCACAGCCACTGATTAACGACTAATGACTCTGAAACAAACCTGGAGTCCAAAGCTCCCCCAAACTATCCAGTTTTGTCATCTGGGACCTCCTTGCTGGTTCTGATTGGAGATAGACCTGAATCTTTTAAGGATTGCCATAATAGACTCATAGACTCATAGGTCAGAAGGGACCAATATGATCATCTAGTCTGACCTCCCACACAAGGCAGGCCACAAAACCCTACCCATACACATTTATAACAACCCCGAACCCATGACTGAGTTATTGAAATCCTCAAAAGTGAGATTTGAAGACCTCAAGCTGCAGGGAATCCACCAGCAAGCGACTCATGCCCCATGCTGCAGGGGAAGGCGAAAAACCTCCGTGGCCCCTGCCAATCCGCCCCGGAGGAAAATTCCTTCCCGACCCCAAATAATTTTAAATCACAAGATTTAAACCTAAAATGATGGTAACCTCACAGCTCAGCTCTTGTAAGGTTTCTGCCGACGTCTAATTGCGATCACCTCCATGTTGAGCCAACATTATGTGAGAACTCATAAGATTTTGGAATTGTTAAATTTGAACTCCAGCCCTTGATCAACCTGCAGCCGTTAGCCATGCAGGGCCTCTGAGACTCATTTAAGCTGTTCTCTCTGAAATGAATCAGAGCTGTGGCACACACACAGAATAGCCAGACCAGTACAATACAGACTTACAGGCAAGTTCACAATCTTAACTCTCTCATAGGGTGAAATTGGCTCAAGTGCAGGGGCCTCACGTGAGGCTTAGATACCACTTAAATCCTAATTTGAGAATTTAAGTGGTGCCTAGACCTTGTGGTTGGCCCCCTGCCCAGGAGTGTATTTCACCACTAGAGCACAAGTCCCTTTCCATTGTAAAAAGAAATCTTGGCATGCTTCTCCACTTATCTATAAGCAGCTTGTTTGAGAAGACGCTCCTTAGCTGTCCTTTAAAGCACTTGCCTTCTGAATTGGGAAGGGTGTCTTTAAATAAAAATTAAAAGGCAAACAAAGCCAATGTCTCCACTTAAAAGCCCTTTAAAGGTTTGGAGATGATTAATGTGTTTAAACTATAAACTGTAGCTGTTTTAAGAGGAGATAAACATGAGATCAAGACTTCTGACTACACAAACAGTACAAAAGCGTAAGTAAACAGCTATGACAAGTTTAGCACTCTCTTGGAGACTAACTTCTGCATACAATGCATGTGCTTCATGCCACAGCTCCTTCTGGACTATTTAAAGAGGAAGCAGCAGGCTGTCTCCTGACAGCTATGCATGATTGGCTTTCCTTTAGCAGAGTCTGCACTGCACAAGGTCAGTACAAACTAGGCAGGTTGGTTTTCAGAGCAAGTGGCACGTATTTGTGCATAGTTTCCAACACAAAGCAAACAGAGGACAGCAACACCCAGTCACATTAAAAAGGTGGATAAACTATCGGCACAAAGCGTCCCTATTTGGTTTCATAGATAGTCAATGTATAACTTACACAGCTATATTTATGCTGCTATCTCAAGACAGACAGAATTCCACAGTCCATGGAAATGTTGCAATGCTGAGATTGCTCAAGCTGCTGTTTGCAGAATAATTGCTGCTGACCGCCAACTTCTCATTACAAATACAAACAGACATGTACTGTACACTAGCTGTGCTCCAGGTCTCCTTTTCAAAAGTCCTTCTCATTCGGGCGGAAATCAGAGCTAATGAGATGGAGCGAAGCTGGCCTTGCCGGCACTCTGTGGGACTGTGTCGAGGATGTTTGCCATGAGCTGCACATTTTGCCAGGACCCACCATAGCGGCAGAGAGCTGCAGAGTAGGACACAATAGAAGCAGCTCTTTCGCGTTACTGTGTTCGATTTATTTTCCTAAATGGAATGTTTGTGATACGAGATTTTTTTTAAAAAGGCTACAAACCATGTAGAAACAGAATATCACATTTATGTCTTACAGGACCTTTCCCTGAGATTGGCTCAAGATTGGGGCTTCTGGTGTGAGAGACGAGAATCAAACAGTTCCTGAGCAGGAGATAGACAGGATCATAGGAATTATGGATGCAAAGTCCAGACCCTCTGCATAAAGCATGAGATTGCTCCTTGTTAGAGGATGTATCTACATAACATAGGCCTGCTATTTTGACTCTAATGTAACTCTGACAAGAATGGGACATACCATTGTGCCTTGGAATTCTTTCTTTATTTTTTTACTGTAGACCTGGGAATTTTTCCTATGACATTGGCAACTGGTGAAATACTCCACCAGAGGAGGAAGGAAGAGGAGGGATTCTAACACAAATCAGTAAAGAACCCCAAGTCTTGAATGTACTCTTGGAACACTTCAGGAAAGGGGTAATCACCAATTAAAGTGGCTTTGTCAAGCAACTGAAGGGGCACCAATTAAAGCATTTCACTTGACCAGCCTGGCACTGACTTTGTGCATTTCTTTTCAACAATTTCAAACATATTAGACACAAATAGTCTTGCTCTAATCTTGCAACCCATTGTGTTACGGAAGCTGGACTATACTATGAAGACTTGTCCAAGTCCCCACTGCCTTTTACATAGTGAGGTAATTTTGTTTCTGGAACTACATCTGTTTTATTGGCTCACTCTCTTATAAAAAATACCAACAGTATTCAGTGACCTTCTGCAACACTAATCTATCTTTTGGTCTCCAAACTGATTTTCTCCATCATCTACATTTAAAAGTTCCCTTTGCTCTATATCATCCAAGAGTAGTTCTGAGAGTTCTTCCCATCTGTGAAACGTCTGCCCAAACATGAACCAATGCAGCACAGCCAATCATTTCAAAAGACCTAATTGCTGGATTCATAAAGCCCAACTACCTGTCCTGCCATGCCAAAGATTTACATGAAAAAACACATGTGGTTCAATCAGAAGAGCCATTAGAGAATATCCACGAATTCAAAATATAAATGTTATGGAACATTCAGTCCAAGCATAAAGCAACTTTTTTGAAAGGAGCAGGATGGAAGAACCATACATTTGCCTTTGAAGAATTAATCCTAATATTGCTTCTCCCATTCAACAGATAAATTGGTAACTTCCTCAAAATAGCCTACTGGGAACAGTTTTGAGAAATAAAGGAGCGTATGTGCACCCATGTGCAATATAATGAGATACTTAAACAGATGCCTTCTTGCTGTATGATAAAAATATAAAACTAATTGTGTAGGGTGATAGTGGGGGTTTTGGGGACGGTGGGTTTTGTTTTGGGGAAGGGGTTGTGCATTTATAACCACATTGGGCAAAACATGAAGCAAAATGATGCCTTGGACTTTCTGCTGAAAGATTCATGTTGAGTTCAGTGGGCCATTTAGTAGGTAACTGTCACTTCAAAGAACAGGAAACAAGCCAGCAAAATGCTGTTCATAATCCGGTGTATGTTCAAACTCTTTGACGGCTAGATAAACAGACTATTTAATTAAACCAACAAGTCATCATTTATTTTCACATCACGATAGGTTCAATGACTTTTTATTCCCATTTTCCATAACAACAGAGCAGACTTTTTGGTCATAAAAGCTAAACCCTAATTAACAGCTGGTGTGGCAGTACTTGGCAGCATTGTGAGTAATTCAGTACAAAGCAAACACATTTACTATAAATGGCTTTTGATTGTAGAGACCCAGGTAATAGATGTTACGCAAATCCGTGCCAACCAACGTTTGTTTATTATTTCTGAGGAGCTCCAGCATGGCCAAGGTGAAAGTAGTGATTGTTTTCATCAGGAAGATGGGAAGTGGTAAAGCATTTAAATTAGAACTGATGTGTATCATAAATAAACAGTGGAATCCATATGGTGTCCTTCGATTCGCTACTAAACGCCTAACAAGAATGCCAGACAAAGCTTCCCTCAGATGGGACACGCACTTCTGCCTTCCATGTGGAGCCCGACTCTCTGAATTTCCAGCTCAGAAATTTAAATAAATGGCTCATTGATTTCTCTGAATTGCCCACAGACTTCCCCCTCCTACAAACATTTCACATAGTCTCCTTTCATGTGATGTTCACAGAGTGCTTCACAGGGTAATCGAGCTACAAAACACACCATGGAATGGGTATTATCAGCCCCATTTTTCAGAGACAAGGGTGGGACATGGTTGAGTCACGTACCTCTGTGACTCCACCAAAGCCAGAGGCAGAGCTACGAATATAACCCAGGATCCATGACACCCAATCTCCTTCTCTAATCACTAGATTTCACTCATTTCTAGTCTAATAAGCTATATACCAAGCTGCTGGGTTTGTTTTTCTAAGCACGGAAGTAATGGTGTCATACTTGATGCTGAATATCAACAAATGTCACTTTGGCTCAGGATTACAAAACAGCCCATCTCCTCTTTTTCTTCCATACCTTTTTTATTTTAAATCAGCACTTCTTTTATAAGTGCCTTGCTGTTGTTTCTGCCAGAGAGGAAGGAGGTCGAGGAGTGTTAGCACTGGAGAATAAATGGCGTGTCAGCAGCGGTTGTTTACTTTTCCCCACCCTGCAGCAGTGATTTAACCTGCCAGCAACATAATTTGCGCTGCTCCCCACACCTTGAAACTGCTCCAATCCCGAGGTTTATCTGGGCGCGCGGTCAGTCATGTCTAACTTTTTAATATATTTTATTATTTATGCTGAAATATTGACAACAGCTTGAAGCCCACAGCCATAAAAATTATTTAAAATCAATCTCTCATGCTTCAGTTACTGATTTTCCATTTAAATGGTCTCCCAGGTGATTTAAATATCTAGGTTAGCATCCAGGGCCTTGATATCGATCTTGCTTTTCAATTGAATAGTCCTTTCCTGCCATGCAGAAAAAGCTCTGGGCTTCTGGTGTCTGACAAAGGCAGAACTGAATTGCTAAAGATGAATTGGGCCTCCCCTGATCTTTTCTTTTCTTCTTCACCCAGATGGCAGGTTTTTTATAAGATTCCAACAGAGTTTATCAAATTAGATAGGAGGGGAACTATTTATTCAGAGATATTATAAAAGGGCTTTGACCTTCAAATTAAACTGGGGATGTTCACAAGAGCTCGAACAGCTGACCTTCAGCACTATAGAATAGAATTCTACCACTTGAGCTAACAGAGTAATTGCATTATTAGCAGGTAGCAGTAGTAAGCTGTTATCCAATAGTGACCCAGCCACTAGAAAGTTACAACACTCCCAGTGTGTGTTACGCTAGAGGCTTGTCTACAATGGTTGTTTATGCCTGATTAATTCCATTTCTGGATGTTCTTATTCTGGAATAAAACTGCCTTATTCTGAATGAGTTTAATCTACTTAAATTCAATCAGAATAAGGTACTCTTTTTTCAAAATGTGTGTGACCTCACATGGAGTCAATCAGAAATAGTTAATCCACATTAAATTCACACCTCACCTTATTCCAGATTAATGTTGATGTGCAGACAATTCCTAGACAGAGGGCAGATGACCTTCGATTTGCCCATTTTAGTTGTGTTATTTGGCAAGTCTTCTGCATGCATAGAACTCTGCTCATTAAACAAGAACTTAGACACAAGGAGTCCTCTTCTTAGAAGACGAGGCAGAATACAAAGTACTTTCTTTCACATTTGGAGGGACAGTCTAATCCAGGCAGGAGTATTATTAGCTGTTGAATGAGATCAACTCCTTTCCCCTTCTCCCCTCTCCTCCACCCCAGAGAACAATTATGGGGTTTTTTTTCCTGGCTTCCCATTTAGCTGATCCAAAAAACTGGGAAATTTTATTGCAAAATGTATTAAAAGAAAATTGTCCTTTTTTTTTTTGTTGAAAAATTTCAATATTTTTCCCGCCACCAGCTCCAATTTCCTAAAGAAAACATGAAGGGCCCTACATCAGTTGGTTAAACACGGTTGCTATGATATGAAATTACAATAAAACAGAAGCAAAAAGATTCTACTTTCTTGCACCACTGTGCATGAGGAGTCACTCCACTGGCAATCAATGGAATTACTCCAGATTTTCATCAGAGCAGAAATCTAGGGGGAGCAGATTTATAGAGCACTGGATTTATACTGGTAGGATTGGAAGAAGAATGTGGCTCAGTATATAGTACAACGGATTGCAAGAACACAAGGAGGTGAAATAACTCAGCAGACAAGAACTGTGAAAGTCAGCAAGGACTTTTCCTTGCCTGTGAGCACGTGCTAATGTGTGCATGAGTACACGTACAATCCTCTAATGCAAAATAAAGTAACAATCAGAATATAAATTTAAGGCTCCCCAGCTTGGAGTTCAATCTATGATTTCTAGACACGGAGCATGGCCTTGCCAAAGGCATTCTCCCCTTTGAACCTGCCCATGAAGTTACCTACACCTATTGGCATTACTGCTAGAATCATTCCCCTGACCACCTGAGTAGCACTCCCAAAGCAGAGTTAACCCTTTTTGTTCCACCTGCGGTGACTCTCCATTATTTGTGATGGAAACGTTGCCTTGACATTCAATTAATACCTCTGGGGATCACGTGGCACTGCACGTGTGGGCACAAAGCCTCCAGAGTGACAGCGTGTCTGTTTCATAGAGGAAAGCACAAAAAATAGAATAATGCAAGTTTCAGAATCCCAGTGCCACTTACCAGTGTCTCAACAGATGGAGCCGCCTTTACCTGGGCAAGCAGAGCAATCTTACTGTTGCCAGCGTTTGCTTCTTAGTCTGAAAAAAGGAGAAGAATGCAAAGTTTAAAAGATTATGTCCCCCCCTGGCAGAAAGTCCTTGTTGACTTTTTCTGGAACCCTTTGGAGGAGCAGAAAATAAGAGAACTGCTCAGACAGACACACAAGCGTCTGAACAATAATTATCAGCACTTGAAGTCTTGCTCATGTCAGCTAGGAAACGGATCGTATTTTGGAACAGAATATTCTTTACTGGGACATCAGTCCATAAACCTTGACATACGACTCGACAGAACAGCAATTATTTTGCAACCAGGCAGTGCCAACTACACAGCCTGTAGTGGGGAGCAAAATGGGTTCAGCTCCAAAGTAAACCATTAATGACAGTAACAGACATGTGGAATACTATAAATGCACATAAATCCCCCCAAAATGCAGAATTCTTTATATAATTCTACATTTAGGATCCTTTAAAGTGCACATACCCCTTCTACACCCCCAGGTCATTTTCACTCTCTGGACAAAGAAAAGTCTTTTAATTTCCAATACAGAAGTACTGTATCCAGTGGAAACTAATTGTTGTAATACTGACAACAGTCTGTATTTCCTACCTGAAGCACTCAAAGCACTTTCTGGACATTAATACAGAATACATCTGTGAAGCAAGATGATATTGTCTTCATTACTAATAATACCTCAGATAGGTTGTGCTTCAATGAATCCCACAAAGGTTTACCCAAGCTTTATCCAAACCTACCATGAAAACTATTGAGCACAGCACACATACAAATGACTTGGTATGTCACATGTTATGGAAATACCCCAAGAAGAACAAATCCTAGGGAACTTATTTGAGTTTAATGACATTGCGGAAAAACAGTGGGGCTGTTACTTAAAATCATGCGTTTGGGGAACTGGAGAAGCCAGATCCTGCTAGTGGTCCATTTGTACCAGGTACAAACAGACCAAGAACCTGATGGACTTTATTAGACTGGTCACTGTGGCTGATGGGGAGGAGAGATACAGTAAGGGAGCCCTGCCTCTTGAAAGGGCTTGTTAAACTGGCTCCTTGCACAGAACGCTCCTGTCCCAGCTCTCCTCAGGCAACCAGCAACCAGACTGCGCTGCTGTTTACTAGATCCAGGAGCTTCTGTGTCTGTATCTTACTCTTCTGGGCCCTGCACTGGCCTGTCTGACCCCAACGGGAAGAGTCCTCTTCGAGCTTGCATTAAAGCGGTTTATAACCTGCCTTCAGAGCCTTGTCCTGGGACAGCAGGCAGCGGGAGGAGCTCTGGCACTTGGGAGAGGAAGGCCTCCTTCAACTATTTCCCACAGGCTTCACCTCAGTGGCAAAGACAACAGCCTGAGCCAGCCTCTGGCAAACCGCCCTCTCCTCTGGGCTTAGTACTCTGCTGTTCTCCCCTCGCCCCCTCCTCAGCTGGCTTCCAGGAGCCAAGTCACAGCTCCCAGCCCTCCCACTGTTTACACCTGGGGACATTTCCCTCCTCCCCCACCAAAGGCCTCTCACTCACAGCAAGCAGAGGGCTTCCCTTCCCTACTCCTCCCAGACCCCCTCAGTCTCCACTGAAATCAGCCCCTCCGGGAGGGAGTCTGGTTTGTCAGCTACCACAAACCCCAGCCTCCGCCCGCTTCTCAGGCCTGCGCTTGTGGCGCCCTCCCTCACCATCCACCTGGCCCCCCACCCTGCCTCTCCCCGCCCCAGGGACACCCCCAGCCCTTGCTTCTCTCCAGAGGAGGTAGCGAATGAGGACACCCCATCCAGACGGTGCTAGCCAGCTCATCCCCGCCTCGCAGTCAGCCTGTGGCTGTTCAGGCCTAGGCTGCCAGCCTGTTGCACTCCCCCTCCAGCCCGTCCCCCCGTCCCCCTCAGGACGGGGGCTGGGAACGTCTACCCTGAATGTAACGCTAGTACGCTGCCCAGGGCAGCGCTGCTGGGGCGCTCCAGTTTTCAGCATTTTTATTTCCTGTCAGTGCAGTAAGCCCCAAACGCAGCAACGCCGACACTGGAAAAGAGCATTTACCCTCTCCACTGAGCTGGGACAGGCAGCGGCTTCCTCTCAGCCCCACCAAACCTCCACCCAGCCCTCCTCGCTAGACTGAAAGACAGGGGGGTGGGGGGAGGGAGCCAGTTTTAAAGGGCCCCTGACTCCTCCCCCTCCAGCCTCCTCCACCAATCACAGTTTGGTTCCTACAGGTTGCTATTTCCCTCCCCCCAGGCCCATTTGTCTTCTCAGAGCCAGGCTTCATCCCAGATCAGAGGGGGGAGGGCACACAGCAGCCCTGTGTGTTCCTCCCTCTAATCCTATGGCCAGTCTCCTCCAGGACCCCCCAGCCCAGCCCTTGGGCCAAGAGTGGGGGTACAGGAGCCACTACAGTGCTTTAGGCCAGTTCCCCTGTGCCAAGATTATCCCCCACCAGCTGTCTCTGACCCACCGAAGCCTGCTTTGCTCTAGGGTCCCTGTGCAAGGAAGACTTAACAATTCAATCCCTAGGCCCAGGAAGCCCACCGCAGAGCACGGGCGGGAGCAGAATTAAACCCAAAGGGGAAAGGCTGACCCACTCTGGCACCCCTTTTACTCCCCTGATGACACAGACCCTCCAGACCTCAAACCAGCTCTCCCCAGGGCCGTGGCTGTGCGGCCCTGACAGGAGAGGGAAACCGCAGGGCCTGGCTTTCACTCGCCTTCTTCTAGTTCATTCTGTCCCTGTTGTAAGCAGTCAAGTCAAAGCTTAGCTCATTTCATCTGACCTTGAATGTGGTATAAAAAGAGAGCAAGACTTCCTCGCGCTGACTGGCCGAAGTGCTATGTCAGTACAGAGTCACTCAGCATGTCAGGCCTCATTTTCTCTTTCTCACCAGGCTATCTTTTTGTTCACTTGTTGTCTTCTTTGTTCTTGGTTCTGAACATAAGCAAAAAAAGGTAGGGCAGGGCCTTACACTGGGCGGAGATTAGCAGAAGTTAAAAAAGCACACCAAATTTGTTTAGAAAGACATCCTTTCTGACTGATTTGGGGAGGCAAAGGCAGTAATGAAAGCCAGCCTGAGAAAAATTGGCATTTACTTTGGGTGACCTGTAACTAAGTCTATCACTAGCGCTGAATAAATAGAGGGATGAGAAAAACACAATGTCCTAAAGCAAACACCAAGGACAAGCTGGATGGGAGTATTTAAGCAGTTATTAGAGAGAGTTTGATTGCGGGCCTTGTCAGAGCCCCATGGAACATGTGATGTTTGTTTTAACAGCACTTAACAGCTATCCTGTTAAGGAAAAGAACAAAGTGTAGGTGTTATAAAGTCAATATTTTTACAAGAAGGAGTATGACAAAGGTCCACAGAGCTGCAGTAAAACGAAATTGCTTTCTCATCGGTTTATACAGCTTAACTGAAGTTTGTATTCTTTTCCCTTACTTTTCCAGATGTGTATGCCATAAAAGATTAAGATCATAGAACAAAAATGATTATTTCCACTGATGAGATTAGTGACATTTTTATTTTATTTTTTCTTAAGTAGAAAATAGATTTTGGGATTGAATCAAAAAGCATATTATTAGATGGTACAAATTTCCACTTCAGCTGGGCACCTGGAATTCTTATACCTGGGCAACCACTTTCAGTCTAAAATCTTGTCTGCTGCCAAGTGCTTAGAGATTCCAGAAATAAAATTAACCCTTGAGCTGAAATTTCTCCTGGTGGCTGTTGGCCAAGAGGTGGATTTATTTGTAAAGTCCAGTAAAATTCCCTCTGTTTGTTTCTGTTTTTGGAGTGTGAATTTTAAGGTTTAAAGACAAATTTTCAAACACTTTTCTTGCAACTGGGACCATTAGAAAATGGCTGCCTCTTAAAACTTCTAGTTGCCCATGGATTTAGGGCCTTCATAGGTGCTAACCCATGTGAGTTCAGCAGGACTCCTAGGTTTTGGAGCCATATCTGCTCCCAGTTCTGGAGAGGTATTTCACCATAGCAGCAGAAAATGTAGTGCCACTTGAGACATTACCTCCCAAACACCAGCCTCCAGGAATTTCCCTACACCCGCCTCCCAAAAACTCCCTCATTCCCCTCCCCAGTGGTCAACTAGTGACATGCAGTGTGGCCAAGTTAGCCTTTTCCAACCCCCTGTAAATTCGAACATCCCTAATCTCTAATTTCAATTCCTGGAGAAATCTCTGTTGCCCTCCCACACCATCCCTAGCCCAAGGTGATGAATCACAGGTGCCCCACACCCTGGTTACACATGTAGATCACCCTATCATGCCACCAGTACCACAGGGAATAGGGTTGTGGGAACAGGGTTGGGGGTTTTTTTTGTTTTTTTTGGGGGGGGGGGGAATTACTTCCCTTTCCCCCCCAAATAGTAAAAATGTGAAATTTTCCTTCATTTTTCAGGTTTTCTACAAAAACCTACAATTTTTCCATTTATGGCAATTGAAAAAACTCAGCCTCTAAGGCAACAATTTTTGCTTTTACTTAATCTTTTTGTCTGGCTGGCTGAATGTTTCCAGTTTTGGTTTGCCAAAAAACAATTGTTTTTTTTGTTTGCCCAAAAATGAAAACTCTACAGTTTGACAGGTGTGTGTAGACAAAAATAGACTTCCCACAGAAATCTCCAGTTTGATAATATACGACATTTCTAACTTTAAAAAAAAAGGCATTTTAGACAAAATTTTCAACCATCTGTGGCGTTGGGGCTGTGGAATATTACATCAGCCACTCGGATAAAGTTGTCTCCATGCAGCATCCATCTAGTTTCTGAGAGGCACAGGATTGTTTTTTTCAGGCCCATGGACATATCCAGCTTCCAGACAATGACTCAGGCTGACTGCTGGGTCCGTGGGTTAAGCAAACAGACAGTACTGCAGAATATTAAAGGAGTGGCATTACTTCCTACTTGCTGCATGGAAACCATATCTCCAAATGTTCTGAGTTTTGCATGTTTAAATTCTCACCTAATCTTGCATTTGCAGATCTGTGCTTTCGGTACATACTGTAGGGAGGATCAGCTGAATCCTTATTGCAGCTATTAACCTCTGCTTTTGAGGGCATTGGAGGTAAATGAGTAACTTTTTATTCCATGGGCACTAGGCAGAAAAGACACAATGTTGATGTCAATGCATGCCAATAAATTATTTTATTTCCTTGTGTACGTGTAAACACAATGATTTTATACTCAGGAAAATGTTAACCTGTCAGCTTAGAAATTTTCAAGCAGTTACATACACACACGCCCCCAAAGATGGCTCCCAAACCAAAACCCAGATCTGAACATCCCTGGATCTTAAGAGGTTTGGAATCCTGATGCACATTTTTAAAAGGCCTCTGTCTTTATAATGGCTGAACCAAAACACTGGCGTTAAACAATTTCAGGGTCTTCCAGACTCAGATGTCGATACTGCAGCATGAGCCCGTCCCCTGTATTTTTCCCCTCTGGCAACACTACCAACGAACCAAGGTTTCCTTCAAATGTCATTTAATCAGAGTGCAATGGATATGCATGGACCAGGAACAAAGCAATGGGGTTTCCAATATCCCAGTGCATACATGCATGGCCAAACACACACATACACAGTGTCATAAACACCACCTTCAGGGTTCACTTTTCCAAGCAGTGCAGTTGCTATGAGCACATAAGTCCCATCATGAACGCCAGAGTCCAATTAGCAACTTGCGACCTCGCATGTCACAAGACTGGCTCTAAAATAGCAAACTGCAGTGAGGTTTCCTTGTTTATCAGAGTTGATGGCTCGGATTTAAAACTAGGCCAGACAAAAAACACAGTGCACGTCTCGGATCATTTGTTCTTTTCATCCAGGCTTAGCTATATTGTAAGACCATTCCGGTCCCCATGCTGACTTTGTAAATAGCAACTCTGTCTTGTTTACAGAGCTAATGTTGATGTTTTATTATAAATGGTAATGCCAACATGATAAAGTTAATTACTTATTATTTGAAATCTAATTTGCATTGCATTGGCTGGCTTCATTAATAGGTAGAGCTTGTGTTTAACCAAGTGGTTCTCAAAAGTTCCTGAAGAGCTTGTGCTGGTTAAGTCACAGCCCTACAACTAGTTCCTGGTCACTCTACAGTGGATATGCAGGTTGCAGAAAGTGCCACATGCGCAAACCCCTCTGTCAGAAAATGTACTAACATGACAGATGAAGGCATGAATGCACTGGAGATCCCAATGCAATATCTAGTTCAGCTAGTTCATGATCAAGTAAATGTTTACATTGAGTTATTTTTCACATGAATTTCTCAAAGTAGCCGTGGAAGCACATTTTCATCCTAAGTCAAGCAGGGCCCCAATCTGCTCCCATTTCAAAACCCATGCGGCTTTCAAGGGCGGATGAGGGCGGGGTGTCTATTTTATTTCAAAGTGCAATTCTGGAAATAAAAAATCTTTAAAAACAAAAGGCTGTTGACTGCAGAGAATGATTCTCACCACCCCTTCATTGTTCTTTCTGTCAAACTGTCCTTACACAATTTGGGGCCAGTGTAGTCCACCACATCCAACAGAGAGCAACTTTTAGCATCATATTTGAGAAAAACATACTTCTCCATGCAGCTGTCCATAGTTTAAAGACCAAGAGGGTCCCTTCTGATCTGACCTCCTAGCTAGCACCGTGTGCTCCATTTCACAAACGGAGAACAAAAGCACAAAGAGGTTAAATCTCAGAGTGATTTCGGCACCTCACTCCTATTTCAAGGGGACCCGAGTCGTGGGCTGACTCTCCTCACGTGATGCAGAAAGTCTGAGGCAGATATTAACCCTCTCTTGTTTTTTAGACCCCTGCCTTAACTGCAAGGCCAACCACACATCTCCAGCCCGAGAGGAATAACGATTTTCTAATGAATGAATGTTCTTCTAAAACCTTCTATGCTGCTCAGATGTAACATTAATACATCACCAGCCAAAACATTGTCCTTAAAAGGCTCTCCTGTCGCAACCTGCTGGCCAGGATTAATTCCCGGATTCGACATTGTCAGTGATTTAAAAAAAACCAAACGGGTTTGTTATATAACCAGGCCAAGAAAGCCAGAAGGGTTTATGGTGTGTACACACCAGTGGCTACATTCAGCATCAGCTTGGATTACGAGCTGTAAAATAATTCTTCCCCCACATTCAAGAGCAGCTGATTTGAAAGTGTGGCATTGCATATAACACTTCCAGGTAGGGCAGTGAGGGACCGGACTTGGTCTGGCTCGACTATAATTGCCAACGTTTGAACTTTTTTGCCAGAGCTAATGTCTCACATCAACCAGTCACAGTGGGCCTTGTTCACACAGTGAAGAGGAGAGAGTTTTCTGCTCTCTTGCTCGTCCCACGGAGTCCTATGGCCTTTGACCTGTGTATGGGGCACAGTGCAATATGAGCCACCGTGGGGATGCAGCAGTGCAGAAAGGTAAGAACAGCAAAGCTCCACCTCCTTCAGTGCAGCAAAACCACCCTACTGCAGGGCAGGGGGCAAGATTTGCTCCTTCTCATGCCCCAAAATTACTGGTGGCAGAGTTTGTGGGGCAGGTCCAGGCCCTTCAGAAGCAGAAATAGCCCCCTGGGTGAGAGAAACATCCTCAAATGTCTCCCCCAGATGCCCCCAGCAGGTCCCCATGAACTTGCCCCAGTAAAATCAGCACACTCCTAGGTTAGACCCCCTACCTGATATCTTCTCGTGGGGCAAGCCTGCCAGCCCAGCTGTCCCACCGGGCACAGCTAAGAGCAGAGAGTTAGCCTGTGCTCACCTCTGGCCTCTGGTCTGGGAATCTCCCCTTTTCTCCTCACACCCAATCTTCCCCTCTCCTAGCCTTTTGAAATAGCTGTGGAATCGCTATTTGGAAATTAGCTAGCATGAATGTGCAGTAACTACACGTAGGGTTATGTCCTCTGGTCCAACAGCACCGGGTATGGGAGAGTGAAGGGGGCTGTAAACCTTTATCCTGAGACCAGCTGCAGACTGGTTTGCCCTTCCCTCCAGCACAAGTTAGAGCAACCCTAAAGCTGCGCTAACTGTCCCCTGACTCCAATGGCCCCCAGCAGTTCTGGAGTGTGGCAGTCCTGCTCCAACCTCCATCTAGCCAATGCCGCCGAGAGAAGTCCTTGCGCAAGGGGGATTGTCCGGCAACCGGCTCACCCAGTTTGTTGTTGCTTTGCACTAGCAGCCTGGTGCAAAGTAAAGCCATTACAAGCCAAGATCTAGCGCCGAGTGTGGCTAGTATGCAGCTCGGCTAGGACTGGTTGCAATGACGCTCCTAAGCCAGCCATCCTGCAGAACCAATTCCAGTGCCCTCAGTCAGAGGCCTGCCAGTTAAAGCAGCGCTTGGCTAATAATTAGCACAACAGCTCATCATTCCTTAGCAAATGCCATCTTTGCAGCTTCCCACATCAGTAACAGGGGGGTTTAAAGTTGGCTGCCACCATCCTGAACTGATAGATGGCTAGGGAAGTTCTCTCCAAGCCCACCTGAGCAGGAGAGAGATTTCCTCCAGTCATCCTTTTTGTTAAGAAGTTTTCCATCACCCACGAGCACAGCAGTTCTGTAGAGCCGCTGTCTGCAGAGATGAGCTCAGCCGAGCCCAGAGTCCCGGCCCTGCACACAAACTCTCACCAAAACCACTGCCCCCCTTCCAGGCCGATAGAACAGTGCCCACGAGAAGCTGGGTGCAGGTATCTCTGGGTTTAACTCGCCCCATAGAGGCCCCCTGTGCACAGGCAAGAGGGCTGGGAAGTGTGCTAGGCCCTGGCTCGACCCATCTGCCTCACCCCAGAGCAGTACAGCAGGGCTGCTGTGCCTCTGTGTTGCAGTAGCAGCTGCTGTGTGGCGAGGGGAAGGAGGTTTCTTCATCCACTCACTCCGCCAGGGGGTCCTGGCACACGGGATGCCTACGGAGCAGCAGGATTTGGGCTGGTATGTGGCTGCGGCGCCGTTTGACCCCAGCGAGCCACCAAGGGTCCAGAATTCAAAGAGGGCCACAAGGAAGCGGTTTATCCAGCCTGCACTTTTGGTTGCTTCCTCCCTTTTTTCTTCATGGTTCCATGCTTAAAAGACCAAGAACCTAGAGGCAAACCACATCTATCGCCCATCAGTGGAAATGCCGTCGTCGTCCCATTGTTTCTGTGCTTTTTGTCCCAGGCTTCTGCGCCACATGCGAAGAAATACGGAACACAAGGGGCTCAGTTAACTCCTAGGGAGGGATTAGCCTTAATTTGGAATTTCCTGGTTTCTGCAGGCTTTTAAAAAAAGGCTGCTGATTTGCAGAGTTTTCAAGTTTGTCAATGTATAGAACATAAACATTTCAGATAACCACTGCCTGAACCATTGGTGTATTTCTAGCAGGACTGGGGGCACACTGCATCGTCTCTCTGCACCAGAGTCACGGGCAGCTCTAGCGTGCTGCGGAGATCAGTCAGTGAAGTAAGCACAGAGCTGTAGCATGAGGTGTCTATAACAACTCACACAGTAAATGCCTAGTTTTGTGGTAATTTCCTTAAAGAAGAAAAAATAGGTGCAGAAAGGAGCCGTCCCAGATTCCTTTTCCAAACAATCTGGGCCGGATTGTCACTAGCTCCCAGTACTTTTTATAATGCAGCCCTGCTCTCCACCTCCCTCCCGCGACACACACATGCGAAGGGCCAAGTGCTGCAGCTCGCTGAGCGACGCCTGCAGATGCCATGCGCTGTCACCGCTCAGCACCCTCCCGAGAAGTTAAGGACGGGCAGAATTGAGCCCCAGGGGCAGCGCAGCTCTTCACAAAGCGTTCTTAGGTGTGCGTTAGTCAGTGCTCCTTCGCCATCTGCTGCACACACGTTTTATTGCAGCACAGAAAACTGCAGAAAATATCTTTCTAACTGCCAGTTTCCTGAGGGCTTGTTTAAGTCAGGGACTTTTGCACCAGTTGGACTTAGGAACTCCAGTCAGGGCCAGATTTACACATCACATGCCCCTAGGCACAGCATCTTAGTGCCCCCCCGCCATCTACAGGAGACCTTAGTGTTTTCTGTGTAGGGGGAAGGAGACGACAGAGGAGAGAGGGGCTGGCCAGGTCAGCTTCGCGTGGGGATGGGAGAGAGTTTGGGCTGACTGGCTTGGCCAACTCCAGCCAGGGGGAATATGATTACGCCTGGGCTCTGGCTTCTTCTCCGACCAGGGGTCAGAGCCTCCGAGGGAAATGGAGGAGCAGGGGGTGGGGCCAGAGCTCCAACACTCTTGCAGGGCCCCCAAATCGGCCAAGGCCCTGTTGGCCCATGTAGCAATCCGCCGTTTCAGTGCCCCAGGCAGGAGCCAACTGTGCTAAGTGCAAATCTGGCCCTGACTCCAGCGCGCATGCACAGCCCATCCCTAGCAAGCCTGGTGCAAAAACCCCTCATCTAGGCAGGGCCCAGAGTTCAAGGGTTCCCATTTCTCACTACTAAAGCTGGAAGCCAGCTGGGATGTTTATTTTTAAAGTTGGAAACAGAACTCTGCTGATAGTATTCCGACCCAATAACTTTCTGCTATTCTGGAAGGTGAGGACAAGGGTTGCGGAAAGTCTGTTGGTCATAGTAAGGATGCAAGTCCCTCTGCACCACTGACCATCCCAAATAGGGCCTGGAAACAGCTTCTCTGATCTAGAACAGAGCAAAAGAGGAGGAGCAAACATTTTCAGAACCTTTCTAAGTACTCCAGAAGGGCAAGTTAACCTAGAAACAGAATAGGATACAGGACTTAGGGCCTGCGCCTCTATTTGCTTACATGTTGTCTAATAAAGATTGTAGCCGTTTGAGCCAACAAGGAAGCAGGGCAGAAACTTCCCAAGATCCACTGCAGTTAAGGATTCATTTATTTCATTGCTCTGGCTTTTGGCAGAACACTTTCCAAGTAGCGTTCACATTTACACATTAAATTCCACTGCTGAGGGAATCCAATGACAAATTCCAGCTTTAATAATCTAGCTCCATAATCATCCAGAAACTTGCAATAATCATAGGATTAGGGTTTTATTCCTATATGTGAGAATTGTACTTTGGGGTTTCCTCAATTAAAAAAGGAGAAAGAATGTGATGGTATTTTATAAATAATTCCAAGTGCCTAAAGACAGAGAAGAACTAAATATGTTTTGAACAGTGGGGATGGGGAGAAAGAGGGAAGAGTTTGCAATGAGACATCTAAAACTCAGCCAACAAAAAAAAAGTGTTGTTGTTTTCACTAATTAAAATGTTTGCATCTGAATTGCAGATTAACTGATTTGTTCAACTCCAGGCCTTCCCGCACCATGGGGAATTAAATGGAATTTCTCTGCAGGGAAATAATGTGATAAGTAACTAAGTGTCTTCTGTGAACTAATTCATATGAAATCAGCTGTCAGAAAGCCATACTTGCTTGCACCATGGCTCAACGGGAGATTCCAGAGGAGGTGGCCAAATGAAGCAGGGGAAAAGTAAGGTTTCCCAGGAAAAAATTTATATATATATATATATAAATAAAGCAGCAACCTTTGTAGAGCATCTATTCTGTAAAACTGAATGTAGGCACAGGCCTGTAATTCTGGCATGTGAGTGGATTATTTTTAACAGCATAATTTAATATAAATCATGACAAATACTAGCTGAATTGTATTTGTGGGAAATACATTGAAACTTGGGAGGAAAGGATAATTACTTATCTATAATTCAGATTCTGGGACTCGATCATCAGACCCACACTCGGTCCTTAGTTTTCGTGGTCCATGTAGGCACATTGCAGGAGCGTAGCTCTGTACTGACAGCACTGGGAGGAGGAAGGAAGGGTTCATGTTGTATATTTGCCAATAAAAATGTGACTTGCTGTTAACACAGGGTAAAATCCTCCCCCTGGGCTGCAGAAGCAGCAGAGCAGTAATAAGAGAAATTTTAGAAATTATTTTTCCCCAGTAAAATGACTTCTGACAAACGAGTTGTGAAGTCCAAGGGGGTGGTTAACGTCTGGCACTACAGGGGAGGACTAGTGTCTGAAGATGAAGTGGTATCAACACATTCATTATTAATCCAGATGCTGATATGTATCAGTAGTTTACCTATTTTTATACTTTAAACAAGCTAGTTTCTCTTGGTTGCCATTACTATTGCTAATAATTATGCATGCTGTGGCGGCAAACTAGCCAATGGGCTTCCCCCAAAGCGACTACAGTCTAGATCCTGATCTGCAAAGTCTGGCTCCCAACCTTTCCAGACTACTGTACCCCTTTCACGAATCTGATTTGTCTGGTGTAGACATCTCCATTTACGATAATACTGACAGGCAGCTGTAGCGCTTCTCATCCACAACACTGAAGTGCAGCACAAAGATAAGCCCCAGCATCCCCATTTTACAGTTGGGAAAACTGAGGCAGAGAGGGCGTGACTTGCCCAGGCTCACACAGCAGGGCTGTGACAGAATGAGGAATATGAACCTGGTCTCCTGCGCCACAGCTTGGGGTCTCATCCGCTTTGCCCTGAGCCAGGTTAGGGGGAGGCAAGGACGACATGAGGGTGAAAGCATGGACCTCCGCACGATGCTGTTGTGGTCCCGGCTGTCAGCAGGGTGGAGCTGCACTCACCCTGAAGCAACAGTGGGACATCTGCCAGTCCTCGGTGCCAAGAAAGCCAGAGGGCAGAGGTGGCATGCTAATTGGTATGTTCCACGTGGGGATAGATGACTTCTCCCACCCCAGGAGACTTGGGTTCGTCCGTTCTATGGGCCACGTCCGACACCCCATTCCTGCAAATCACCAAATCCGCTGTGCGGTTTGGCGAGACGGGAGGCCGGCCGGTGGCAGGGCTCACACTTAGATACCTCCTGTGGTCTCCTTCAACCCTGATCTTGTACGATTCTAAGTCCATGGTTTCTCAAGCTGTGGTACGCGAGGCGCAGGCAGGGGACTGCGGCTAAACACCCAGTGAAGGGAGGCAGGCAGCAGCCGCCAGCTTCTTGGGACGCCAGGCGGCAGCTCCCAGCTGAGAGCCCAGCTACAGCCTCCTGCGCCTTGCGAGCTGCGCTTGCAGCTGGGTGGCTGCCACCCGTGCCCTGGCTCTGAGCCGAGAGAGCCTCCCGCGCCCTGGCTTGAAGATGGGCAGCAGCCGCCTGCCCACAGCCCCAGGTCCCAGCCCCAGCTGCCATTCCTCTGCCCCAGCTCAGATTGGGTGGCAGTCGCCCACCTCCCAGGCTGGCAGCCAAACAGCAGCTGGAAAACTGAGTGCCAAGGTACTTCTTGAAATGTTCCGAAGTTAGGGGCTACTTAAAAGGTTGAGAAACATGGATCTAGTTCAATCCCCTGCTCACAGCAAGACCAACCCAAACTAAATTATCCCAGCCAGGGCTTTATCAAGCCAGGCCTTAAAAACCTCTACGGATGGAGATTCCACCACCTCCCTAGGTAATCCATTCCAGCGCTTCACCACCCTGCTCAGGAAAAAGATTTTCCTAATATCCAGCGTAGACCTTCCCCACTGCAATTTGAGACCATTGCTCCTAGTTCTGTCATCTACTGCCATTGAGAACAGCTTAGCTTCATCCTGCCCGGAACCTCATTTCAGGTAGTTAAAGGCTGCTATCAAATCCCCCCCCATTCTTCTCTTCTGCAGACTAAACAAGCATAGTTCCCTCAGCTTCTTATCCTAAGTCATGTGCTCCAGCCCCCTAATCATTTTTGCTGCCCTCCACTCTCCAACTTCTCCACATCCTTTCTGGACACAATACTCCACTAAGGCCTCACCAGTGCCAAATAGAGGGGAATAATCACTTCCCTCCATCTGCTGGCAATGCTTCTACTAATGCAGCGCAATATGTCATTAGCCTTCCTGGTAACAAGGGCACACTCTTGACTCATGTCCAGCTTCTTGTCCACTGCAACCCCCAGGTCCTTTTCTGCAGAACTGCTGCCTAGCCATTCGGTCCCCAGTCTGTAGTTGTGCATGGGATTTTTCTGTCCTAAGTGGAGGACTCTGCACTTGTCCTCGTCGTACCTCATCAGATTTCGTTTGGCCCAATCCTCTAATTTGTCTAGGTCACTCTGCATCCTATCCCTACCTTCCACCTGATCTACCACTCCCCCCAGCTTAGTGTCATCTGCAAACTTGGTGAGGGTGCACTCCACCACAGCAGTAGTTCAGATCAGGGCTGCAGATCAACAGAGCCAAGAGAAGTGGGCCCAGAACCGGCCTGCAACAAAGGCAGGTCCAGGTTAGCGTTGTCATTCTCTTGCCCCCGTTTTCACTCGCAGACAGCTCAAGTGTACTAGGGCTAAGTGCAGCAGGAATGGCTTTACCGGAACAAAGCTTTTGGAAAATGTGTGCACTTCGGTCTCAAGAGCTCGCAACATAGCCAAACTCTGCTCCCGTCAAAGTCAACGGTTCCATCAACTTCAAAGGGAGCAGGTAGGCCAATGCTGGACACTTCTGAGTATCCCACCATAAGGTCTAACCTGTCCTCTTGAACTGAGGCACAAATCTCAACTTGACTCCCATGGAAGCAGGACTGGGCCCATGGACTCAATATTCTATACCATGTTTTAAGGACTGCAGGTTTGAAACAGCCCCAGTTTGAGAACAGCTCCCACCCATTCGTTGCCAATTGAACATGGCTGTAGGTTTGACAGACGAGTTATGAATCAGCTGCTTTTCATCACCCAGGTCAGGAAGTAGCCAGTCTAACAAACACCCAGCAAACAACACAGACACATGCCCCCTTATGTCAGCTTGGGAGAGGTGTTTTGAAGTTTAAAATATTGGAGGAGAACAGGCAGCCCATGGCTTTGCAGGAACCCACGCCTTTGTAGTAGCTAATTTTAATTTACACCACACTAAACTAGTCAGGTTACCTCACAGGAAAAGACATGAGTCTTTTTAACCTCTACCTGATCTTGAGAGGGGTTCAGCAGCTGCCACTCCCCTTTGGAGCAATTCACTGCTCAGTTGTTTGTTTGGGGGTTGGGAATAGATTAGTGGAAAGTTGCCCTTCAACATCCCAGTGCCCAAAATCTGCCAGTGCTTCTAGCTGCATGGGCCATGAGCCACACCACGGGGCTGAGTACACAGAGGAAGCAAGAGCTGATGGGCTTCTTTGGTCCATAACTCCAACAGCCAACGTGCCCTCGCCTCAAACAATAGGAGAAACAAGCGGAGGGAGAGACTGAGTCTGAACAGCATCACCCTTCTCCCCAACTCCGGGGAAGCCTCTTCTGCATGTTTATGCCCTATGCTTGGGAGGGAACGTTGTTAGATACAGAGAGGATGGAACTGGAAGTTGGAGAGGTGACCGGGCTCCACATTCAACCAGCAAGGACTTTCCTCTGTAGGATTATACCGACCTCGTCTGCATCATAAAACTGGGTATTCCTCAGCTGCAGGTCGAGACCCCTTCCATTCACAGGTGTTCTTCACAAAGATGGGGGCGGGGGGAGAGGAGGTGAGACAAGCAGCATGGATGGTGGGTCCCTCCACACCCGTATTCCTGTTGTCTGCAGCTATCATGAGATATGGGCTCGGAGGGCCATTTGCTCCTGGCCAGGCTCTGGAGGGCAAACCATTAGCAACAGGACTCCACTGACACGTGATGAGATCTGGAGATTCTTGACCTTTGCTCAAGTTTCTCTCACCCACGCAGGCAATAACATGGCCTTATAAAGTGCTAATAGCTGTTTGTCCCTTGGTTTTAGCATAGGTGCCATATATACTCCCAGTGAAGAGGAAAGCAGAAGCTTTAGGGGACTGTTCATGAAAGTTTAAAGGTTTCCTTCACAAAGGATATTCTTTCCCCACATATATTTACAACACACTGATGACACTGATGGAATTTAACCCCCCTTAAACCCAAGAAAGGAGCCTCCGTTCCTACATCTTTCACTGGAGGGCATTGGTACATGGAGCTCTCCTGCTACAGCTTCCTGTTGGGTCTAACATTTCCCACTGAATGTCAGTGGAGACTGAAAAATGGTAAGTAAACAAAGATACCAACAATAATTGCCAAGTCTTGTTTGCAGAACAAATTGTGTGCTTAGCTGAGACTTAGAGGAATCGTTGAAGGGTAAACACTGCCAACGGTGTGCACTAGAATGAGTGAGTGAAGAAAAAGGATCAGACATGAATGGTGACTTCACTGAAATGCGATTTCAGTCATAGAAAGGGGATAATGGTTGCTTAAAACTGTGGGAGGTACATCAAGGGACACAGGATCCGATACCCCCTTGTGAAAAATGCGGGGGGAAGGGGGAAAATCAGAGTCCAAATGCAGAAATCCAACCCCCACCCCAGCCCATGAATTAGTTAGTGGCTAAAGTCCATTCTGAAATAATTTGATTTCTCTTCCAAATTTTTCCTCCAGTCTTTTGTGTTTAGAAAGAAACATTCTAACAAGGAGCCATGTGTTCTCATACCACAAAGTTTCATTCTTTAATTTTTCACTTCCCTTCCTTCCCCCACCTGGAAGAGAATAGCAACAATTAAAGGGAAGCTCCCATGCGTGGGAGGTTTTAGTTTCAGTGGCTGCATGGAAGCAGAAATGTAAAAATCAAATCCTCTGTCCTCACACTGAGACAATTATCTAGAATTACACAACCAGGCCGAACATGGCCCTTCACAGGCAGTAATGTACAAAATCCCCTCTCTCTTTTGAAAATCACCAACAGGCTCTGCTCAGCAGACCCAATGCAATACACAGATAGCATGAAAAAAAAAAGACGCCATCCCTACCAGCTGCCTCTATGGGGCAGCACCGGGCCAATAAATTGCTTTTCACAGACCCATGTATCCAGGAGCTGGTCGTTTGATGACCAAGATTGTTGTTGCCTCATTGCCCATTCCCTCACCCCATTAAAATCCAGTGATGTACAGGCATATTCTTCTCCTTAGTAGTAACGCCCTAAGCCTGCCAGTAATTTAAACCCTCTCCTACTCTGTCTTCTCCATTGATGATGCAGTTCTCGGTGTTTCAAACCGTCCTCATTGGAATTTGTCACCTTCAATCTCACCAAAAAAATTTCCCATAAGGAATGAGGCTGGAGAAAGGTTTGCAGCATTTAAGGCTAGGTGTCCATGTTAAAGAGTTATGGATCTCTTCCCTCCAACGGTTAAAGAGCATTTTTAAAGCTTTACAGCCAGACGCTAAGCAAGTTAACAGCTAGCTGAACGAAGACTAACTCCAAGAGTAACTCGCCATAGCTAAATATTCTTCCCTAAGAAGATTCTTACTTTTTTTTTTTTAAATCTACAAGAACATAAGAACGGCCATACTGGGCCAGACCACTGGTCCATCTAACCCAATACCCAGTGCCAGATGATTCAGAGGAAATTAACAGAACAGCACAATTATCCAGTGATTGCTGCTGTCCAGTCTCAGTTTCTGGCACTCAAGAGGCTTAGGGTCACTCAGAGCATAGGGTTGCTCATGTAGAAGTAGCTTCTCATCATACTTTTCTGTGGCTGCTGATGTGTTTGTGCGGCATAAGGCCTGAATGCTGCTTGTTAAACTTTGACACCCATATCCCTCTCATTAACACGAACAGATTCATTGGGGTTGGGGTGGAGACTTATTTTATCCCACTCTAGGGGGTTCTCTTCAAAACCAAAAGGTGGCTGCAGCCCCATTTGACTGTCTTATTGCTCATTGCACAAGTTCACAATGATTGAAGGAGCTGAAGTATCAAAGCCTGTGCAGATAAACTCAAATTCCTCTTCAACAGCTCAACATTTCGGTCTGTATTAGCAAGCCAATTTATTCAACTGCTACTGGTCAAGATCTTAGCCCTTTTCAGAGGTACCAAGCAGTGGGTTTAGATCACGTAGCCTTGGTTACTTTTCACAGAATCGGAGTTCCAGCCCTGAAACGTTGAGATCGCAAGGATCTTCGTCTTCAATGTACACCTTGTACCAAGGAAAAACATCTTGACTGACCATGACCAGAAAGTACCAGGGATCCTGGCCCAGACAAAAGACAAGTGTGCAATAGCTTAAGTTATCCAGACACAAACAACTCAACAAAATCCCCTAACTGCTCCAACTATACAGACCACATTTCCCCCGCTGCCCCAGCCCTGGAAAGGAAGGAACCTTCTATAACCTGAGCAGCTGGTCATTTGGTACAGGGCGAGGGTGCTGGCCCAGGGCACTGGTTACCAGGTTCCTAAAGCTCAGCAACGCGGGAGAAGTGGCAATAGACAGAGGCTACCTAGGAAGAATCGGACAAACTGTTTCCTAGCACCTGCATTGTTGCTATTGCACCCACCTCGTGGCACTAGTTCAAGATGCACAATGTAATGTATTGCCTTTTCAATATTTTAAAAAAGCTGGCCTCTCTCTGCTAAGAGATGGGTACAACTGGGACTTTGCCTGCACAGCTCTTTCCTTTTGTAGAGGTGCAACAGAAATGGATGTAAGAAGTTCCAGAAAAGCACGAGGACCTGCACCAAGGCCCTACTCCTGAACTGGCCGGGGGGGAGTAAATGAAACAATGGTGCTGCATTATTTGCCCATAGCCCCTCAGAGCCACGTGTTTCAACTCGCCTCGACTCATTTTTAGTATAGGACTGGAAGTGACGCGATCATCAAGTGCAGTCCCCTGCCATGGAGGCAACCACATCATATAATCCTGTTCATAAATGTATCAAGCCAGGGAAGGAGCAGACAGCAGGCTCTGGATCCTCTGGACTACCTGCTTGTATGTGGGGTGATCACTCACTCCTTGAAAAGGCTGGATGGGCCTTGTTGCCTGGGGAATCCTGCAACTTCTGGTCAACTTCTCCCATTACGGAGCTGCAGCTGCAGGATGTGGAAGGTGGCAGCATGTCAACCCAGAGTGCTAGGCGTGGGACTAGGCCACACAGTTTGCCCTCTGAAGCCTGAAAATGCTGCCTCACAAGCAGAGCAACTTTTGCTCTTCACGACACAACGCTTTGGGGCTGCTCCACCATGGTGGAGTGGGAACTAGGTTAGCAGTGTTGCACTGGCAGACCCAAAGGGATTGAGGCCTCTGTTGTCCTGGTTTTCCCAGCCCCAGATGGAAGGGCTGGCTTTGAAACATGATCTATTCCACTGTCTGCTCAAGGCTACAGTGAACTGCAACAAACAAGAGTTAACATCAATTATTTTGCTCAGGGAGATGTTTAATATTGTGAAGCCTTGGCTAAGAACCTAAGTTGCAATATTAGCCTCAGAGGGGGAAGAGGGTTAACGGAGTTGGACATAAGTCCTCGCTATCTGTAGTATTGGCTTTTGTTTTACACACTACGCTTTTCATTCAGACCCTTAGGCCTAGTCTAGGAAAATGAGGTATGTTTAGCAAATATGTTCGCTAACCCAAGCACATTTTTAAATGCTATTTAGCAGGCAGTGCAGACAAATGCTGTTTCAAAACCATGCTTGCTAGGTGTGGTCAGACGATGTTTTGAGACACCAGATTTTTATTTATTTATTTTAACTGTTATTGAAACATGTTAGCCAACAACATGGTCTCTCAAGAGACCTTTTTCCTATTCTTCATCTAGACAAAGTCCAAAGAAAGATGACCTGTTCATCAGGAGATAAACCAAGAGACTGAAGACGTGGAAGTGGCTGCACTGAAAGGTAGCCTGCAATCCTGAAGGTGTCTTGCCTGATGCTTTTAACATACTGGAATTCACTTTCATCCCTTAAAGCTCCTAAGTATCCCAAACCTGCGTTTCAAAGACCCATTACTGCAGGGTATTTTCTGGAGAGGGAGCTCTCAAAGGCATGACAGCACAAGATGGTATTGAGATTCTAGCTTCCCACCTCCACCAAGAGGAAGCCATGGTTACATACACTAGAAGTAAAAAGTTTTCCCAAGTTCACAAGTCTACGTTGAGTAAGAGCCATTGAATAAAAGTATTTATTTTAACGCATTTGCAGATCCGTGCTTAATATAACAGCAACCTTACATGTGACCATATTACCCTCACTCCCTACATCCACTGCTGATGTCATTAGCATCATATAATAATTACTTTTCAACATTATGCGCACTCTCAGAATTCTTGCTTTTTTGTCATTATGATGGCTTGAAGGCTGCAATGACTTTCAGAAGCCGATTTGTATATGTACAGAACACTGTCAGTCCAACAATTAAGTCCTCTCTCTTACTGGATAATTGTTCTGATGGGTAATTCATATTAACAGGTGTTGCTAATTATAATACAAAACCTGAACTGGCATAGAAATATTTCTAAAGTGCATTACTGCAGCTAAATAAATAGCAGCATTTGTGTATTTAAAAAACAACCTTACAAAGTATCATGACCAAAACTGAAAATGTTTTGCACTATAAAAAGAAAACCTGACAAAAAACACAAGGCAAAGACTTTGCCTGATTCAGTCAACAGGAGATACGGAATAATATCAAGAAGTCCACACACACAAAATAGAAGGCCTCTCCTCAAAGTTATCCATAATACACAGCAGGGCAAAAAACCAAATGCATTGGATACACGTATTTCATCAGAATTGTGAAAAAGTCTATCCCCTAGCTGCTGTCCTGCATAGCCGGTTATAAAACACAAGTCTGCAGTGTCAGCGCAGCAGTAACTTTACCAAGACATCTCTGGCAGCACACTGTGAAGAACTAATTAAAAATCCCTGTTTTATGAACAGTGTCCAGCACAACGGTGAACTCCAGCTCATGGTTTTCTGCGCCTGAAATAAAAAAAACGAAACACAAAACACAACTCTTTCAGATTCGAGATTTGATTCTCACAGCATGACTTTCTATAGCAGTGTTACTTTGATTTACAGTCCATTGTATGAATATAAGTTTTAAGAGAAAATAGTGATAGAAAGACAATAAATTGGTTCCGTGATACAACGGCACTATGCATTTTATTCAGTGCATCAGATCAGGGAGCAACAACCCTTAAGTAACCTTAATGTGCTTTTGTGTACAACATTAAGTTACCACTTCAGCACACCAGCACGATTGACCCAAAAGGCAAACTGAAGACTTGATCCTGCTCCTATAAAAGGCGGTGATGAAGTCTCTCTCAATAGACATAGGAAAGGCTCCAAGATTACAGGGAAAGGGGCTTTGAGGACACGTTTATACCATAGCATGATTGCGCCCATTACAAGGAAAAGGTTTGTAAACAGATCTGAAATCATGAGTCTTCCGATCACAGATTCCCAAAAGCACCAGATTTCAACTGTGTTCCACTGCTATTGGACTTATATATACACAAGTTTTCCCATTTGTAGCAGTGTACATCATAGACTGAAGTCTAAATACATTAGCTTCTTATAGCTGTTAAGCATCTCTGTTTTGGCCTGAAATTTGTGAAGGTTATCTGGTCATTATGGTATCATCAGGTTTCTACCCCCAACCCCCTTTTTGCTTCATGAAAAGCCCTTTTACCTCTGAAGCCCTCTCTCCTGCCTGTAAACATCGTGTAAAACTGCAAATTTTCTTCCCCTGAGCTGAATGGGTCACTTCCACAGCACTGCCAGCACCTATCTGCAAAAGGCCAAATCTGCATATTGAACTCTGTTCTCCAGCACCGAGGCCATCCGACCTATCTAATAAGCACTTACTCTGTTGGCAAATGTTTGAGACCCATTCTTGCAGCTTCTGAAGTTTAGTATCTAAAGCCTAGTATTTGTTTGGCCTCTGCTGTTAGAAATCAGGGCTTCTACACAACATAGGTGAGTTTTAGATACACGAACTCTCAAGGGTGAGACTGAGCAACTCAAAAAATCCCCAAGAGGCCTCAGGTTGCATCTAAACAGAAGCAGGGCTGCTCCGCCATGCCTACGGCCTGTGCTTCTCTAGCAGAAACGTTAAGTACCAACTATCATCTGCCAGACTGGGAATTTAATATTAACTACATCAACTTTGCCAGCAAATTGCTGAGCGCCACCCCCCTCCCCAGATACCCTGTACAGTTTTTGTAAACTAATAAAATGTAAACTATCCTTCCCTCCCTCCATCAGCCAAGATGGCAGATATTGCCCATTTGAATGTGTTACTAACCCTGACATAGCACAAGACATTACTTTAATCCTTTACAACCTTAGATGAATAAAGGCCAAGAAAACGAGGGCATAGTTCAGTCGTTTCTGTTTGCTCCTGTCCCTGACGCTCTGTTCCATCTCTGAGCTGTCACGGCAGTCAGTGTTCCAGCACAGGTTTGAGAGCCCACTCAAACTGCCGCTGAAGATATATGGTATCAGTGTCAGATTTCACTATCATGCCTCAGGCCAACAGTTCCAAGCGTGACCAGTGATTTGAGTGGGGGGCTCACATTAAGAGGTCTTAAAGGGGACTGATGTTCAGAAAGTCTGCCCAGTTCTGAACGCCAGGCTCCTTTAATGCGTATCAAGTTGGGCACTCAAAGAAAAGTCACTGGTCACACCTGAAAATCTTGGTTTCAATCTCCATATTTTAGGCTACTTTGTTGTTCCAATTGCCAAAGTATGTAGCCATCTCCAGTTGTTCATTTGGTGACGTATCACTGCTTCTCGATGACTTGAGTCAGAAAAGCAGCCAGAGAAACAAGAAATCCCATTCACACCAGTAGAGGAGCAAGACTAAATGGCCTGAATCCCAAAAAGTCACCAGGTTTGACATTTCAGGATTCAATCCTTACCTTAAACCTGGTAAGACTTGAGGGGAACAGTATCTTTCCAACCAAATAGCATTTAGAGCAAGGAAGCCAAAAGCTCCAGTTATAAGATAGTGTGATACTTACTTGGGTTGAGCGTGATGCTGATATCCAGGTCCAAGATTGGATCCTGCCCTCATCTCCACCGCTACTGAACACTGAAAAGACATGTGCATTAGTCACCGCTGCTGCAAAAAGCCAGCAAAGAGAAGACAGACTTAGTGGCATTACTCCAGATTCACATGGGCATAAGAACCTGGTTGCCTGCTTGTAACTTACTCTGGTTTCCACATCTGTCCATTCAGATTCCGCAGCATCTTCTGGTGGAGTAGGACTTGACGGTGATGATCTTCGCTTTCGACTTAAGGAGACAGAGAAGAGTTAGTCCTGAAAGACTGCTATATACAGTTCAATAGACTCAAATGAGAGACTGCACAAGCCGTTATCTAGAGATGCTTCTAGTACCCCCAAATCCTGGCAGTCTGCTAATGCTACCAGTAGCTCCAGGGTTTACAAGGAACTCTTTATTTTTACATTTTACAAGAAACCCATTTTGTACTGAAGTTACCGACTTCACCCACACACACGCGCGCAGTCGGTAACTTCAGTGCAAAATCTCAGCAACTTCATTCTTCCGAAGTTTATCTCCAGACTACTGATGGAATTGGGGCTGTACACACATTCTGCGTGTACTAGTTCTTGATATTATTGCTATAGTAAAATTAAGTGTGACTGACCCAGTTGGTGATTCTTGCTTTAGAGTCTCTATCTCTGTGAACTGGACTGCCTGTCCGCCACCTCTGGTTTTGTAAACGTCACCCTGAGGGAAAGAAACAAACAAGTTACTTACAAATTAATATAATTACTTGGATATTATGTTTGCACAGAAACTTGAATTGTGGCCAACTAGAAGGTGACCTCAGTGTTTGCATTAAACTACCACTTCTTTCAGGAAGCACCTCCAACCACCCAGAGAGCACAAACACTTGAGAGATCCCTCAGCACGCACTGTACCCAGAAGTTGGCAGCTGCCCCCAGAAATGGAACATGAAATTGCTACAATAGCAGATTACAAACACAACTGTGTCAGACCCAGTTTCAAAGCTTTCATTCTATAGTATAAACAGGACTATAACTGTGTTAGCAACAGGGAAGAAGCCTGGGTCAACAAGCCCTCAAATTACCATGGTGGGATTTTCTTTTTTATTTTAAAAAGTGACACTTCAGTACTCATAGCTAAAAAAATTATCAAGTGTAATAGTTCCTCATAAGAAGCACTTATCAAAGTTGTTTGTTTTTTTAAAGTGATGACAACTGGCATTTCCAAGAAACGTGTGGAAAGCGGTCACCTGGCTGAAGAGACATCTTTTGTGAAACTAGCAGAGCCCCACAGCAATCAAAGCCGAGGCTGCTTCCCAACTTGCTTTACATGTTTGCCAGACTAACACTTGAAAGCCACATTCTGAAAGGGTTAGATTTCATATGGTTCGGCTGTTGCAGCAAGATGGGAACTGGTCCATGCTGCTAGAGGAACGAAGCGACATCACTTCAATGAAACAGTCAAACCTCCGTGATCAGACTTCAGGTAGCCAGGGGCAGTCACAGGCTCACCACACGCCCACTAATTATGGGCAAAAAGATCATTTTATTAAAGTAGGTTGCGCTTTCCTTTTAATCCAGCTGATGCAGATGCAGCGTGGTATGCAATTAGCTAGAAGATCCCATTGAAGTACTGCAAGCTGACTTAACAAAAGTATTCTAAGAACTGAAATGTATCATTCCCCAACCTGCAACTTCCAAAAATCACATTTAACAAAAAGCATTTTAAAGTCAAACACACCCTTATCCAAGCTAACATCAGAAATACAGGCGCCGTTAAGTAGGATTTGACAACGCTGACAGGTTTGCCATAAAGGTATTTGCTTTACCTTAATCAGTTTAGTTTCAATCTCCCCATCAGAAGCTAGTTCCTGGTGTGTCAGCATGTACTTGTCACACTTAGCTAGTGCCTTTTCGTTTGCAGCTGCTACTGTGATGGCATGGGGGACATGTGGCTGCATGACAGTTTCAGTGGGCACGTTAGAAGGTGGCTTATGATCTACCCATCTCTCCCCCGCTGAGCGTGATCGTCTGTGTCTGAGACGAACTGCAGGTGCATTCTGATCAGAGTGGAAAAGGAACCAGAAGAAATAAGCACAATCAATAGTTAACTTACTTCAACTATATGAGCAGAAGTGCAGTTTTTCAGGCCCGGTTAAAATGTATTTGGATGAAGAGCAAAATTTCATCTCTAAATTTTAATCAGAATTGATCCTGCAGGGCACCATTACTGACAACCTTACACAAAATTGCTATTAGAATTATACTTGGGCCAACTCATATTCTTTGCAGTTTTAATTAAGTTCTATGTAGTTGGATGGATTCCTTAACAGGAACTTCAGGCAAAAAGATCTGAACTTTTTGCAGCAGTTCTGAAATTTCCAGCCAAACTATGAATTCTACACACATTAAACAAGCCTGAAAAAGCAAAGTTACTTAAAATAGTTTTCATGGACACATTCCTGGATCAAATGGTCTATTTCTCTGGTAACTGGAGAAGGAGATTGGTGGTACAGGCTTTAGAAGGTGTTACTTCAGTGTAGTGATTCAAAGATGGGAGGATTTAAGAGTATTTCTGGGTAAATACTGCAGAGAAGGAAGAAGCTTGACATTAGACCCCTCTCCAGAGCAAGACAGGTTTGGGGCTCAGTTGCTGTAACACATCAGAAGTTACTGATGTGTGGATAACCTTACACCACCCACCCTCCTCTGAGCAAAACCAGACATCTATTTTCAACTGCTACAGGAAGGTCAGCCAGCCTGTTAAATATGGACCCCCTTGTGAGATTACAGGTGGAAAAAGGTTACAAGGATTCGGTATTATTTACAAGAAAATATCCTCAGCATAAAGTTTCTTCTCGAAAGTTAAGCAGAAGGATGGCTGAAGTCTCAGGAGTGGTGTGGTAATTCTCTTCTAAAGAAAGGCGTTGAGGGACTTCTTGCACAAGGCTGTAATTTATGTCCCTCAAACTTAGGTCACACTTGACCAAGAGCTGAATTTAACAAGTTGTATATTTTAAATGCAGATCTTGATGTGGAGTGAAGACCAGCTATAGAAAGGGCCAATATGAACACCAGACTCAAGGGATGAAGTTATAATGGTACCTCTCACTACCCTGTTTTGAACTGCATAACTGGGTGACTACAAACCAACCCTTATTCTACAGAGGGCTAGACTAAGTTAGAGTCTAAAAGTAAAATTCCAGTCGCAAAGAACTATTATATACTGTTGTCACCCCGTCAAACTCTACAGCAGAGGTCATGTCACTTCTTTCCGATGAAGTGCAGGAAAGAAGAGGGAGAGAGAGTCTCTTTTTGACCCATCCAAAGTACACAAGATCTCCATTCAGTCACAAAGTGCACTGTCCCCTTAAAATTCAGCCTTCTCCTAATATAATGCTTGAGTTTTCATCACTGAGAGAATTACAATTTTAAGACGAGAAGCAAGACAAAACTAGCAAGACTAGTCATCCAGGTAATGTTTCTCCACTACCAGACTATAACTAAAAGCTGTAAATGATAAGGGGAGATTTTACACTTCTATCTCATGTACACACCCTATAAAAATCTGTTTCACTAGTGACATGTGGCAAGATCATATAACTCAGATCCATGGATACTAACCCCATCCACTGCACTTCCAAGACCTAAGCATCGATTATGTTGTATTTTAGCAACAGCTATAAGGTTTACAGTGCACTCTCTTGATAGGTCTGTTCTTAGTAGTCCCAAACACTGTTAACAAGCAATTATGTTCTCTTATCAAGAGCTATATGCTCTCAGGATGTAGAAAGCATCCTTAAGATTTGGGTAAATAGAAGTTTTCAAAGCTCACCTAAGGCTACCTACGGTAACCTCTCTTTTGAATGGGTGAGTGAAGTATTCATTTTTCCACTGGTAATTTTTTGACAGTTCTGCAAAACAACCTTAGGAGTTTAGATCCTTAAAAAAGGGTGCACTGTATTTGACAGTAGACAATGTTCCTTAACTTGTTGCCAACAGGGGTTAAGGTATACTTTAATCTGAACAGCATTAGTATGAAAGCATGTCACTTGCATCAAAAAGTCTCTCTATAAGAGGAACTCAGATGAACAAGAGTGTCTAGGTTGTTTGTATTACTATTAAGGGAGTCCAAAATATGGATTCACAATGTAATGAAGATTTTGCCCCTGGTGAGACCATGTCTCAGAATAATTTGAAGGTATTTGTCTATGAGTTTTTCCTGAACCCCCGTAGCAAGAATATGATAAAGTGTATAGTGTTAAGACAAGCATCATCTTCTTGCTATGAACTGGTACACAGAACAATCACTTAGACCAATTAAGACTGAATGAGAACTGCAAGTGAAACCACCAGCTTCATTACAAACATTCAGATTTAGTAAGAACATATGAATGATTGTATGAATCCCAGACTCAGCTCTTTACAAGTGAGACTGCTTGTCCAAACACCGTTTCCAGCAGATAAATTAAGTTTGCACAAACAGCTCATAAAACCACCCTTTAATCTGCCCGGAAATGATACTGGCTATTGCAGACTGCCAGACAAGTTTGAGAGAGAGCAATGGAGACAGAAGGAGGTTTATAGTCAGAGTAAAGTTAATTGGTGTTCCTGTAGAGAGCTATAATATACTGATGAGACACAGACATACTGCTTTAAGGGCTTTTATATGCTGACTTTAGAAACCAAATTGGATTGTGTTTTGCAAGTACCGTGACTCACAACTTGGAGGCAGCAGTCAAGTGTGAAGCAAATTTGTAAAACAGGATCCAAACCCATTTCAGGTGTGAGCTCACATATGCCAGCACATACTAAGCTTAGCAATTGTTTGAGAATGGTAAACTTTTGAGCCACGGCAACCACGCACTGCCACATGTAACCATTGCTAGGAGTAGCACTAACCCTGCAGCATTGATCCTCTTCTATTTCTATCTCATCTCTACGGCTGGGGACCTCAGTGACTCCAGTCCAGTACATCCCTCGCCTTCTGTCTGACACATTACAGTTTCTATTTTGCTCTGGTTCATGTTGTCTACTCCTTGCATTAGGTGTGCCATTGGTACGCTTGTTGTATGGAGAAATTTTCTGTTCCCACTCCGAAATACAGGATGCCACAGAAATACTGCTACAAGAGTTAGAGCGCCTATGCAGCTGTGGCTGGCTCATGAGAGGTTGGTTGTGAGGGACTTGAGTAACATAGTTACTAGAAAACTAAAGAAAATGGAAGATAGTTAGTGAACACATACAATTTTGAACTAGTAACAAAGTATAACACTTTGCAGAAATCATCCTGTATTCTCTCTGCTTATATGCTAGTCAGCCAATCAACTCGTGAACATAACATAATTAGGTGTTTCATTGTCTGCTTTAAAAATACAGGGCATTCTTCCATTTAGTCAAGTGTAAAGGTAAAAGAGCATGCAGAGACAACACACTGGAAGAAAAAAAGTTCAAGGAATTTAGTAGAGTCCAAAACAAAATACTCATTCTCATGACCCATTCCTAGCCACTGGAGAAAAATAGTCAACTGCCTATAGCTTTATAAAAACCAGTTTGTCCCTGCACTGACATACAAAAGGATTTATATGTAACATACTGGTGCTGGCGGGGGGGACACCGATCTCTGAAAAGCCTTCTCCCGGTCCTTCTCCCGTGAAGGTCTCTCTGGTTTTTCATTCTTTGGTTCAGTAACAATAGCTTTCAATTGCTTAAGTTTCTCATCTTTGACCCAAAGCTTGTTCTGCATCTCCAGCTGTTTTGCTGCCACACGTCGCTCCTGCAGGTGAGAAGGATATTGTTTTAAATAAAGACCGAATTATACAAGCATATGTTATTGTATAGAAAATTGAACGGAGGAGAGCTGTGTATTCCAAAGGGAATGAAGTCTTTCCAGCCAAGATTTAGACTCCTCAAAAGTACCGGCTGACTGTGTACACTAGGCTCGGCCCACTTTCAAAGCTACTAGCATCTTCAAGGTAGTTCTAATTGAAGAATGAAGTGATTACATTCATTTAGCAGCACACAAAGCCACTACTACATGAACCAAGTCTCTCTCAGAAGCTATTTTCTCCCCCCAGCACATGCTCTTGCAAGGAAATTTGTTGTTGCTAATGTATCATGAAAAGAACAGAACCCTTGTGGGTAAGTCAATGGTGACAACTGACAAAGAAAGAACCTGATTTTAGGAGGCAAAAAAGTTATGAACCAGAAGGAACTAATGATAAACTTTCTTTAAAAAAGCAAATATTTGCAAAATAAACTTTTTTTTTTTTTTTTAAGTTACCGAGTTTACATCAATATCTTTCTAGAAAAATTTGACACCTGCATAAGATCACACCTGTCAAATTTCAAGCTGAAAGTGGATGGTCTGGTCTCTCTTCCCCAAAACTGGGCACACAAAGAATAATTAAGGTCAGCCGTAGCTTGGTGTAACAAGCATTGCTCCATTAAGCATTTCTAATGGATATGCTAGTATACTTACACATTCCTTCTCCCACTTCATTGTAGTCTCCGTCACCATGCCCTGCAATCGTGCTTCCAATCTACGCTTGTCGGAAGCCTGACGCTGCAATTTCTGACTCTTGCTTTCCAGCTCTTGCTGCAAATTACGTTTGTCTTCCTCATAAATTGTAGTAGTTTTCTCTAAAATCTCAATCTAGAGGAAAGACCATAACATTTTCTCTTTTAAGTGTCATACTTCATTTCTCATGATGCATTTTCTTGAAGAGGTGTGCAATGAAGAAGTCAATCGTGTTTTAAACATGCTTTAGAACATCATCAGCAATTTTAGTACAGACATATAAATACACACTCCAATGAGATACTTTTGAAATTTCATGACAATTTCAGAAGTTTGTAGCACACAGTTTAGCGATTTTTGGTTATTTTGAAAGGAACTAAGTCTCTCCTCATGTTAAAGCCAAAACAAGACAGACATTTTGATTAAAATTCCCCACCAAATAAGAGAAAACCAATTAATTGAAGTATTTTGAGAAAACTTTATGCAGAAAAACTTCTGGCTTTAAAATTAAAAATATGCCATATGCTAAATAAGATATAAATTTTGTGCCTAAGAACTGGGTAGTTTCAGATTATGCAATAACAAACCTTGTACTCTAATGTTTTAGTTCTCTTTTCCAATCGTTCAATCTCCATTTTCTGTCCTGATATCATTTTATCCTTTTCAGCAAGTTTTCCTTGAGCGTAGTTTTCCTTGGATACGACACTGCTATCAAATTCTTGCAGCATAGTTTTAAATGCAAGTACTGGAACAGATTCAGACATTGTAATCCATATAAATTCACTTAGGGAGAATCTTTGCACCCCAACCCCAGAACATTAAACTAGATCACGTTTTATCTCTCCCACACTGGTTTGAAATATGAAGATTGCCTTATTTGCTCACTAATATAACCCTGCCAAAGTCAGATTTATTAAATCAAGCCACAATGCAGAGTTTCTGAAGTATCATTCATGAACTTACGGGAACAAGATATGCTCAGCCACCTGCCCACTGGGACAGAAGATATGGCTTATGTTTTACTTCAGCTGCTTTGCACAACTATCTTTTCATGTATTAGATTAGCAGAGGAATTGAGAATCATTGCTCACCATTTTTGGTGAACTCTTCTGACAGCATCTGCCGCATTCTGTGGCGTTTCTCAAGGACTTCAATCAGCTTGGGAAGTGTTTGGTCATCGTTCACATCCAGTAGTTCACATGATGGTAATGGAGGGAAGTTCTGCAGAAGCATTTCCATAACAGATTGTTCTTCTGTTTCTGTAAGGATTTTAAGCAGACAGTCCATGACAGCAAGCTATTCTAAAAACATTCCAACATTACAGCACACAAATCTAAGACACATACTTTCCCCCCTATAACTTATCCTTATGACTTGTATAGTTTATTTAAGTTATTTTCATGTATTTTCTATCAGTCAGAAGTGCTGGACTGACCAATAAGTCTGCGCTATGAAACCATGTAACATCACTCCAGCTTTTACCTCCATTAATTGGGCCACCTCGAACCTCAAGTTTTCGTGAGAGTTCATCCTTAAAGGCCTGGTTTTTAAACCGGCGTCCTGGGGTTAAGCCACAAAGTGGTTTATCAACGGGTCTTGCAACTTCAACTTCTTGGGTCATTTCTGCAAACCGCATGACTTGCTAGGATAGAACAATACAGAGGATCTAAAACTGAGTATACAGATACCACATTCTTTAGCCATAGTGTGAACTCACAAGTACCAAGACACACATTAAAAGGGATATACTGCTGTAAATGTAGGAGACTAGACGCCCTCTCAAGGTCCCTTCTGGTCCTGTGATTCTATGGTTCTTAAACTGAGATGCTTTTTAAAAAATAAGTTACAGGTAACTCCAACTACTACAGCTCCTACCCCGGTTCCCTGGTGGTCTTACAGTCACTTTTTGTGTTAGATTTCCCGCCCGATGCAGCCAGCTAGGGAAACCGTGAAACTGACCATACAAAGTGCTGGCAAACAGTTAATGTTTAAGAGAAATGTGCCTTTTCAGTTTTAGTATTCTTCAATGCCATTTTAAGAGTAGGGAGCGTGATTGTTAGGTGGCAGGTTTCCTTTTAAAGTTTCAGTTTTGTTTCTTTGCGATTCCTTCACCTTTATATTTTCCACCTCTTCTTATTAATTTCACCAGTTCAATGGGGATGGGACAAAAAAGGGGTAAGGGGGAATTCACATGCAAGTTACCAAGCTTTCCTCGTAGTCCTCAGCCTTGGGGTTAACGCACACAATCATACGCACTTTTCCTTCTCCATCAAAGTAGTTCTTGAACAGGTGGGTTAGTTTGGAGTCTCGATAAGGGACCATCTAAAAAAAAATTGAAAAAATCTAAAACATTCTCACCATAAGCACAAGTCTTGACAGGTTAAAAGACAGTAAGAAGGTGCACTGTTGTATACCTTGTTGGTTCCATACATTTGGTTCTCCCGCAGAACTTCAATACATGTTCTTAGTGTCATTAATGATTGGTTAATATTTCCTGAAAGAAACAGAGCTACTGTTAAGCACTCAGTTGGATATTGCCCCTCAGTTACTGTATTCAAAAGTTAATGACCAGTTTATGCTTAAGATAGCATTCTTTGGGGGATAAACTACTCTGATTAGATCAGGAATATCTCAAGCCTTTTCTAGTTACATTACTCATTGTAGCATTTACTTGTCGCAATGTCCAGCTTTCCAGACAAGGGGATTTAAGAGCTATTTGACTTAATGGAACAAAAGACACCTCAGCCAGGATCTTCCTAGGCTATTTATCTTGAACCAGGAGGCATTAACATATGACCAGCTTTCTAGTCCACAAACAAAAATAGCATTATATGAGCATATAGGCAACAGACCATCCAAATAACTATGTACCTGCTTCACGTAGTCTGTTTCCTTCAGCTTTTGTCCTATTAGTTCTTTCACTTCCAGCTAAATCAACCAAGGACAGCTGGCTTAAAGTTATTTGTTCTCTCTCCTGTTACAGGAAAAAATAAATGCTTAATTAATGCCATTCGCAGCAACTCCCCAATATAGGAGAAGAAATAAAATTATGTAATGCTTAAAAGTCCTGTATAACTGTTGTAAGTTAAACACTTAATAAAGATTAGGGAGAAAATTGAAGATGTCTCTCATAATGATGTGAGAGACTATAAGCTACTAATGGTTTAGTGTCTTAGCATTCCACATTCTGGAGCCCAGGATTCATATTCCATCTCAGGCGCAGGCACACTATGAATGTCTTAGCACAAAACCACTCCCAAATTCTATATGCTTAGTTTCTGTGTAAGAGTAGCCAAGACAAAGAGCAAGGGAATAACAAGCTTTGCTTATTTCATTAATGCTCACTTTCAGAGTGAGATTTGACTTATGAGACATTTTAAAAGTGCATCTGGAAACTAGCAATTAGAATGTCTCACACAGAACCCATTGTCCAGGTGGATCACATTTAGAGTCTCATTGCCCTTCCCCCAAACCCATTGTGCTCCTTTAAATAATTAGCCTCTGAATTTCACCTGCAGAACGTTATCTCCATCTGCATCCAGTGGTGCCTGAGCCAACTTAATCATGAACACACTATGAGAACGACTAGATTCACGATTCAGTTGAGTGTTTGCAATGCGTCTCTTCTTCTGACCTATTAAAAAGAGAGCCCTTTAATTTGAGTGGCAGATGTGTAGAGGCCATTCAGGTCTTCATGCCACAGAGTTTCTGCTATATGACAATATGAAAAGATATACATGACTAAAGTGCCCACCACATCTTAACAACTCTTACCTCTCCAAAAGACTTCAAAAGCTTCTTCAGTAGATTTTACCTCTATTTCGGTACATCCTATAACATACATGTTGTGATTCTGGTCCTCACGGAGTACTTTGGATTGTGGCGGTCTGCAAAGAGCATTGTTTAGATCAAGCTGACAGACAGTGATACTTTTAAAGCAAGCACCATGCAAATCCTTATTTTTAAGGACTAAATTCAACCTGAACACAGTTGTAAACATTATCCCAACAGATGAACAGCCAATACAAATGCACAGGGAAATATTCAGGCAGGATTAGTTAGACTTCAGTTATTGCTTAGTAGGCACTATGAGGCTGGAGGACTATTGCTACTCTCCTTCATGCATAAGCTCATACAGAAGCATGTAACAGACTTCAACAGCATTATTCTGAATTTGCTAGCGAAGCAGAGAAAGAGATGGGGTCTCAATTTATTTACAGCAACACCATAAAAGAAATTCAGTATTTCCATTTTTTAATAGAAGGGACAATACACTGTGCACATACATAAAGTCACCATTCCACACAGGAGTGTTGCAACTGTTCCACCTACCAAAGGAATAGGGTAAAATATTACAACACTCATAGCAGCTACCTAACGTTTTAATCATTGTAGTTTGCACAACCGGAAATAATGTAAAAGCTAAGACCGATGTATGGAAATGTTCAATAAGATGGTGATCTTTTAGTGAGAGTTGAACAAGTGGTTAAACCAAGTAATTGTAAGTCTTCTGTTAAAGCCTCATGACCTAGCCAATATGTTCTGAATAGGGTACACAAACCCGTACAGCAGGAATCCAGAAATATTGTATCCAAAGACCTCAAGCCAGAGCCGTGGCAAATTTGTATGCATTAATTGTTCTACCATGAGTATGTCAAGCTTCACAAAGATATTTGTGTACCAATAGCTATTTGTGAGATCCTTAATTTTAGATCCATTTAAAGAGAAGCACAAAGCAGAGAGAGTTAACCTGGAGACAAGAAAAGTGTGCTCGTGTTGCCCATAACAGGCATTGTTTTTCAAAAAATTCCTAAATTCTGTAGTGGTGGGATGGTGCACATCCAGAGGTTGCTTTCAAAAGCCAAAGTTTCAACTGACACCTACCATTTCTGTTCCTGTTTCTATGAAGTGTAAAGTTGATTAACAGTGAGTCAATCACCATGCCAGTATCAGTTTCCTTGGAAACTTAAGTAGGAATGGCAGCTAAGAAGTTGGAGTTGTCTAGGTTGCAAGTTGTAGTCATCAGTTGAGTGCTGTTTCTAAAACAGTGTAAGGTTTGAGGTTGTTTTCAGCTAACAAGTTGTAGGTTGAAACTCATTTAAATGGCTAATGAGCATACCTGAGCCTCAAGGACAATGGCTAGTGTAAACATCCGATGGCTCAGGCAGCCAGATGTCCTCTTAGTAATTCTAATTCCAATAAGAACAGCACATTTGCTTTTAGAATTTCTGTCTCACTTGCCACCTATCTGTAAGGACCCCCCACACCTTCTTCCTCCACCCTACCCCCGCCCTGAGTGTAGCCCTAAGATCCTTGATGTAAGTAAAGTGATTAAAGCATCTCTGCATGTATGTAACGACCATTATCACTGTTGTTCTCTCCGGATGGGACAGTGTCTGTATTTGTAAGTGAATAGATAAAGAATTTAAAATATACTTTGTAATCGATAAAAAGGCATATATCATTGACCACTGTAACACCACGAAGTTGAAGCTGATTTATAAGACTTCTGGTATTGTGAATAAACCTCTTCAGTATTGTCTGTGCTGCCTGATTCTTGAAGAAAGAATCCTTCGCACTTAACAACATGAACAGATTTTTGAGTCCCACAGGTTCCAAAAGCTTGTGCCACTGTAACTAAAACTTAAGTTCCTCTTTTAATGTTCACATTCCCTCTAGGAAGAGCGTGTTACAATTTAGCATCAGCAACAAGACACCTATTATGCATTTTTAGACTCTGCTATTGCACTTAAACAAGCCAACTCCACACTATATCACAGCAAGCTCCCATTTTTCAAATGAGGTTGAGGCAGACTTCCAAGGCTACAGAGGGTGTCAGTGGCAAAGTCAGATTCAACTCTCTCATTCAGAGTCTTGTATCAAGACCACTGTACCAGATATTTCTTTCTTGCATAACCAAAGGCAGGATCTTTGGACTCAAGACAAAGTGGTGGAGGTTGTGAGCACGTGTCCAGGTAACCCAACATTAATTACAAACTCGCTCAAAAGCAACATACTAAAAAAGACACTTACTTTGGTTTTATTGGATCAAAGGGCATTTCCTCCAACAGGTCATATATGTAGTTATTGTAGATTTCAATATATGAGACAAACACACTGTAGACATTGTCTTCATCAACTCCTTCCACTCTGCAATGATCTTGTACACTGATCATATCAGCAAATTCTGGATCTATGTGTCGTCTGCTAAAATATGCATGACAATATTACAATATAGCATCCATGGCCAGCTGATGACTGATCACATAGCTAATTCTAGAGTACATATTGAAAGCAGCACAGTACAGGAAACAAAACCGTCTAAGGGTATGCCTACACTGCAATTAAAAACCTGTGGCTGGACCATGCCCAGTGACTCTGAGGGCCCTGGCTAAAGCACTGTTTAACTGCAGTGTAGACATTCAGGCTCAGGTCCAATCTCTAGTATGCTGCGATCCCAAATGTCTACTCTGCAGATAAACAGCACTTTAGCCGGAGTAAACTAGCATGGGTGGCTGCAGATAGCTAATTGCAATGTAGACCTATCCAGATATGACCACATTGAACACTGATGCCAGGTATCCAGTTCTCTTCCAAAAAGAGAGTTCTAAACACTTGAGAAAGTAGTTAAAAGCTTAAATATAGTCACATTTATTACTAGATACTGTGATATAAAATTTTCAGTTGTAGGTGCATTATCTAGTCACATTACCAATCAACTAGAGTTAGTCAACCCTATGCAGAGCTCATCAATACTATATACTTGTAGCAGCTTCCATTCATTGAACTCAAATGCTTTACAGACATGGTTTAATGTAACATACCTTTTACTAACAGGAAAGACTAAAGCACAGACAGTCTAAGTGACTTAACCAAAGTAATACTACAAATCATATTGCAATGAATAGAACCCAGGTTGCCTGACTAAGTTCTCAGCTTTAAATGTTGACTAGACTATGCTTTATCTCACCAGAAGAAAAAGTGCTATATTAACTCTTCCTGTAAGTGGAAGACAGACACCTTTCATTATCACTTCTCGTCACTGAGTTGTCTGGAGAGGGGTTAAAGGGCTTCACTTCAAATGGTCTCTTACAATGTGTGTTAACTACTTATGCTAAACAATCTGTTCCTCCTTGTATTGTGCTGTGACACGGAGTACTTTTCCCAAACCAGAAGAAAAGCTCTGTGTACTTGAAAGTTTGTCTCTCTCATCAACAGAAGTTGGTTAAATAAAAGATCTTACCTCATCAACTTTGTCTCTCTAATATTCTGGGACCAATACAGCTACAGCCCTGCATCCACATGTACTAATACACTATTTCATTCTACAAGCTACAATAATTACTTACTTGCCAGATGGAGTCTTTGGAATAGGCATGGCATCTCTTTTCTGACGCTCTAACAAAGCATCAACTTCACACTGTACATCCACACCATTCTTGTCATCAAGTTTAAAAACCTGAAGGCAGCAAATGGAGTTAGATGTTATGGGACGTTCTTAAACACTAATAATGGCAGGTTTTGGCAGGGGTTAGATGCAATAAAAATTTCAGCACTATAATAGTGAAAATATGATTAATGATCTCTACAAAGATCAGACCAAACTGCTTCATTTCACTGACATGCCAACCTGTAGTCACGCCCCTTTTTTGACCAGGTTCTTTTTCTGATGTAGATGTTTTGTTAGATTAATTTATTTTGATTGAATTACTGAACAGTTATTCTGATAATTTAACTATTTAGAACAGAGAATAACTTTTATTGTGTTTTAGGGTGTTACTGGGCAAGTCTCTCTTAAGACTTAAAACAAAGCAACTCACAAATCGTTTGGCCTGCAATGGTCCTATGCTGTTGAAGATCATGTCTAAGCACCGGGGAAGAAGCCCTCCATCACCAGGAGAACCTGTCATTGTGTGCGTTTTCCCACTACCTGTCACACCATAGGTAAAAAGGAGACCTAGAAGTAAAACAGTTACAGTTAAGTGTTACTAATTGGAGCTTTTAAATTAGAAAACCTTCAACTTGAATTGTCATTTGATCCTATCCAATAAAGACAGGTTAAAAAAGGCTTCCTCATTTGGACTGGTTGACACTAAGGCCTTGTCTACACTAGCAGTTATGCCAGCAAAGCTTTTGTTACTCAGGGATGTGAAGAGACACCCCCCCCACCCCAAAAAAAACACATCACACAAAAACACCCCTTCCCCCCCATAGCAACGTAAGTTTTGCCAGCATAAACAGATGCCTTTCCCACTGGCCTAGCTACTGCTGCTCGTTTAGGTGGTTTTATTAGGTCAGTAGAAGAGCCCTCTCCTGTTGACATAACACGAGTGCTCATGCAGTGGCACAGCTATACCAATACAGCTGTGTCACTGTAAGTTTTAGGTGTAGACTAGCGCTAATATTGAAGACATTTTGGCCATCCCAGGGGTTGGAAAGGAAAGAGTTAGTCTAAAGGAGGAAAGACAACAGCTGTATGCCTTTAGTACAAGGACTGCCCAGATAGCAGGACTGTGCCAGCTACGTGAAGCTATTTCCCCATCACACTGTAACACCGCTCAGTACCAGGCTAATGGGAACTAGCAGCCAGACCATAGGAAAGTACTAGAAATAAACAACTTTCTGATAAACTCTAGCTGCGCAAAGTCCCCCTTTCTGGTTAAGTACATTTAGAAATCAGAGTGAAGGCAGCCATTTCGACCTTCGCTTAAACCCGACTTTGAGAAGCTTGTTTGTTTTTATTTTGTTCTGAAGAGCTTCAGATACAGCAGCCAGATGGACCTCAAGAACCTTGCTTCACAGTACCAAACAGCCTTTGCTAGGTCATGTGAGCCAATCACTAAATTACCATCACCACCACCACACTCTTCAATAGTACTTTTAATTCATAGATCTCTAGAAAGAAGGTTGGCATCATTACCCCCATTTTACAGGTGGGGAAACTGAGGCATGGAGTGGGGAGTGACTTGCCAAGGTCATCCAGCAGGCCAGTGGCTGAACCCAAAATAGAACACAGATCTCCTGAATCCCAGTCCAATGCTTCATCTACAATCAAGCCTACAGGCTATTTACAACAATTATACCATGCCATGGTTTTATATACCAAAACCTCTATAGCTGATTGGTATGCAAGAAAATTAAGCCTTAATATAAATATCTCACATGCATCTGAAATAGGAGTAATTTAGAATTGGAGATTTTTTTTGCACTTTGTTAAAAGGAAGTTGTTCCTAATTTCATGAAATAACAGGACCATTTGAAGACTTATTTTGAGCAAACAAACTGAGAAACCTTGATAATTTGGGGGAGTGCCAGAATAAGCAAAGTAAAATTGAAGAAAATAAGCATTATTAAGGTTTTTTACCACTGTTAAAGTTGTTCAAATGTTTCCAGAGGAAAGGCAAAAACAAAAGTAAAGAAATGGTTTAAGCTATACAATGCCACTACAGTATGTTAAATACCAAAAACATCTGCATACCATTTTTCCCACGAATGAGGTCTTCTACTAGCGGTTTAGCAACAACATCAAAGAGTGCTTTCTGAGTGACAAGAGCTCCAAATACTTCCTTAAACGTATACTGCGTCTGGGAAAAGAAAACATATTGATGTAAATCTGGCTTTTAGAAATTTCTGTTTGTAACAAAAAAAACCTCTGCTTTTCACTAGCTTAGCAACAGAACATTCTTTAGTGTAAGATTTCATGTAGACAACCATATTATACGCTTATATAGGGCTGCACACTACAAAGAGTAACAGCTCAAACTCTGATAAAGTCCAATACTAAAGACAATCACATTATACCGAAACAATACTCATGCTGTACGATCAGGACATACCAATTACCACCATGCTACTTAATTGTTCCTCTCTGCCTGTCGTCTTTTTTTTTTTTTTTAAGTTAGAATGCATTTTTAGTGGGCCTTCTTGTGTGCTTAGGAAATACCCAGAACACTAGGCACAGAAGGAAAAAAGTTATCCTTGTTCCCCCAAGATAATACAAGATTAGAACCGTGTTTGAGCGGGATGACGAGGGACTGGATGTGTGCACTCTATGTGGTCCCACGATGGGACTGAAGCAGAGTGTTATGCAGCTGCAGAGCGAAGGCCTTATACAACATGCACTGAAGTCAGAGGAAGTCTTCCCACTAACTCCAATGAGCATTAGACCAGGCCCTTGATAGTATATTAGCATGTTATGCTTGTGAGTTAAAGGCCTGAAAGTTAAGATTTTTGTGGATGTTAATTGGTTAGTTCCCTGATTTTAATTATTGTTTAAGCAATTTAACTCTAAATTAAGAGTTAGTGTGGGCATATATACATAATTTAATCAAATAGTTGGTTTTTTTGGTTAATAAAAAAGTGAAATGCAAGGTTTTAGAAGCCAGCATTTGTAGACTGATATACGAACTGTATGTCAAATCTATGATAAACGGACTAATTCCAAAGTTTGCTGGATAAAGTTAGCATGACTTGCCAATTTTAAATTTGTTTCTACTGATAGTCTTAAAAAGTGCCATACCTCCCTGTATTCCCCATTGCGGAATATTCTGTATCCATCGGGAGGATGTATCTGAACCGTTGTTTCACTGATCACTTCTATGCAATTCTCCTGATCCTGAACACCTAGCGGACGCACCCTACAGTACACCTGATGGAAAAGAAATCAATGTTCTTAGAAGTGTAACAACAACAAGAAGATATTCTACTCTTATTCAGTTTTTTGACAGTCAGGTGAAATTGAGACGTTTGCCACTATAGTTACAATCATCTTAGAAAGTTACAAAACATTAATGCATACAATTTATTTTAATGCCCCTAGACATTTGGTCAATTAAATCTACATTAGCCAGCCATTCCTACCTAGTGATATTTTGCAGTGTACTTCATGCTGCAGAACACTTAATTTGTTCTACTCTAAAGTCACCAAAGTAGCAGTTACAGTTTGTTTTTATTTCAGCGTTTTATAATTATGTACCTGATAATATGTTCTTGAAGGTACACCTGATTTACAAAAAAAAGTCACATGAGAAAATTCCGTAGTTGCTTCTCTTTACAGCAATTCATATTATGGCAGTGACAGGACAGTTTTAAGACACAAAATATTTCCTAGTGTCATTAGCAGATTAACAAAGTCACTCTTTTAACAGAATGTTTACTTCTGTCACTTGTCAATGCATGCTGACCACACTGTCCTTGAAAATTTTCTACTCTAAATTACCACACAGGAGTCCCAGATGATTCTGGAGCACACACTGCCCTTGTGGGAAAGGATTGCCTCTCAAGTGCTTCCAGTCATCCAGAAGTGCCACTGACAGACTCTTACAATCCCACACAATCCTTGTTGGCAAGAAGTAAAGTTATAACTCAGGACTTTGAGCCATGGCATCAGGGAAAGTGAAGTAACTATGCTGGGGATGGGAAAGAGAGAAACTGAGGGAATAGCCTCTCTGCCACTACATGGCTTTCCTCCCCCTTCTTCACCAGAAAGCAAACAGAAAAACATTCAAGAAATTAATTAAAAATGCATATGCCTGATCGCAACAAGTAGATTCCAAAAAGACTTAAGCACAAGTATAAATAAGTCTGTGCACCAGGAAGGGACTGCTTTCATCTCATCTGCATTACGGCAGGCACACACAGATCATGGAGAGCGTGGTGCTAGTAGAAAGTCATAGAAATTAGCATCACTGGGCTGATCATCAACTGTTTTACAGAAACATTCTTAGCCATTAACACTACAGCACCATTTCAGAAATGTTACTGGACTTACCCCAAACAACTTCTCAAAGCTACAGCAGATTTGACATCAAAAAGAGCAAGAGGGGAAAGCAAAACATCTTACCCCAACTGGATCTTTCAGACTTGTGTTGGATGGCTTCTTTAGCACTTGTTTTCTAGGAGTTTTAGTTCTACTGAAAATAGAGAACTGAAAGTTAGACTTGTCATCCAGTCACACAATATATATCAATTAGGATAGTTCTATTAAAAGAAAGAAAACTTGTCTCTCCCCAACAATCTTTTAGACTAACTTTCCAACAGCGATGACCTACCTACGTCTCTCAAGAAACACTATTCACTTATGGAAACAGGACACTTGTTCCAAAATGGCAAGTCACATGCTCCTCAAGCCTTGTCCTCGCTGCTAAAGATGGTATTTGTTTTTTCATTTCAAAGTAAAAGACCTGAGAGCTATCCAGAGGCACAGATACAATGAAAACTAGGCATTTATAGTTTTACCCTCGGGTAAAGTAGGTGAGATCAGCACGGTATTGTAATACTCACTTTAATAGTCACAGGGATTTATTAAAAACACTGCAAGTACCAACTCCAGCACACACAGGCAGAACTGAACTTCCTGCTACACCTCTACATCAATCAGATACAACATAATCAGGCTTGGACAAATTAGATTTTTTAATCAGCAAGTGTCAATAATCATCATTTTCACCATAAACATACAAACAGGCTAAAAAATACTTCCATTAATAATAATCAAAATTTATAAATAGTCAAAATAAGAAAAATGCTGCTTGAAAATCATTTGATAAAGACTATTTACTATGTGCATTTTGACATGTGATGTTGACAATGTGCATTTTAATGAAGCTTTACATTTTTTAATCAATATCTGCCATTAGTGTCTGACCCCCCATAATTTCCTGCAACTGTGAAAAATTAAATAGATAAAAATTGAAAAAAAATGCTTTAAAATAAGTATTGATATAATCTGTCAAAATTATATATATATATACATATATAAACAAATTCTGCCAAGCCTAACAACACAAAGACATAATCAAATCAAATCAAATAAATCTTTTCTGAACCCCCTCTTCTGGCCTTCAAGCAACTCCCAACCTCATCATCAGAAGCAAAGTACCCAGAGACCAGGTAGGACTCACCAACCCAAAATGGCAGCAGAACATGGCATAACATCAGATGCAAAACCTGCCACATCAGACCTTTCAAGATCCCTGGGTTCTACACATGCCTATCACAACACATGGTGTAACTCATCCACACCCTAAATGCCCCAATAAGAACTTGAAAACAGACAATTACTATGCTGTCAGATGACACCAAAATTATAAAAAAAGACAAGCACACCACATCACTGGTGGGCAAACATTTTTCACAATACCATCATACCATCTCCCTAGCTGACCTCTCTGTCCTCATCCTCAAAGAAAATCTGCACAAAACCTTCAAAGACGAGTCTGGGAGTTTAAATTCATACCTTTGCTCGTCACTGAAAATCACGCTCTTAATAAAGATACAGGATTTATGGCTTATTACTACAATCTGTAACCTGCTCGCCTCCCCTCTTTTTTTGTTTTGCTTTATGGCAGCAGTGGTGTTAATGGGCCACTTCACCTCGATGGCCCCTCAGAACGGGCTCGCTACTCATGCTAAAGTCTCTTCCACGTGTATCTCGCTGGGACGCTCAGTGAGAACTTCTCCCAGGCCTGAAGAGCTCTGTGCAGCTCAACAGTCTCTCTGCCCCCAACAGAAACTGGTCCAGTAAGAGATACTGCTTCTCGTCCCTCCAACGTCCTGGGACCAACCCAGCAACGGAGAGACACGTGGGGGCGGCAGCACCTCGAACTGGACCAGCTCCTGGGGGGGCAAGGGACAAGCGGGGGCAGAGCTGCCGCTGGAACACCCTGGGAGCAGCAGGGCCAGGGCAGCACTGCGAAGCTGAGGACGCGCCCTAGCGCACTTGGAGCTGGAGGCCGGACACCGTCTCCGGGGGACGGGGAGGGGAAGGGCGGCGCGGGCTGTCCTGAGCACGGCAGGGCCCGCCTGGGGCTGGGCTCGCTGTCAAGCCGCACGGCCCGGTTCCCGCCGGGTGCAGGTGTCGCAGCTCCGGGCTGGCCCCAGCACCCCAGAGAGACGGGGGAGGGGCGGGGTAATGTCCGTGCTTGGACCACTTCCGCGCGCCCCGCCCCACCGCCCCCCTCCGGCCGTGCCGGCCCCAGGCCTCTGCGGCGGGGCGGCCGGGACAGGCCTGAGCCCGGCCCCAGCGGAGCCCCGCGCGCGCTCACGGCCCCTCGGCGCGACCCCCCGCCGTCGGGGGAGGGAGCCGGGGAGCGAGGCCGGGCCTGTGGGGAGTCCCGCGCGGGGCCTGCCCCCTACTCACGCCGCCTTCATGGTGCCGGCGCCGCGCTCCCCGACGGCGGGCCGCTCTCTCAGACGGTGGCCGGGCGGCGCGGGCTGGGGTCGAGTCGCGGACGGTGGCCGGGCGGGGCCTCTCCCTGGGGGGCCTGGGCGTTGCTGGCGACAGGCTGGGTCTCGGGCTGCGGGTCTAGCCCCCGAACGGCGGCTTCGTTCGAACTTTCCGCTCCCAACGCCCCGCGCGCCGCTGTGATTCAAATCCGGCCAATCACAGCCCGCGTCGCCACGCAACCCGTGTTGCGTGCGGGGCGTCAGTCGCGCACCAACGTCGTCACCATGGAGACGCGCGGACCATTAACGCCCGGCCAGGAGGCGGCACCCCCCCCCCCGTGAGGTGAGGGACGAGCGCGGCGCGGCCGGGCGATGAGGGGAGGCTAGGCCCGGGGGTGCCGCGGCGCCGGCTCGCGGCACGGGCGGAGTCAGCGCTGCAGGTCTCGGGGGTGGGAGACGGGGCCGGGCCGCAGCGCGCGCGGGCTCGGGGCCGGGCCCAGGCAGCCGCGGCCGAGCGAGGTGATAACTCCTTTTCCCGACTCGGGGCGGGGTGTTTACACCAGGCCTCGGCCTCGGCCCGCCGCCACTGAAGGCGCCAGGCCGCCCGAGGCCGAGCCCCGGGGTCCCAGGCCTGTGGCGCCGGCTTGGCGGCACTGAGGCCAGGAGCGAACGGTTAACGGCTCCTGACCTGACGAGAACATCCGTCGGGAAAGTCTCGTGGTGCTGACACCTGACGTGGGGGCGGGGCCCCAGGAGGTAGGTCGGGGGCCGAAGGCCCTACTGTCGTGCCCTTATTCAGTAGAGTCGCCATCTGTCGTTTGCGATGTACACAGCAATGGTCCACCCAGCGCTGCGGGCGCCCCTGAGCGAGACCTATGTTTAAATACACACACCTCAGCAGATCGCTCCGTTTCCCCAGACCCACCTAATTCCACAGCAACAATATGACTATAACCGCCCATTCATGACTAATCAACGCCCCATTCAGTCCCCAAAGCCCCACACTCTGCCCTGTTCTTTTTCTCTGGAGCTAGGGAGAAATGGTGGTCCCTGCAGTATGCCCTGAGGGCTGACAAAGTGGGGCTGTTTCAGACCTGGGGAGGAAGTGAATGCCAAGGGCCCAGTGCCCTAACAGAAAAAAGCCTGCCTGCCAACCAGGACCCCCTCTCGCTTATGTGGAAAGTACTACAGGTGCTTCTGCTGATCACAGCTGAGGCAGTATGTCATGGGGACAACAACATTTCTTAGGTAGGCCCCAGGAAGGTTAGGGCATTAGGCCAAAACTAACCTTGAAAACAGGCAGTCAGTGGAGGTCATAGAGCACAAAATATGCTCATGGAAGAGACATTGCTTAAAAAGAGAGCTACTAAATCCTTCAACTGCAGCAGTTTCCAAACAGATTTAACACATAAGGCATTCTGCAGTATCTAATCTCAAAAGCGTGAGTGATGATTGCAAGGCCTACACACACCCCAAAAAGGGGGAAAGACATTACCTTTTAGTGCTCTGTTTGTGGGGACAAAGGTGGTCAGCACTGGGCCAAATTCCTGGGGGGCTGGGAATTGGGCCCAGGCTTTGGGCACAAACTGTCCTCTCCAGGACCCCTGGCTTGGGCTAAAAAGGCCATGTCCTACACAAGCAATCGTGCTGATCACAAAGCAGCTTCCTCACCTTGGAGTGGGGTAGGGGAAAGGAAAGGAGAAGGAGAAGGACGCTGAAGCAGGGCAAAAATGACCTGACCAACAGGTGCCATGGTATTGTGGTTATAATACCGGCAGGCCAGGCCCCTCTTCTTTTCCTCCCCTTACCAGCTGGATAAAGAAGGTGGTAAGTATGTTATCTCTACTTTCTCACGCAGCATGCCTGTTAGAGAAAGCTTGGGATATCTCTCCCTTGTTCTTCCCTCACAGTTGGCTCATTAAGGAGATTTATGGTCATGCCTGCTGTCAAGATAGCCAAATTCATGGCAAAAATGCATATGCCACACAGATTAAGTGGTAAATAAACAGGGGTGGGTATAATTATATGCCTCCCCTAGCCATTAACTCATTTTATAACCATTTATATCACCAAATAGGGGTTTTATGGGGCATTGTAGAAGTGTGTGTATTTACGTATTTTAAATAAAATGTTGTAGAGTAGTTAAGTTGGGGCTCACTTCGTTGGGCACCAGGCAAAGGGAAATGAGTGGTCTAGAGGCTGTAACCAAATAAATGCTCATCACTCCATCCGGCTCAGTCTTTTTTCAGGCAGCTGTGCAACAGTCAGCAGCTCCTGATAATCAGTGGAGTAGAGATGGAGAACATTGGACCAAAGAGGGGGACTAATGTAATTTTCAGGCTAAGGATGGGATTAGGGCTAGGTACAATAGTGTGGAAAAAGAGTTAGTGTTGGGGGCCTGAAGCTTGGGTAAAATAAGGACTAGAGTTAAAAGTAAGTTAAAGGGTAAATCCAAGAGATAGCATTATACTATGTAGCAATTTGACACTCATTTCTATCCATGCCTGACCAAGGGACATGGGATCCTACCCCAGACACAGTGTGGAATTTTATTCTACATGAGTTGTACCTGCCTCTGATACCTCATGTCTTTCTCTTGTTTAAACTTTGGCAACACTTGTATAGCTTGTCATGCCAATAAAGTATCACTCAATTGAAAAATAAATGTTCTAGATTTGGTCTTAAAGTTGAAGGGCTTTGCCTATGTCTTCGTTCGGTAATCTGGTGAACATGATGCAAATTAATGTCTGTATTTGGGACAGGATATGCCCAGGCCTGGATTAACTCTCCTGTGGGCCCAGGGCTATTAAATTTTTGGGGGTGCCTGTCTACAAGTCTTATTCCTAATTTAAAACAAAATGATCACAATTATGGCATCAAGGCTGTTAACACTACACTATACTAAACTTGCCTTTGAAATGTAACCAAAGAATGGCTTTGTTAATTAAGTCTTAAAACATGTAGAAGAGGGGTTAGCAACCTGTGGCATGCAAGATGATTTTGAGTGGCACTTATGCTGGGCCCAAGTCATGTGGGAGAGGGGCGAGGCAGGGATGGGAGAGTGGCTGCTGCTTGGGGCCAGGAGCAGCTTCTGGCCAGGGCACTGGGCCTATGGGATGTGGGACGGGTGGAAGGGGGAGACTTGACACCACTTGCAAAAGGCTGCTGACCTATTTTTGCAGGGCCCCCCTTTGCCCAAGGTCCTGGGTTACAGTCTCTAAAGCCCCTGCAGTAATCCAGCCCTGGATATGCCTTCAGTTTGTAGGACTCTGTGTTTGAAGTGCAGACATGGTAGAGAGGCTGAAGGAAACTGGTGTTCTTCACATGTAATAAGATGACACAAGACCAATTCTTTATAAATTGAGACTCTTTGACTGTACAGTTTAACTCATATGGTTTGTAATGTACATCATACACATTATAATGAATCTGGGTTCTCTTTCCCTGTGCTGTTCCAAGGTCAGAAAATGTTGGAATGACACTTTACACATTTTACCAGAGTAAATTGTTAGCATCAGATCAAATCTCATGTGACAGGGCTGTAGGATCTAGAAGGATGAAGGAGCATGCTACCATCTCTAATAGAAACCTGTTGTGTGCTACAGGTAGTACTCTTATGAACCACTGCATATTGTGGCTGTGTAATGATCACTGAAAATTGGATTTCTTGAATCTGAAAAGGTAGACTCAACTGAGAAGTTATACCAGATTAATTAAATAATGTAGAATTTTAAATCACTTTTGCAAACAAAGCCAGACTTTCCCACTTACAGTAAAGGACAAGATAGATGACCATTAGGAAGATACTGCTGATATCCATGAAAATAAACGTATTTGTTTTCTTGTGGATCTGTTCAAATGGACTTGGCATGTACTGCACATTAGCACCTGTCTTGTCATGGATATGATTTTTTTAATTAAATAAAATGTTGGATAAAAATGTGTTTCTGTGCTAATAAATGTTAATAGAAATGTTGATCAGCTTTCAGAGGAAAGTAAGAATTTCCAAGTTGTTTCTCCCAGAATATATTTAAAGCATTTGTTGTACTGTCACCCAAAATGCATCTGTTACACCTCAATGGAGGCTACTATTTACAAAACAAAAACCCATACAATTATCAAGAAGCTTGAAAATATCTTATTGTAATAATTTTCTATATTGTATGTTTATTATCTAATAAAAATACTATATTTCAAGGTATTAGATAATCTAATATGAAATCAAGTCACAGATAACCTCAAAGACAAATGAGCAGTACTCCTAGGTATAAAAATCAGTAGTGAAAATACTCTAACGGCCATTATAACCTAGCCTAGTACCTCTCTGGTCACCAGTTGAGTGTGAATCAGTCCAATCACTCAGTGCTACCTGCTTCCAAGCCAGTTAATGACCGCAGACTGCAATCTTGATGGCTTCTCAGTGATAGTCTTTCTATGAGGTGTCTGTTAAACTAGGTTCATAGTGGGGGCAGGTTTCATTAGGAGCAATGGAGGCTTGATTCTCCTCTCATTCATGTTACTGTAAATCAGGAGTAAGTCAGTGTAACTACTCCAACATAAAACTGATGTAAGGGCCTGAATTACAGCTGATTATACTCAGTGGAAAACTCCCATTCACTTCAATGGGCTCTGGATCAGGCGAAGGAAATTTTGAATTAATATCAGAAAAACACTAAACAGTGAGAACCTAGACTGTGGAATAATCATCCAGTTCTTCCCTAAGGAGGCCCCATGCTAAGGACATTTCAATCAGGATGCTAGGGTGAAATCCTAGCTCTTATTGAAGTCAGGTGCAAAAGTACCATTAACTTCAGAAGGGCCAAGATGTCACCCCAAGTATTAAATATATAAAATATAGACACTTATGTCTGAATTGACATGAGCACAATTTACCATTATATGCCTCGTAATCAGAATAATCATGTTTCCTGGTTCCTCCCTAAAGCAGTCAACTGAAATCAACACAGATAAATGGCCACTGACTTAGAAGATGCTACCACAGTGAGTTTCATCATTTGGATTAAATCTACCCTTCAAATTTTGGCTTGCAAAATATGACAGTTCTCTCTTTCACAATAAGTTTTAAATTTTTTCTAAATAATTTCATGCTAAACTATCTACTTGACCTGATTTTAAAACATTTCACAATCTGTCTCCAACTTTAAAGTCGTATGTACAAAAAGCAGTGCAATATAACATGGTTCACTCTTGAAAACCCTTTGAGTGAGAGTCTTCCCCAAGAAAAACATGAAAATATCTCCTCCCCTTCATTGTTATTTGGTATCTTTCGTTTGCAGCAAGTAACTAAAAATCAATCTCTACTTAAAGCTTAGTGCCTATGTAGTTTTTCTTTCCTAGAGGACTTTGGTATTGAATAGAGAGCCATTGAGAAAGCCCCAATGATAGTTAGGCTAATGCTAATGGAAATGCTAATTGAACCAACTGTTTGACAGACAGAGGGAAATGGTGAAGAAGCTAAGAGCCAGTTTTGCCGTGCATTCATGTCTATAAAGATGGCTTCCATTTGGAAGTGTGTGCCAATGATCCCACATACATGGAAAAGCTGATGGCTGTGCCCTGCAACAGAGGGAAAAATATTTAATAATACATTTTCTGGATTTCATTAAAATACACCTATGACAGCTTGGCAAGTCTTATGTGCAACTGTTAGTGACTGCATCTACCACCAAATTCTATTTATTTTACTAATTTATATAACTCATTGTGGTGCTGCTAAATTAAGGAAATTGTCCATTTTAAATTTTGCTGGAAACTACATGCTAAGTAGGATGAGGCTAGATCACTGCTTGGATGGGAGACCATCACGAACACCTATGTGCTGCAAGAAATGGTATTGGTGAATCAGTCTTTCTTCCACATTGGTACTGTATAGCGTAGCACAAGGGTGCAGTTTATTGGATAACAAAGGACCACTTTGTAGTCATTAAAGACCCTATGAAACTTCCTGAAACAGCATGTCATTGGAGATGGCTTCTTGCACAACTATGCATAGCTAATCTAATTGTAAGCGTAAAACAGTGAATGCATCTAGACTGCCTGAATCGAGATTTTTACTAGGTGCTCCTGACATATTACAACCATCACAAGATGTCCAAGCTTCTGTGCTCTTAAATGCTGGAAAGGAAGAATAGTAAAGGCAAGAATCACACTTTTCTGCACTCACCAATATAGTCAAAGCGTCCCGGTGCAAGTCTCTCAGGTAGATGTGCAGCAAAAATGAAACCAGTGAGGAAGGCAAACACACAGTGCTTGTAGTGGACTGGGATTACACTTTCCATGCAGCTCTCCTTAGTACACAGATATAGCTGTGATATTAAAAGGAAAAATTACTTATGTGGCTACCAAGAAAAGGGAAGTTAGAGAATTGCTGAAGAATACCTCTAGATTGGGCCAGATTTGCTGTGCTGCTAATGTCATTTTCTGGCCTCTTAAGGTGGCTGGTGGAGTAGTCACCCCACACCCCACTAGCAGAAAGCTTGCATACACAGTTCCCCTGCCTCCTGTGCTAGTCACTCCTTCACCTCCCGTGTAAGCCAAGTGGGGATGTTGCATTGGCATTCAAGCATTGTGGCCTGGGGGGGGATGGACAGTGAAGTGGGTATGGCTTTACCTGAGACGATTTGTCACTGGTTTAAGGTCCCTAAGAGCCCAAATGCCAGTGTTGTAAGTTAAAGCCTTTTTCTTGGAGCTTCAGTTTAGACTGTGGCTAGGAATCAGGTAGCCTCAATCAGCTTCTGTGCCCTCCCTGCTGGGACACAGTGGAGAATCAAGCCCAAGCTGCCTATATTTAACAGGGCTTTGTCTGGCTGTTGCATGTTTCCAAAGGAAACACCACCTATCCCTGTAGCCCTATATACTAAGGTGATGAGACTTTGCCATCTTTGACTGCTAATCATCTTCAGTATGAGGCCTAACGATGGCCACTTGCTCAGGTTGGAGTATTGCACGCTGGAACTGGAACACTGCATGCAGGACCCAGATCATACAGCAGGAGCAATCATCTCCATTTTATGCAAATTATGGTCCAAATACTGATGTCCTTTCTCAGAGTTTGCTCAGACAGAACTCCAACTGAGTCCAAAAATTGGGCCAAGGAGCAGCGTTTGGGCCCATGGTAAATTGCCAATATGAGTGCCCCTTTCCGAGCACAAAATAATCTGTACATCAGTAAATATTTGCCAAAAATAACCAAATGTTTGCTGGCTGATAGTTTCCCTTTAGAAAAAAGTCTGTATATGTTCCTAAATATGCTCAGTCTGATATTAATAGCTGGTTGCTTCATTGCAGGGAGCCAATGTATTTTATGGCATCTTAATAAAAGTTAAGTGTTCAAAGCATACCCTGTAGAAGAGAGGGATGTTGTCGAATAGGTATGGATACACAAAGGCCAGCATGCGAAGAGTTTTACTGAGCCTGGGCTGCTGTATCTCTGAGAACCTACATTAAAAAAAAAGCATTTCAAATTAAAAAATGAAGGCTAATAAGGATTGTGCAACTGCCAGGGATATTTTCACAGGAACTGTGGCTTGCAGAATGTGCTTTTTATGTAAATATTTTGCCTAGGCCATTTTTTCATAGCTGTTGTAACCTACAGCAGCATACAAAAATCCAGAAGTGGGATTGGAGAAATGAAAGTCAAATTACAGCCATTCTCAATTTGTTTTTGCAACTAAACATTGAAGAACATGTGGATAAACACACCACATAAATGTCCAGATTTGTTCAAACCAGGGCCTTGTTTATAGTTTATCAATCAGCTGAATTATGCAAAGACTGATCAAGACTATGAGCCTGGCCCAGTCCTGCTGAAGTTAATGGAAAGATCCCCATTGCCTTTACCCATGCAATGGATCATGCCATTTGAGACACGGCACCCACAATTTTCCATTAAACGCCATCAGTTTCCCACTTCCTCAGCTCTCATGTTGTATGAAGGTCAATTAAATTGAAAATAATGCCAGATTCAGCTAATACTGGAGAATAGCAGGCCAGTCATCATTAATAATAATAATGAATGGAGTAGAGGGACATCATGATTCTACAGCTCAGCACACTGTTCCATGTTGGGCCTCCAGCCTGATTGCTAGTAGCGTGGTGTAATACTGTGTCACTGAGGTGACAGAGTCCCACATAAACAGGCACTGGGAGCAGTGCTGGAATTGCTGGTTCCTTGTATGGTTTAGTACAACAACCTTTCCAATTGATTTCTGCAGGCCACAGTGGAATGAGTATCTTATTGAGGAACCTGTAGTTATTTCCATGATGGCTGAATCAGACAAATTTATTTCCCAGATTACAAGATCCTTATCATTCTGTAAAATCATAGAACAGAAAGCAAATCAGACACAATTTTCTAAGCTCTTATTAACTTAAATTGATGTCTTTTCTAGATGTAGATTAGCATGCACCAGGCTCTTCAACACAGACTCTAAGAGCAACTTTGAAAGCATGAAATCTTTTTACATCATCTTGGCACACGTTTCAAAATACTGTTAATGGCCCAAGGCATAACACTAAGAAAGTACTTCCTTTAAAATTTAACAACATATATCATACATCAGCAAGAAAAAACAGCATTTACTTCTTTAAACAGTTGCCGAAGTTAGTTATTTTGACCTCTTGAGTTTTTGTACTGCTTGATCACAAGGCTAAATATTGAACTCAGTGTGGTCATAAGAAGAGATCTATTTATATTGGATTAGAAGGCTTTGTAAGTAATGCAGCATTCATGCTGTGGTCACTTGTGTTAATTCATTAAGCTGAATCACAGTTTCAGTTTACAGTGCATTAAACACGTCTCAGAATACTTATTTTACATCCAGCCAAGATTCTGTAAATGTAGCATTTTAGAGAATATACAAAAATATCAGCTAAAATCCAAAATAAAGTAAAAAAAATAAATGTGGCCCTTATTACCTTTCCATGATATCACTGTTATAATGGAGATATGGAGCACCAAGCCTGTGGAGCACCAATCATATGGTAAATGAGAAGGAAAGGATATGTTTGGGTGGAGAAATATATACTGGAATTTGTTAACACAATGAAGAAAGTTGTTGAGAAGCACTTTATACTTCATTGGTGAAAAATCTAAACATAATTTAACAGGCCTCAGTAAATGTGCAAAGAACTGAAAGACATAGTAATTGTGCCAAAAAAAAGGCAGTTAGAAAGACCCCATACCTTTCAGCAGAAAGAACATGTTCATAGATGACTTTCATTTATTCAAATGAAGAGCTTGAGATTTCAAACCAACAGAATCAGAAAGAGACACAGTATTACGTAGTCGTATACACACAAAGTTCATAGACTAATGGGAATGGTAAATGCAGTGTATTACAATTCTATCCAGGGCAGAAATCCAGTTGGAATATCTAATGATCACTGACATTTCACTTATCCCTTAGAGTCAGATTCGTCTTTATGTCTGATATGGCAGTCACTGCACACACAACTCCCAGTGCAAGGAGCCCAATTCATCTTGTGTCATTTCTAAAGTGGATGTAAAATGACACCACACTGATTTGGTAACAGTGGGCACCCAGTTTGCCTTGGTGCAAATGAAGATGCCAGCTGCAGGGCAATGGCAAGTGGCCATATGGCAGGGCACACCTCTGTGATTTTCTCATGGCTTGAGTGGAAAAGGCCTGATTTTTACAAGGCCACTGGGAGGTTATGGGCACACATCTTTAATAGTCTGTGTTTACACTTGAATTGAATTGTGAAAGATGTGCTCCCTTATCATTAAGAATTTTCAATACCAAAAGAGCTTAATTACTACCAATGCAACCTAACATGTACACTGGAAGGAAGTGAAAAGAATTCAGCTCTGAGAGGGAGACTCAAGAGCTGTTGTACTTATCACTACAGTGAGCCCAGTCCAGTTTCCCCCGACATCAGCAGGAATTTTGCCACTGAGTTCAGCCCAAGTAGGATACAGCCCAGTTTCTTTTTCACAACCATTCATTTGTAAACTGCATGTGCATTTGTTTGACAATTACTGCAGTGCACATCCCACCGCCATCATCTCATACACACTAATCAAGGAATGAACACAGTGTCCATTGGTTTTGTATTTGCATTTCATTTATTTTAAAACTAAACCAAAAAAGAAAGATGTGGAGTGGACAATACAGATGGGGAATGAATCCAGATGATTTCCAACCCCAACATTCCTGGAAGAAAAAAATGGAAGCCTCAGTTAAAACTATTGTTTGCAACCCTTGATACTTCAGGCTATTTAGTTGTGTGTGAGTGGTTTCTCATGACAGACTCAGCTGCGCTCTTTTACCTTTCATTTATTTTAGTGAGAAGAGAAGAGACATAGGCCTTGATCCTGTAAGTTCTTGAGTGGTTTAGGGCAAACGGAGACTACATGGGATGGGTATAGTATAGTGAGAGTAAGCCTCAAATCTCCTTCATGTCTGCTCCCTTATATGTGGTGTGGTTACATGCAGTGTGTTGAATGGGTGTGTGTCAATGCTAATTTGGGTCTTAACTGTGCACTTCTCCCTTCAGTCTTATTCTTGCTAACTTGGCAGCCGCACAGCAGTGGTTTCATTACTGCAAATTCAAGTTCCCCACCACTCCTTGTCCTTGTGCTTATACATGTGGCACTCTCGTGCTCAGGTTATCTAACGCTCCCTGCCAACTTCTCAGATCATTTAACACTCCCTGCAAAACAACTCTTTGTAACTATCCAGACTGTCTTAGCAATGAACTAGATACTTACTAGTGTTCTTCAAATCAGATGTGAAACTGGCAAGCTGGCCCCCAACAAAGCTCTGACATAGTTTGGACCTGTCCGTGAAAGCCTGTAGTAAGCTCTGCAGACTTCAGAACATCATGATGATGATTGCTGGCTTTCTTTTTATCTTCCTTGTAGTGTGCTGAGCTTCATGTGCGAGCACAGATTCCATTCCATCCTTCATGTCATCATGCTAACCATTCAAATACTGCGGTGCTACCATTTGCCCACATTTTTCTACTTCTTTTTAGCAATATACAAATCTACATTTACTTCCATGTCTGAAACACAACACCAGTTCTGCAGCCCTGCTCTGACAATAATCCATGGGATTTTATGTTCTGAAAAAAAAAGTTTAAGTGAGATACACACAGTCCAGAAATACTTGTTTTCTTCAAAATGTACTGTCTTTTGCTAGATCCATGTGGGAATCCAAAGGAAGATTTCCAAGTTCTCAAGAATGCAAGATATCTTGAGGTCTGACTGTTGCACAGATGTTGATTCAGTGGGTGAGGAAGATATGGGAAGAAGTAGGAAGTTCTCAGTGAAAGTCAAAAATATGTTTGTTTTCAGTCATTTTTATACACATCCACAGTTGACAATTCAGTGTTTGTACAATACATAAAAGGGCAAAATGCTATATTATTGACTTACAAACCAACTGTTCAGTATTGAAAGAGTTTCCTGAGATGCTAATAAGCTGGTACAGTAGGTTTATACAACACTAACTTTTTTCTGATGCCCATGATAAAGTTGCTGCTTTCATCAAGAAGTTGCATCTTCATGCTGATACATTGATACATTTTCCTATTGATCTTCATGAGGTACAGTATGAAGTGGTTAAGATGGAGTGGTACATAGAATTATAGAAATATAGGGCTGAAAAGGCTCCTGAGAGGTCATCTACTCCAGCTCCCTGTCCTGAGGCAGGACCAAGTAAACCATCCTAGTCCCTCCCTGATAGGTGTTTGTCCAACCTGTTCTTGAAAACCTCCAATGATGGAGATTTCACAACCTCCCTTGTAAGCCTATTCCAGATCTTAACTATCTTAATTGAAAGTTTTTCCTAATATCCATGCTAAATCTCCCTTGCTGCAAATTAAGTCCATTACTTCTTGTCCTACCTTCAGTGGACATGGAGAACAACTGATCCCTGTTCTCTTTATAACAGCCCTTACAAATTTGAAGACTTGGCAGGTCTCCCCTCAGTCTTCCTTTCTTGAGGCTAAATATGCCCAGGTTTTTTTTGTTTTAAATCTTTCCTCATAGGTCAGGTTTTCTAAACCTTTTCTCATTTATGTTTCTCTCCTCCAGACTCTCTCCAATTTGTAATTTGTCCATAGCTTTCCTAAAGTGTGGCACCCAGAACTGGATGCAATACTCCAGCTGAGGCCTCGCCAGTGCTGAGTGGAGAAGGTCAATTATCTCCCATATCTAACTTACAACACTCCTGTTAATACCTCCCTAGAATATTAGCCTCTTTTGCAACTGCATCACGCTGTTGACTCATATTCAATTTGTGAACCACCATATCCTTTTCAGCAGTTCTACCATCTAGGCAATTATTCCCCATTTATTTGATTTTTCCTTCTTAAGTGAAGTACTTTGCACTTGTCTTTAGTGAATTTAATCTTGTTTTCAGATCAAATTCTCTAATTTGTGAAGGTCGTTTTGAACTCTAATCCTGTCCTCCAGAGTGCTAGCAACCCCTCCAATTTTGATGTCATCCACCAATTTTTTGAGCATATGCTCCACTCTATTATCCAAGTCATTTGTGAAAACATTGAATAGTACCAGACCCAGGACTGACCCCTGAGTGACCCCACTAGCTAGGCCTTCTCATTCTGACAGTGAACCATTGATAACTATTCTGAATACAGTCTTTTAACCAATTATGCACTCAATTTTTGCTAATTTCATCTAGATCACATTTCCCTAGGTTGCTAATAAGAATGTCATATGGGACTGTGTCAAAAGCCTTATTAAATCAAGATACATCATGTCTACTGCTTCTTCCCATCCACTAGGCCAGTAACCCTGTCAAAAAAGGAAATTAAGTTGGTTTGGCATGATTTGTTCTTGACATCCATGTTGGCTATCCTTTAGAACCCTATTATCCTCAAGGTATTTACAAACTGATTGTTTAATAATCTGTTTCGGGATCTTTTCAGATATCAAATTTAGGCTGACTGGTTTATCATTCCCCAGGTTCTCTTTGTTCCCCTTTTTAAATATAAGTACTATGATTTCTCTTCTCCAGTCCTCTAGGACCTCACCTGTCTTCCATGAGTTCTCCAAAATAATTGCTAATGGTTCCAAGAGTGCTTCAGCTAGATCTTGAAGTACCCTAGAATGAATTTCATCAGGTCCTGCCAACTTGAATGCATCTAACTTATCTAAATAGTCTTTACCCTGTGCTTTCCCTAGTTTGGTTTGTGTTCCTTTCCTCTTGTTGTTAATATTAACTGTATTGAGTATCTGGTCACCATTAGCCTATTTTAGTGAAGACTGAGGCAAAATGGTCATGAAACACCTCAGCCTCCTTGATGTCATCAGTTATTAATTCCCCTTCCCCACTAAGTAGAGCACCTACACTTTTCTTCATCAGTCTCTTTCTCCTAATTTATTTATTTATTTAACCTTTTCTTATTGCCTTTTATGTACCTTGCTAGGTGTAACTCATTTTATGCTTTAGCTTTTCTTTTGTACTCCTCCTTAACAATTTGTTCATGTTCCCAGTTTTTGTAGGATTCCTTTTTTATTTTCAGGTTATTAAAGAGCTCCTGAAGGAGATATATTGTTCTCTTACTATTCTTCCTATCTTTCCTTTGCATCAGAATAATTGACAGTTGTGTGTTTAATATTGTCTCCTTAAGAAATTGCAAGGTCTCCTGAATGGCCTTAGATTTTCTTCCGATGGAACCTTACCTACATTTCTCTGTGTTTGTTACAGTCTGCTTTTTTGAAGTCCATTGTCCTTGTTCTGCTGCCCTCATTCTTTCCTTTTCTTAGAATCATGAAATGTATCATTTCATGGTCACTTTCACCCAAATTGCTTTCCACTTTCAGATTCACGAAATTTCTCCTTGTTGGTCAGAATCAACTCTAACATGGCTCTTGACCTGGTTATTTCCTCCACTTTTTGAAACAAAAAGTTGTCCCTAATACATTCCAAGAACTTATTAGACATTTTGTGTTTTGCTATATTACTTTTCCAACAGTTGTCTAAATAGTTAATGTCCAGATTTACTACCAGATTTTGGGTTTTGAATATTTGTGTTATTTGTTCTAGAAATGCTTCATTCACTTCTGATTTGCTGATCTATAAAAGACCTACCATGACATCACCCAATTTTTTCCTCTTTAATCTTCATCCAGAGATTTTCAACTGGTTTGTCTCTCACCTCTTTTTAGATCTCAAAACAAGTGTATATATTCTTGATGTATAATGCAACGTCTTCTCCTTTTTTCTCTGCCAGTCCTTCCTGAACAATCTATACCCCTCTCTACCAACATTCCAGTCATGAGATTTATCCCAAGTCTCTGTGATGCCAATTAAGTCATAATTTAGCTTGTGTACAAATACTTCCAGTCCCTCCTGTTTATTTCCCATATTTCTTGCATTTGTGCAGACACATTTGTTAAAGGCGTCAGATACACTGAGGAATCCTATCAGGACCCAAGTGTCTTCCTCCATTTTTAGTTATTGCAAGTGAAAATGGCTGCCACTTGCTTAATGTCCCATCCAGACCGGTTAACACTGAGCGGTTTATAATCTGGAGCTGCAGGCTGTTTGATGGTAAAGGCCACAGGCTTAAATTTTGTTGGGATTAATAATGAGATCCAGGCAAACTACTTTGCTGATTACAACCAGCTCAATATTAATCTGTCCAGAAGGGACATGGAGCAATACTTGGGCAGTGTCAGACAGTGCTGATGGATGCACAAAAAATGTGGACACTCATATAGCAGCTGCCATAGTTCAGACCCTTCAGTGGCTTCTGTGTAGGGACTTCATGACATCAAGCTTTCTCTGAAGCTCCTGGCCTACAGAATGACAGTTACACCAACTCTGTTGTAGGTAAGTCAAACATGGATGCATCAGAGGGCTAAAGATCACTGGACTGACATTTCTGATTTCCGTTGGCTCCATCAGCTGCTTCATATCAAGTGGCAGGATAGGATCAGAAATGAGGATATTCAAAGCCAAATCCAGCCACCATGTCCATCAGCACTGGTTCAGTTTCAGCAGCTTTGTTGGTATGGGCATATGATAAGAATGGAAGACCAATGAGTTCCGATGCATAGTTGCATCCAATGAATGCTGCTGCCCGCCCATTGACTATGCGGGTACCCAAAGCTCCAGTGGCATGACAAGGTTGCCCGTGATAGATAGAAGCAGAATATACAACCAGACAACCTTGAGCACCATGCCAGAAATCGATCGCTTTACAAGGAGGCCACATCCCTCTGGGATTTGCCAAGATGATGATGATGATGAAGTGCAAATGGCCTCAGTATGAATCAACCTGAAATTATTACACCTTATTATTGCAACTGTATCATCTTTTACTCACTACAGTGATCTATGTGCCTATGAAAGTTAGTGCCCAGTACTTCTCGAGGAGAGGAAATACACACACACACACACACACACACACACACACACACACACACACACA
>ML675644.1:20599299-20720598 GCA_007922155.1 Mesoclemmys tuberculata | reverse complement strand
CACACACACACACACACACACACACACACACACACACACACACACACTAACATAACTGCCAGCTGTTGGTAGATGTGATTTTTCAGTGAATGATCATAAAAGCTATGGTAGATGTGGATAGTCAACGACTGCATTGGCACTACTATGAATGTTTTTTTAAACAGACAAGAGCAATTCATAGGTGGCTGCATTTCTAAATGTGTTAAACTGCATTGCTTCCAACATTGTCCATTATACAGTTTGGACCAAATTTTGCTCTGTTACAACAACTCATACTGATTTTGAGAGGTTGCATTGGTTTAACACAGCAGAATCTGGTCCTTTAGCTATAGCAATAATTCAGATTACTGAAGGTGTTAGTACCGTTATACAAGGCACTGGTGAGACCTCATCTGGAATACTGTGTGTAGTTGTGGTCCCCCATGTTTAAGAAAGAGGAATTCAAACTGGAACAGGTGCAGAGAAGGGCTACTAGGATGATCCACGAAATGGAAAACCTGCCTTATGAGAGGAGACTCAAAGAGCTTGGCTTGTTTAGTCTAACCAAAAGAAGGCTGAGGGGAGATATGATTGCTCTCAGTACATACATCAGAGGGATAAATATCCGGGAGGGAGAGGAATTATTTAAGTTCAGTGCCAATGTGGATGCAAGAACTAATGGATATAAACTGGCCATCAGGAAGTTTAGACTTGAAATTAGACACAGGTTTCTAACCATCAGAGAAGTGAAGTTCTGGAATAGCCTTCCTAGGGGAGCAGTGGGGGCAAAAAACCTAGCTGGCTTCAAAACTGAGCTTGATAAATATATGAAGGGGATGGTATGATGGGACAGTCTAGGTTGGCAATTGACATCTTTGACTACTGGTGGTAGACATGCCAATGACCTGTGAAGGGATGTTAGATGGAGTGGGTTCTGAGTTATTACAGAGAACCTTCTTGGGTGTCTGGCTGGTGAGTCTTGCCCACATACTCAGGACTTAACTGATCACCATATTTGGGGTCAGGAAAGAATTTTCTCCCAGGGCAGATTGGCAAAGGCTCTGGGTTTTTTGTTTTTTTTTGCCTTCCTCTGTAGAATGAGGCACTGGTCACTTGCCAGTGGATTCTCTGTACCTTAGTCTTTAAACCATGATCTGAGAACTTTAATAAGTCAGTCAAAGATTAGAGGTCTATTACAGGAGTGGGTGGGTGAGGTTCTGTGGCCTGCATTGTGCAGGAGGTTAGACAAGATGATCATGTTGGTCCCTTCAGACCTTAGAGTCTATGCATCTATTCTCTGTTCTATGAAATCAAATGAGCTTTACTGCTGCCATTGAATGCTAAATTTCCTACATGGTGCTGAATGCCTTAAAATCCCAGTGACTCAATCAGGCCCTAAAATTCTCTCCCATTTTCTCTCCAATCTTTCCTATTGGAGCAGGCTCTCTGCCCCTCGTGTCGCTCATGCACCCTTTGGGGATGCAGTTGTGAGTTAGCCACTTACATAAACAAGGAAGAGGACTTTGAGGAAGAGACATTCACAAAACTACGGATTTTATGGAACTGCACACTCCTAGTGTATTTCACTGAGCATTACGCCCCCTGAGGAAAGCGAGTCTGCGCCACAGGGTGGCATTGCTCTTCCTCTGCAGTTGTGGGCCTGAACCTAAAAGGAAAAAAGAAAGGAGAGAGACAGACAAAAAGGAAAGGAATAGATGGAGAGTCTTGTAACTAACCAAGTCATTCCTGGCTAGGGTGACCAGATGTCCCGATTTTATAGGGACAGTCCTGATATTCGGGGCTTTTTCTTATATAGGCGCCTATTACTTGCCACCCCCATCCTGATTTTTCACACTTGTTATCTGGTCACCCTATTCCTGGCACAGTATAAGTGGAAGTTCCATACCACTGCAGTTCATTTGATAGAGCAGCTCTATTTTGCTTGAATTATGTTAGGGAAACACATAAAAGCTTCTGAGAAGAATTCAACATCAACTGCACAGAAATATTCTCTGATGTTATTCTATGTTTATTATGAGCAATAGAGACATTACCTACTCTCAGGGGACAACATTGCACTGCTGATTGTGAAGCAACATGCTAGTCTGGTAGGAAGAGGAAGATGTCTCTGGGACTGAAAAAATGATTACTAGGACAAGAGCTATTATCCCATCAGAGATGGCAATTAGACATCAGTGCATCTGATTCTCCAGTCAGACTGGTGTAATCAGGAATAATATTAGAGTCAATGGAATCACACTGATGTATAGTTAGAGCAGATTCAGACCCAATAACCACATTTTTTGGTTATTTGAGAACTTTTTCTGATTTGTTAAAAAGGTGACATTTGATGACTTCATCATTGATACAGTTGACACTTCAGCATTGCTGAGACAATAGGAACTAATGTTGCATTGTGTTATCCGATTTGTTTAGTGATGTAGAAATTTTTACACAACCATATCTACTATTCTGCAGTTGGGTGATGCTGGCATTTCATTTTGTAAGTTAAAAATAATTTAAAATAGGTTAAAAAACTACTCTTGGACTGATTTAATGTCACTGACATTTCATAAATGTGTTAGCCTGGTAATATTTGAAATGGTAAATGATAGTCTTAAACCCCTGTCACCTGCCTTCATGTGTCTAACAAGACAATAGAAATCAAAGTCAAACACCACAAAAGAAGAGGGCAAATAGACAAAAGAAAGAGAAAAAAAGAAAAAAGGAGCAGGGAAAAAGGCAAGACAAGTGGGTGGTTAAAAATATCAGTTCCTAATTCTGCAATTCCCATAATACTTTAGTACTAAAATTAATTATGGGTGCAAACCTGCTGCCTTGACTCTAGTGAGTAGTCCTCTGCACTATCCCATTTAACTCAATAGAGCTACTTCTGTGAGTAAGAGTGGCTAGATCAGGACCCATCTGGGACATCCAAGCTTTGCCGTGCTTTTTGGTTGACCCACATACTGCTGGGCTATCAATTTGTTCCCCTCTGCAGTTGCTTTTTTTCTTAGCTACAGCAGAATCACCTGTGCCACTGTTCTGTTTTGGTTGACTGGCACCCTTTTGTCTGCGAGAGATGGTGGAAATTGCAAATTTCTATTTTGCTTTGATGCTTTATCTTTTGGAATTCAGCTCTCCCTATTCTGTGGCAATAGCATTTCAATCACATTTACATGCCAGCGATGGCCCTAGGTCAGAAGTGCACTTAGAGACAAAACAGATAGGGAAGCAACCCCGCAGGTAGCAGAAGCTACTGTGGGTGCTTTGAATGTTTCCTTAGTGGACGCAGATGCTAATAGGAAAAATTGTGATCACTACTCCAATGGAAAGACAATTGAATAATCATTCATACAGCTCCAAAACAAAAAATCAGATATCACTTGGAAAGGCAAATTGTGTATCATCATAATGGTAGATATTAACATTCTACAAAGAAGGCTTTAAAAAGGATTTCCATCATGAATTAAGATTAAAAAGATCCATCTTGAGATTTGATAGGTAATTCAAAACTAGGAGCTAGCTGAAAACTAGGGAAATTTTTAGAAATGTTGTTCAAAACCAAATTCCATGCCAGGATGCTTACTTTTTTTTTTTTTTAAATAAGTCAGATTTTCAGACCAGTTAGATTTCAATGATTTTCTCCCAGTAAGCATAGAGTACACATCATATTTATTACTCTTTACAAAGGAGACTATTGGGGCACTACAAAGCCCCAATCCTGCAAACTCTTATGCACATTCCTATCTTTATGCTCATGAGCAGTCCCCTTAGCTTCAGGGGCACCATCTGGGTGCTTAAAATTAAACCCATCCTTAAGTGCTTGCAGCACAAGGGCCAAAATCTCTTTGCACCATATCTCAGACACTATAATTAAAGAAAAAAGTTACTTTAGGCAGACCTATTAAACACAATAAGAATATCCAGCTAGCTTTCAGCAACTCTAAAAATAAAGCTCACTGATAAATTATTTCACATGCCTTCTTGTGAAGCTGCTCTAGCTTCAGTGCATGGCAAGGTTCTAAAATTAAATGTCCTTTTCCCTTCCCTTTCCCCGGTGCACATCACGGTACAGCACATTCCAAAGCTACATTTGTAAATAAACCTGCTTTAGCAGTCACAGTGGAAGAATCAGGAGGTAACTGTACCTGGAGTAGCAGGAAAGACCAGTGCTAATGACAGTGTTAAGCACAGCAATGGGCACATAACAGTGATGGAAAGTGCTCTTGATCCATTCTTCTGGGAAAATATATGCTGAATAAGCAATTGCAGAACCTGGAAATCAAATCAGTGCCTAGGTTAGTTTTAAATATTATTAGCGTGCTTCAGCAACCTCCCGGGTAATGACCTTGCAGGCTTCAAAAAAGCCAACCTATGTTGTCTGTTATTACTGTGTAGACAGATCCTAAATATACTTCAGAGGTGACGAGTGCTTGTAGCTCACTCTGTAAGTAAAGAAAGCTGCAAGGAAGAGCAGGATTTCAGCACCTTGGAAAAGGAAACCATTGATTTTTAAATAAGCCTCCAGATTCAGAGGCAAGACTATGAGAAAAATCCATTGTTTGAAGCTGACTGATAGTGGATAATGCAGGCTTGGAGCTGTGCTGGTCCCAAGATATTAGAGAGACAAGGTAATATCTTTAACTGGACCAACTTCAGTTGCTGAGAGAGGTGTCTGTCTCTCTCACCAACAGAAGTTGGTCCAGTAGAAGACTACCTCACGACCTTTGTCTCTCTGATAGTGGATAGTCCCCCAATGACTTGATCAGAGGTGTCCGAGGGTGGATTAGGGACCTTCATTTAACACAGGTGAAAGATGAAATAAGGAAAAGTTTCACCATTTCAGATACCAGCTTAAACACTTTGTTAGAGCTTTGAAACTGCTCTCTATCTCACAGGAAAGAAGCAAATTGACTTAAGACAATAGTATTCCCCTATTTATTGGCAGCCTGCCTGCTACCATTCTCTTCTAGCTATCTTTATAAAGACTTTTCTGTTCTAAAAAATGAAGGCCAATTATGTAGCTCTGGTTCCCACTCACACAGGTTTTATGCCAGTGCAACGTCATTGACTTCAGTGGAATCCCTCCTGATTGACCCCCAGTGTAAGTGCGAGAAGAACCTGGCCCACAACCTTTCGTATTTCCCTGATGTAAAGCAGTAGAATTCTGCTTTGCTTCCGCCTGCTCCTTTCATGCTTTTTACAAAAACAAAGAGCTCAACCCTGCAGCCAGCCCTAACTCAGGCATTTCACACACCCCCTCCCCGTGACTGCTAGGGTGAAATCAGGACCACAAGATCAGGCCCTTAAATGGATACTTTTTTTAATTGCAGTGGAGATGTTCTAATGTCTCTGTTGTACTTATGTGGTTGCTGGTGTATGTGCTTTCTTTAGTGTCATTCATATTTATGATTGAATTATTTCATTAAGTGCTAGAGATAACTTTATCATTCCAATTGCTGTCAGCAGGACTTCCTTGTAACAGAGATGACACATCCCACTGGGCCCATTCCTTTACAAATGCAATAAATAACCCCAAAGGCAGTTACTTCATGTCAGGGTAGCTCTGATTTGTAAGCAAGACAGCCAAGTCCCTCTGAATCCTTATGTAGATTCAGATTAGACACATCACAGTGGTGAAACTCATAGCAGCATACTTTCACTGTGCACTGATAAGAATTACCAGCAACCTCAAAGGAGGCTGGACATGTCCCATGATAATATATCAAATGTGCTATGTTGGCACTGCAGGAATGCAGAACATCAGATCCAGCAGGTTAGGGCTAATTTGCCTTACTTGATTTTTTGGGGGGCTATACTTCAGGCATTAAGGACTAATAAGAAAAAATGAGACATTGGGCAACATTTTCAAAAGCGCCTAAGTGACTTAAAATCCTATGTCCCGTTTTGAAAAGTTAATTAGGGGCTCTGTTGTCTTGACTTTTAATTAGACTTAGGCTCTTAGGCCAGACCCTCAAAGCTGCTCAGGTACATAATTCTTACTGATATCAATGGCAGGTAGGGCCTAAATGGCTTTGAGGATCTGGGACCTAAGTCACTTGGGTGCTTCTGAAGATGGTGCCAATTATTCCATTACACACTTAACGAGACAATGTTCGGAGACTCTTACCTAAGCTGTACATACTAAGGGCACCGTAATCAAAGAAATAACAAATGTGTCTCGCCTGGGTGGACATCGTACTGAATGTATGGGCACAGCTGGAGGTGAAAGGATAAATACAGCATGTGATCATGTAGGTAAGAAAGGGCCAGGCATACATGTCATTCCAGATATCCAGGGAATAGGACAATGCAAACAACTTCCATAGGAAGTACCTGAAATACAAAGTATTGAGTTAGTACCTTGTGCGCTGGGAGTGATATCCCGGCCCCACTGAAATCAGTGGCAAAACTCCCACTGATCTCAATGAGGCGAGGATTTCACCCTTATTGTATTTTGTATGAACTGTTCTGAATGCATTGATTATTCATTGAATTCTTAATTATATTTTTCTTGCACCGCCTTCCCATTGACACTACATTAGAATACAGTACATCTCCCACCCAGGTCCCAAACCCGTTCAGTCACCCCCCAGTCCATGACCCTACCACAAACAGCTATCTACTTAGGGTGATTTTGAACATTTGAAAATACAGCGGTTAATAAAAACCAGTTCAAGTACCAGGCAGGCAAAAAATGCGTCCATATATTTAGTGTTTCATTTGTCATCTGGAAGACACTGAGGAGACAGTCTGTTGCAGAACTTCTTGGATGGCGATACCCAAACAGGATGCCCTGCTCCCGAAACACCTGCAAGGGGATGATTAGAAGCGCATCATTTAGATGGACTGCAGTCTTTATATTTCACGCTGTGTCCTGGGAATTGTATCGAGAGCTTGAGATAACCAGTTCTGCAGCAAAACTCTCTGTAAAAGGAGAACTTTGTCAAGCTGCAGTGCAAAATACTAGTAATTCTATTTAATTCAGAAAACATGCTGCAGAGGAGGGAGAACATTTATGTTGACAAAGTAGTAGGGTTGTTGCAGAAAAATGGCTGCATGGGGTGAGGAACAATTGACGTAATAGCCGCTAAACAGACAGACAGAGTCTGGGGATCATGGGGAAATTCTTGACTGGGACATCTACATGTAGGAGCTGGCCCTTTGAGTACCTCCGAGCCTGCAGCAGAACTCAGCAGTGATTGGTCCCCTGGCTGCTGATTGCTTCTACTCTGTTCCCTCAGTGGCTTGTGGAAACTAGGCTGCAGCTCACTCCAGCCCAGCCCTTTTCTGGAGAAATAGGGCATTCAAAAATGGTTGCTGATTTGCAGTGCCTCCGTTTGGGAGGCCTAACTTTGGGCCTGATTTTCAGAGTCGCTGAACAAAATAGCCGCTGCTGGGTCCTCAGCAAATCTGAAAATGAGCCCACTTAGTTAGGTGCCTAAATCTGGACTAAGGCTATGTCTACGTAGCATCTGGGAGAGATTCTCCCTGCCAGGGTCCACAGACTTGTGCTGGCAGGGCTTGCATTCGTGCAATAATAAATAACAGCATGGATGGTGCAGCTCAGGCTGGAGCAAGCTCTCAAACTTGGGTAGTGGGGGAGGCTTGAGAAGCCAAGCTCCAGCCTGAGCCCCAGTGTCGACACAGCAAGTCCTTCAGACTCTTCCAAAAACTAGAACTATTGCAGCACTGGCACTCTGATATCACAGAGAAGAGCCCACAGTGTTCACCTAGACAGATCAGAGACCAGCCTGTAATATTCTCCTTTCCAAGGGCTAGATTCTGCCACCTTTACTCGGCAAGTAGTCGACTGAAGTCATTGGGGCTACTCTTTGGATAAAGTGTTATTTAACACAAGTAATGATGGCAGAATCTGGCACTAAGAGGAAGTAGCTAACGTTCCAGATAGACTTCAAGTGTCTCTAGCAACACTGTGTTTCCTAACGTTTTAAGATCAGGGAAGACCATATAATTGAATGGCATCTGAACGAAGTATTGTAAACGTGGCACAACTGTGATGACAGCTGGGTGCTGCTATTGTTTTAACAGAGCTCTTACCTTTTGTTAATGAGCCCATTACAGCAAATAATTGCCCTACATATCCCCCTAGTGTCTTTAAATAAAAGAGCTTGCTATATGTCACTCCTTCTAAGATCACCATGCCTAGATCAGAGTGTTGAATATGTTTTAGAGATACACAAGCAGTTCCTAAAATGTACAATTCTTCTTTATCTACAATTCAGGGTCTGATTCTCTAACCTAAGCAGGTGAAATACCCTCCTGTTCAGTAAGCCATGCATCACTTCATTTTACCTCTAGCACTTTAGCTTGTTTAAATGCAGCTTCACAACAGGCAGGAACAGATATGTTTTCTTTACTTGAACTGACCAAAATCAAAGCCTAGACAACATTAAAATCCAGGGTCTTTTCAGTTTTTCTTTTAAATGTAAAGTAATCACAGTAAAAGGCAACTCTATGTGTCTTATTCCCAGAGGCAGTTCCACTATCCCCAAGGAGAAGATGGGCCAAATTTCATTGTCCACCCCTTTTCTGAAAAATTAGGTCAAAACTTTTTCAAAAATGGTCATGATAATTGGTTGACTTTTTTTTTTTTTTTTTTTTTTTTTTTAACTAAAAGCATTTTCATCCAATAAATGGACTTCTTGTGAAAAGGAAATTTTATACAACAAAACTCCACATTTTTCCTTTTTCACAAAATAAATCTTGCTTTGAATGTGAGTGTGTGGGCATGCATTTAAATTAATTGAAAATATTGAAAATTATCACCAAATATTTTATCAAAAACCTAGATTTTGGTGAATGTACTTTTATAACCATTTTTTATGTTTTTACTTAAAGAATATATTGAAAAAAATTCTCCACTTTTCTTTGCAACGCCTGTGTTTCAAACTCTTCAAAACAGAACTTTTACAGAAAACAACGTCACACAAAACTTGACACAAAACAACTTCAACACTTCAAAACTTTTCCAAAAAAATAGGTTCTTTTTTCAGCCAGGTCAAGGGGCCACTGATTTGGGCCCAGGATTTGGCCCACATGCCTTCATCAAAAGACTCACATTTAGAGCATTAGAAAAAAGTTATCATTAAAAAGAGAAGTTGTGGCTGAGGTTTTATCAGCTACTAAGCCCACACGTAGCAGCAGCCAAACGAGATACATTTGACAAACCTTACTTACTTGAGGCACTTGATTAATACTGAGTTGCCTGGGCAACTTCAAACTCAGCATTGTGTGTGGGGCTAGGTGGTGTTGGCCTGGGCTCGGAACGCTGGTTAAACCTTCACCTCCTTAGAGACGAGCTCCTGAGAAGTCATCGGCTCTGACGCAGGCCAAACATCCTTACTTACACCTTCCCGTCTCTTCGTCCAGCTCCACTTGCCAAGGCCCCCAAGCGCTTTGGTGCTAGGAGAAGAAAAGGACAAACACAAGGGAGATTGCTATACCAGAGAAACAAACAAGGGAAGGACCCTGGGGCCAGGTAACTGGATCCAAATTGTCACTGGCAGCTCCTGCCTGCGTCACGTCCCCATCAGCTGTCCTCGTTTCTGTTTCTATACAAAGTTAGGGTGCCAATTTGGGATTCTTGGGTTTAGTGAAAGCGGGTGCAATGTGGAAGGCAATACAGTGACGTTCACCCCCTGCGAGGCCAATGCACAGCTTATGTTGCACTTAGGCCATCAAAATGGGCTGACATGAAACCTCTGTGTTGTGATGAGCTTTTGCATCAGGGAAAGTCACTGGACCTGCAGGCCTTTCTCAGGGTCACTGCTTCCAAGAACATAGGGTACTGTGACAGGGTCAGGCCAGACGGCTACGCAAGGGTGCTAGAAGGCAAGTATATTAGCCCCAGGCTCAGCAAAGCCTTATTCCCTGGGTGATTCAGCTGGGGCTGCTTAGGCAGTTAGGCCACCTGGGGCCAATCAAGGAGACTGCCCCAGCACTCAAAAAGCCTCCAGCTCAGGCAGGCAGTTGTGGAGTTTGGAGCGAGGAGGAGTGGAGGACGGAGGTTGCGGCTAGTGATAGTTTGCAGCTTGGAGCTGGCAGGCTGCAGCCTGCAGCCGGTGATCTACAGCGGCTTGGGGCTTTCCCCGCTGAAGCACAGCACCGGGGCAGAGCACCCAGCTGGGGGAGCAGGAAGTGGACCACGGACTACCCCAGGGCAAGTAGCCGTACCCCAGGGCAGAACCGTCCCCGTCCCCTCCCCGGAGCCTTTCCCCGGCTGCACCACCGGCCGGGCCGGGCAAGCACGAGACCCACGAGGGCGGAGCATCTCCCCCTCCCGCTCCCACCTTGCCACAGTACCCAGAGCTGGAAGACACGGTTTTGAGGCACAGAAAGGAGAACAGTGTCTCCCTGGCAATGCCCTTTTTCAGTCTCCCATGGAAGCCCCTTCTTGGATACTCCATGGGATGAGGTACTACAGATGGAGAAGGGCTGAGCCCAGCGTGTACTTAGTGAGGCCCCAGCTCTGTGTAAACCAGCAGGAGCTCTTCAAGCAGGAAAGCAGGGCATTGTGTAACACTGATCCCCTGCAAGCAACTCAAACACCTGCAATATGGGCCAGTGAGAAGGCCTCAACAGCAGAGGCACAGGGGCTGGGAAACAGGGTATAGGCACTGGGTCTCTGCATGGGTGGCCGCAGCCTACACAGCCCTGTGGAGATTTGGACTCAAGCTGGGTGAATAACCCATTTTTCAGTTGGGTGGCTGACCTGAAAAAATCAGGGGAAAAATGTGTTTTAGACCACACCGAAACAAACACACCTGGTTTCCTGGCACAATTAAAAAGTTGAAATCGTTTCCTTGTTTATTTTTGACAGGTTTTCAGACAGAACTTAAGGCAATTCAAAAATGGAACACCTTTCCAAAAAAAATCACACCGGTCTCGGCTCAGTCACGGCCTAGGATGGCAATAGACTGGGGAGGTGAGCTGAGACAAAGGATAGGCAGAGTCTCCCCCCAGAAGCAGGAAGATGAGGGGGTTCCAGCATTGCAGACACACCTGCAGCTGTCTGGAGTAAACTTGATCTTGGGGGTCCCTTCTCATTCCAGTCGGTATCAGCCAAAATGCTAGTTTAGAGCTTATTGCTCCCAGGCCAAAGCTACAAGGTGTGGAGTACAAACCCCTCCGTGCCCAGCAACAGCTCGGTGTTAAGGTGCAGTCCCTGGGACATCGGACGACTGGCACCTTTCCCTGACTACACTGGCATGGCTGAGCTGGTTGGCAGGTGGGCGGGAGGCAGTCAGGTGCTGAATCCTGGACATGAGCAGCTAGGGGCTAGCCTGAATGCCCTGACAGCTGAGGCCCAAATTGTTGGAATAGGTCCTGGGGGAAAGATCCAGGCTTCCTGCCCTTACAGCAACAGAAAGGGCCACGCTGCACCCTGGCGCAGGAAAAAGCAGGCGGCTAAAGGGGCAGCATTCATTAGAGGCGGAAACTCAGGAATTCTGGGTTCTAATCCCAGATTTGCCACTGACTTTCTGTGAGCTTGGACAAGTCCTTTCACCACTCTGCGCCTTGGTGTCTCATCTGTAAAATGAGAACAACAAACCTGCCTCGCGTGGGTGCTGTGCTCCTGAATGAATTAATGCATTTAAACCACTTGTGCCAGGCCTTGCCGGAGCAGTTCAAGCCCTGGCACCTCTGGGCTTGCTGCATCTGTGATGAAAGAAGAAAATTGCTCCAGCCCTGGCACTTCTTTCACGACAAAGTAAGCACCGCCCAGGAGGACTATCTGGGATGGAGACGGGAGAAGACAGCCCCTTTTCATTGTTTCATCAAACTCCCAGCCTCTAACAGTCAGAAGTGCTCCTTAGCCTTTCAGAATTAACCCAAATTGCTGCCAGCTTCACTTTACGTAATAGGCTGCAACAAACAGCACTGAAAGTGCACACTTCGGGAAAGCTGTTTGTAGCACCATCTCTAGGAAACTACATGGGACAGGAAAGGAGGGAGATTTCCCATACTGTTTCCCGAACTTGCTAAAATGGATGTGAATGAAGTGAGTTCATTAAAATAAATATTCTGCTGAAACCATTTCAGAGATCATTAGGTTTTAAAACCACCTGCTTTTTTAATTTGTTGGTTCACTGTGGGCATGCTGCTGTTACTCCTGTCATGGGAAGGATATCCTGACAGCATTTCCAATCATGTTCATTTATCCCCAAGCACCTATTTTAGGCCAAACTGCACGGTTCTAATTTGGCAGACTAATTCCTGAGGTTTCCTTTGAGGGGGTGGTCATTCTGGGAATGTGTCCAGGGCTCAGGGATGCCTCTCTTTGGTGTGACAGGTAAACAGGGAAATAGCTATCTAAACAGGCACTGCTCACATTTCCCCAGAGATTGGGGGTGGGGGCTTGTCTCTGTCTGTGAAACCTTTTCAAACATCTAACTCATGCAGCCATTGACAGGCGCTCTTCAGCTTCCTCACAGCTCTTCTTTCTGCCTTAGAAAGCCCACACTCTCTTTTCTTTATTGACCACTTCTAACTGCACATTACTACAGAACCCTATTTCCATGCTCTGTGCTAACCTACTGCTGTCTGCTGGAGTTCATCAGCATGCTCTCTAGCTCCAGTTCTACAGACTTCATACAATCTGAACATGTGCCCTACTGTGTAGTCAAAGATTACGCACAAGGGTCATTTAAAGGTGAGTAGCCAAACATATATTTTATCAGCTTGCCTCACCTTGCAGTAGGCCTGTAGCCAAGTGTTACTAACATAGTCACACACCTCTCACAGTGCCTGTACAATGTGTAAACCAGTATTACCCAAGTCACAGAGACAAACAGGCACCACAAAATATTTGAAAATGGCAGTTTCATTATTTACTATATCAACAAACCCCTTGTGACAGACAGCCCTATTGTTCTATCTTACCCTTTTCCCCTGTGTCTAATGTCCCAAGCACAACTTCAGGAAGAGCTAAGAGGCATCAGCACGATGCAGGATCAGACTTTTGGGGTAGAACAGATTCCAGGTAGACAGTCAGCACCAGCAGGAGAGAAGCAGCATATCAAACAAAGCCTTTGATGTCCTTTTCCACTCTACAATTACCCTCTAGCTGGAGAATTAAAAACATTCCCTGCCCCTCTTTTCCCTGCAAATGCCCCACATCTTGCTTCACTGTCTCAGATCCACCCTTTCAATGGTGTTAAACAAACATTGTGGCTGTGCAACTCCCAAGATGCACTGCATAAGGAGAGATATGTTGTAGTCCCCTATGCAAAGCTACTGTTACACTGGTTGGATTGGGGGGTGGGGAGGAACATTTATTATTTTGTTTAACATAATATGTTAAAATTATAGTAATTCATGTGAGCTACGCCATGTCAGGTACTGTTAGAAAGGCTGTAATGTGCTAAGTAAGATGATGATGTTTATGTCCATGTGTTATGTGTGTAATGGAAGTTATGGATATGTTTGGTATATTTGTATGTTAACTTGTGCTGTGTCTGGGCAACACCCCAGACAGGATGGCTGCAGCACTAGCCTGATTAATGGCCCATTAAGAAAATGTACAGGTGCAATGAGTGTGTGCAAGGGGCGGGGGGAGCAGGGATATACATGATGAGTCACCAGGACTTACTTATGTAACTTTGGAAATTTAATACAATACATGACGTAAAAACAATCAGAGGTGCTTTTGAAGTTTACACTTCACGTCTGATTTTTTCCATTCTCTGTAATTACCTGACGTCTTTCAGATTTTACATGTCTCCTGTAGGCTCAGATTTTTTACATGCAACGTATGGTCTGTTAAGGTCCCCTTTTTAGTTATGTGTTATTCTAACTGCAGTACAAACGATGGGCCAAGTTTTGTGAGAGGATGCTCTAAATCCCTACTGAAAGCAATCTACACCATGCAGGATCGGGCCTTCTAAGGCTCACTCAGATTCTCAAGATCTGGAACAAGCTCTACCTGTTCCTATTTTTTTGTCAGAACACATTTGCTATGAGCACAAATGAAGGAAGTCATGGGACAGAATCAATACAAACTCTTATTTTAGTGAGACTGGAAAGGTGATGCGAGCTACTCAACATGTTCGTTACGCAGAAACACGGTGTACTCATCGGATCATTGATCAGCACATGGACCATCATTTTAGTCTCAGACAACGGTGAGTACCTAACATGCTAAAACTGCATATGCTGAGTTACCACAATTGCAAATCAGGTAACTGCGCACAGAAATGACCAGCCACCAACTCACTATCTGTGTATCCAGGGTCTGTATTTGCATTCATCAGCATTGTATCTAAAAGCAGCTGCTTAATACATTTCTGAAACGTGTCCTGGCTGGGCAGTATGCCCTGGCTAGATTGACACACAACACTAACTATTTCAAACAAATTTACATAGGATTACTCACCGATTGCCTCTTCTGTTCATTCCCTCTGAAGCACCCAGCAATGGCCACTGTCGGAAGACAGGATACTGAGGCTAGACGGACCATTTGTCTGACCCAATGTGGCTGTTCTTATGACTGGAAGGACCGCCTGGCCAGGTCATTGTGTCGATCCCCTGCTATCACAGGTAGCCCCGTCATATAATCCCATTCTTAAATTTATAAAGATCCATCTTCAAACTAGTTAGGTTATTTGCCTGCATTACGCCTACTGGGAGGCTGTTCCAAAACTTCATTCCTCTGATAGTTGTGATCCTTCCAATTCCCAGCCTAGATTTAGTCACGGCAAACTATTTTCCCTTTTGCACAACTAGTTTGCCTGTTCTCTCTCCAAGCTGGCACTCACTGCTGATCAGAGAGAATCAGAGTACCCAGGAAGTCATGTCAACATGGTTCAGGAATACATCTCATTAATTACACGCTGCTGAAACAGCTAAAATGTTGGACAGTGAGAAGAGAACACAAGTGTCAGAAATCTAGTCCCCTCTTTCAAGCTCAGAGTAAATTATTCATAACTCTAGAACTGATGAACGTACAGTGAAACCAGCACAGACAGACAGTCACGTTTACCTCTGCTCCCCAGTGGACACCTGTGGGCTCTGGGACACTGCACTAATTTGAACGAGAGAAAAGTTAACAAGCAGGCAGAAAGTGGCATACCAAGGCTGATGTGCACATGCAAATGAGTGCAGCACACTATCATGAGTTCTTTGTAAAAGTTACAGCCTCCCTCTTCCTCCCCCAGTACAGAGATACAAATTCTTTCTTGCAATTCGTCCAATTCCCTGTAACACAACTTCCCCTTGGGCAAGCCTCACCTTACTCTCCATTAAGTTCAATAGGAGTAGCTTGCACCTGAGGGCTTCAAGGTCCTGGTCCAAATTTGGCTCTGAACCTGGCTTGAAGTACAGCGAAGCGTCTCCCTGCTTATCTTGCAAACTCAGCAAAGCATATGCCCACACATGCAGTGTAGATATTTTTACAAGACACGCTACACACAGGGCACGCCCACATCTGCAATGGCAGGAGCCTGCCTTTTGTTTGCTATTAAGTTTATACATGAACATTTCAGCCTGACAGTTTAACTTCCAGTTTCCCAGGTGTCTTTCCGTAAATGAGGAGCCCTGACACTGCCCTGGAGAATCACTTCTCTTCTACAAGAGCGTGCGTTTGTTCAAGGAAAACCTGGGACACGGGTAAACACCTCAGCCTGAAGCAGAGCTTCCATTGTACAGTTTGTATAGTTACATTTATCATCACTGGCTGCATGGGCAGACAATCAGAGTTAAAACACAACAGTGCACACACGAGGAATTAAATCCAAGAGAGATATTTTAGCTGTTAATTATTAACTTGTATGCTTTACTCAGTACAGCACAAGAGAGAATTGTTAAACTGTAAAACTAGCGTCTGGGCCGTCCTGCATAATCACCACTAAAGGTAACAACATAAAAAATGCCAAAACCTTGTAGGCAGAATGGTGAGGAATTCTTAACAGGTTCATTATGATATCATTTATTATTTGTTCAGGGCACAACACAGCAAAGCATTTAAACACATACTTAGTTTTAAGTGTATGCTTAAGACCCCTTGAAGATGACTTCAAGGGGTCTTAGGCATGTGCTGAGGTGCTTTGTTGAATCCAGGGCCTTGATCAGATTTCGACTGCACCCCAGAGATGGCTGCATTTCAACTATGTATATTTCTGCTTGTAAAATGTTTTAGAATGAAGGCGCAAATGCTGTTACACACCAAAAATACTATTGTTACCAAGAAAGCAAATTCTTAAAATAAACAAATTGCTCTTATGACACACACACAATACATACTAGTTTTATATTGTCATCGCTCTTTCTCTCTGTCTCTCTCTATAGTAGGCTTGAGAACGTTCAAATGTTCTCTTGCAGATAGGCTTGGCAGAATTTGAATTAAAAAAATAATTTTGACATATATTGAGGTTTATTTTTAAAGGATTTTTAAAGTTTATACTGGTTTAAATTTTCACAGTTGTGCAAAACTATAGGTTTTAAGCAATTTTTATGTATTTAAATTTTCACAGTTGTGCAAAATTATGGGGCGGTCAGACAAGGAAGTAGACAATTGTTCAATGATAATAAAAGTTGAGGTTCAAAAAGTTAGAACTTTATAACCATTAAAACACAAACTGTCAGCATCACATGTCAAAATATACAAAGTAAATATCCGTAAATTAAACTCTAAGTTTTCAAGCAGCATTTTTTTCTTATTTTGCCTAGCAATAAATTTTGATTATTTTCAATGGAAATTTTGTTGTTGTTTCTGTGTGTACAGTGAGATGGACAATTATCAATAGAAATCTAATTGTTCCAAGCCTATTTATAGTCAAATTCTTGTTTTCATTTACTATATGACGATTCAGTACGTTTCACCACAAGCAACATAAAAGATCATCAAGAAAAGCTGCAGAAAACCCAGAATCGCTGCTGGGAAGCAAACATGCACTGTACTTACATCTCTGCCTCTGAGAGCTGGGATGCACTCACTGATGCCCTGTAACCAGAGAAGCTAGTAGCCCCTTCAGCACCAAGATGTCAGTACTATTCTTCTGTGTACAGTGGAAAATGCACAGATCAGCCCTTTGCTAGAAGTATGTGTTAAGTAGCAGAATTGTTTGGGGCTCAGCTGGGACGTAGACAGCAGTTCAGTGAATGTAAGTGGGCTGACTGGTTTGCAAAAGAAACAAAAACAACCTGTTGACCTCCTAAGGGCAGGGCAGGAGAGGCAGAGAAGCTCTGCAGAGAGATATGCTTGCAGCAGCCACTTGGCCAGGCAGTGAACAGACATTAGCCAGCTGTGGTATGGCGTGCAGCATGCTGGCTCAGGGTAGAAGGTGGTGGTTAAGCACTCATGCTGCTCTCTGGGATTAGGAGCAACTTAATTCTGGCTCACGTTTTACTGAAACTGGAAAAGAGGGAAGTAGGGGGGGCAGAGAAGCAAATTGGAAATAACTGAGTCCAAAATAACATCAGATTATGTTGGGGGATTAAGTTTACTGAGACCTACAGGAAGCACAATCCAGGTACATAGTGTATAAACCCCCAGGCCTCTTTAGTGTCCCAAATCCAAATGCTCTGTGCCTTAGTTTCCCCACTTCTGAAACGTGGATAAAAACCATATGCCTGCCTGCCTGTCTGCAAGGATACATAAATGTTGACTCATTCATGTTACAGAGCTTTAAAAGAATATCAAAATGCTCTAGAAACAGGCTGTTATAGTATTGGGCCCAATCCTGCCACATTTACACACACGAGACATGCCGTACTTCACTTGTAGTTCCACAGATTTCAGTGGAACTAGTTATGGAGTAAGGGATGATTCAATGTGAGTAAGAGGGGCACAATCTGTCCCATTGTGATGATAATTAAAACAGAAAGATCAGAGGACAGGACACCACATATCTCAAAACCCAGTAAAATAAACAGAAATTGCCCATTGTTAATGAAAACATGCTTATGACAAACTCAACCCACCGGAGCTGAAATTGTCCCTCTGCACTGAGGATCAAGTTTCCCAAGAACTAACGGAGGGGGACATACAGCAACACATGGTCACAACTAGCTGTTGTGACATCCAAAGAGGTTACACAACTGAGATTGCTTAATGGGCAGGAAAGCGACTGTGAAAATGGCACCGTCTTACTCAACAGATGTGCGCCCGGAGTTTTTGACTCACAACAGTGTGACAGCTCTGCGGCTACACACAAGTGAGCTAGACTCTCTGCTGCCGAGGGCTGCCAACACTATAGTTCAGTATTATCAACATTAATAATACCTCTAGTAAGCAGCACTCACCTACATTCACCAGGGGGTGTTTCTTGCTGCTTTTTGCAGCACGCAGCAGATGAAAAAATAAGGGACTGTTGGCACTGACACATGCCATCAACAGAATTGTTAACTAAGCACCAGCCCTGCATCCTTATTTTACAGGTAGCAACAGCACGTGAGCCAGAGAGAACCCAGCTTGAGTCTCAGAGCCTGCGTGGAGTCTGCAGAGCCAGCGGTGAGGGGGAAAAACCAACCCAGAACATCATTTTACGGGGAAACGGCTCATATTCGAGCTTGAGCCACTGAGACAACAGACCAGAAAAATCTCCAATCGCTGCTCCTCAGAATAAAACCACATGTTCACACCTCGGATCCTGCTCCTATAGAAGTAAATGGCAAAACACCCTGTGACTTTAATGGGACAGGATCATGCCCTTAAAAAGATAAACAGACAAAATGCCAGAAAAGAGGTGGATGTCCCAAAAAAGGGAGGGCAGGAGGCAGGGTCATAGCCTCCTTCCCCATTCCACACAGCCCGGTGGAGATAGCACTCCGACCTCTGGGGGAGGAGAGCAATCAGTCCATCTGAACAGCTGGGAGAGATCATATGCCCCAAAGTGCACAAAGAAATTCTGGGGGAGATGTACCTGCCTACAAAGCAATCTCCTCAGTAGCTGTGCAGTTCTGCACATCCAGCCGTCCATCTCACAGCATTGCTGGTTACTGTTCTTTTGATTAGTCAAAGTTCCTGTGTGCAAAACCAAACTTCATCTTCTTCTCTTTGATAAGGTCCCCATTTTTCCTTTAGCCCTCGCAGCCATAAGCAACATATTTCACAATATTTGAATATAGCAACAGACTAAGAGCCTTGAATCACTGAAATGTGATACAAGGTCATTACTCTAGGATTATTAAATAGTTAAAAACTGTCTAGGCACAATGCATTATTCACAGATCACGAAGAGCAGAAATAATGGTCATTTTAAATCAGGCCTCATGAATATGCAACAATGTCCCAGGTTTTAATCACTGGGGGGGAAAAGTCTTGACATAAATTTAAAGTCTGGGTAAGTTAACCCTCCCGTTTCCAGCTCCAGAATTTTAATCATGGTTTTTCCTTGGATGATAATTACCTGGTGCTCTTATTGCTGCTTTTTCTCTTTCTTTTTAACGTCAGACTAAAATATATGAGCCTGCATGCATCCGTTCTGCAGTCTCTTTTCTGTGTCATTTTGTTCACACACAAAGCAATGATTTCAAATACAATGCCAGCAAAGTTCTAAGGACATTGCAATAGACACATTATTGGTACCAGCCTGTATCATGCAAAAACAAAAAGCAATATTCTTCCTGGTCTTTCTGGCTCTGAATTTGCAGAAGCAAATCCTCACACTGAGGATTAGCTAGCTAAGTATTCCAGACTTCCTGCTAAAAACCACCTCTACCATATTTATGACATAGTTCTAGTAAAACAACGACAAAACAGGTGTGTGCATACAGTAATGGCCAAAGAGCTCACATTCAATTCTGTGCTCGTTGTGGGGTCATGCTGTTCAGTGTTTCTGAACATTGAGGCACCCACTGGGGCATTCAGAAAATGTGTCCCGAACCCTGGAGGTTATCACACATTCCTGCTAGAAGCACATTTTGTGGCATTTGATGTTGTCCTGCTAAAAAGTTTCTGTCATCCACTCAAGGAGCAAAAGCAAATGTCACATGACCACACCCCAAAGAGTCCAAATGCACACTTCACAAACAGCAGCCCATTTGTTACAGTCATGCATACAAACCATTCTGCGCTAATACTTACACCTTGGCCCAGACTAGTACCAATAACTGCTGACTGCATTTGCAGCTAACAGGTGTGGCTCCCACAGGACTCACAATGCTCATATTAGAAAATGATTTCCAGCTGCATCAACTTGACACGACCAGTTCTGGTGTCACAGTGCAATGTCAATCACAGCACTGAACCCTCAACCTTTGCTATAAAGAATACATTAAAAAAATTCCAGACATACCAAAGGCACTATCAGTCAAACATTCAGAACTGGGTGCGTCTCCAAGGTGCTTATTGTTAGCTTAGCATTGGGGAAGTATGTGCAGCTGATCAGTACCAGGAAAGGCAACTGGAGTGGGTGTGGGGAAAGAATGCAGAATCCAGCCCATTCTGTGGTTAACGTTGTACACACACCCTACTCCCAGGGCACAGAAAACCTTGACTTCAGAGAAATCAGTGCAGGTAGTTCTACTGCATGGAGTCAGAGGGGGAATCATAGGGCTGGAAGGGACCTCAGGAGGTCATCTAAGTCTAGTCCCTTGCACTCATGGCAGGTGTCATGCGGACTGCATTAGGAGGGGCGGGCATTTGTGTTATATGACATTAATATGTCAAAATCATAGCAATTCATGTAAGACACACCATGTCAGGTACTGTTAGAAAGGTTATGATATGCTGAATAAGATGATAATATTTGTGTTCATGTGTAATATGTGTAAGGAAAGTTATGGAGATCTTTGATATCCTGTATTTCAAACTGTGCTGTAGAAGACACACCCCAGACAGAGAGGCCACAGGACAATAGCCCGCTTAATGGCCCATCAAGACCTTTACAGAAGCCAAAGGCCCAGGAAGAAACTAAAGGCATACCTGAAGAGTTACCAGGATTGGCCCATGTGACTATGGATTCCATTTTGGTTCCTGTAAAGTTCCACAAGCCACATGGCCAGCAACAGAGGGTGTAAAAGATCAAACCACAGAAACCATTTTGTCTTTTGTCTGGTTCCTTGTTCCTGTCCAGCTGCGGACACACCTCTGGATCAACACACTTTGCAACTGAACTGAAGGACTTAGACCCATCCAGGTACTGGATGTATACCAGAGGAACTATACAACTCCACAATTGTCCTAGAAACCTGATGTATATGGACTTTTAAATCATTTGTATGATCTGATTGCTTTAAGCCTTTAACACTTCTCTTATTGTTTGTTTTTCTTTTATTAATAAACCTTTAGTTTTAGTTACTAAAGGATTGGCTGGCAGCGTGGTATTTCGGGTAAGATCCAAACTTATAGTGAACTGGTACTGTGGCTGGTCCTTTGGGATCAGAGGGAATCTTTTAGTAAAGAGCATAGAGTTTAAACAACTGGTCTCTTTACTGGACTTAGTGTCAGTTTGGGGAGCCAGAGACTGAAATGCAGTAAAGGGGGCTGTGTGTATTTGCACAGTGGCTTCTTGATAACCAGTGTGGGGGAATCAGAGGCACTGTTTGTGGCTGGTGGGGAGGTCTGACTGCAGTGTCACCCACCAGTGCTGGGAGAATTTGCTCTCCTTTTACAGCCTGCCCTGACCCTGGCATTATCAGTGGGCTACCCTGGGCACGGACGGATTACAGCAGGATTAAGTAATATCTAGACCATCCCTGACAGGTGTTTGCCTAACCCGCTCTTAAAAATCTCCAGTGATGGAGATTCCACAACCTCCTCAGGCAATTTATTCCAGTGTTTAACCACCCTGACAGCTAGGAAGTTTTTCCTAATGTCCAACCTAAACCTCCCTTGCTGCAGTTTAAGCCCATTGTTTCTTGTCCTGTCCTCAGGTGAAGAACAATTTTTCTCCCTCCTTGTAACACCTTTTTATGTACTTGAAAGATGTTATGTCCCCTCTCAGTCTTCTCTTCTCCAGTAAACAAGCCCAGTTCGTTCAGTCTTGCCTCCTAGATCATGTTTTCTAGACCTTTCATCATTTTTGTTGCTCTTCTCTGGACTTTCTCCAATTTGTCCACATCTTTCCTGAAATGTGGCACCCAGAACTGAACACAAGACTCCAGTTGAGGCCTGGTCAGCACAGAGTAGAGCGAAAGAATTACAACTCGTGTCTTACTTACAACACTCCTGCTAATACATCCCAGAATCATATTTGCTTTTTTTGCGACAGCATTACACTGTTGACTCATTTAGCTTGTGGTCCACTATGACGCCTAGATCCCTTTCCTCAGTCTTCCTTCCTAGGCAGTCATTTCCCATTTTGTACTTGTGCAACTGATTGTTCCTTCCTAAGTGGAAGGAATGGTGTGGGGAGATCTGCACCCTGTACAGTGTGCACCACAGCTCCATGTGCACCCCAAGCTTAGAATGAGGGGTAACAGAGATGGGATAGGCGGATGTCTGAATGCCCAGATCCACCAGCCATTCCCTACCATTTGTACACACCCGTAATCATTTGCACAGGCAGTTGTGGGAATACTGCATACATGGGGATGCTTTTATACTCCGGCCAGAGCCAGAGCTGAAAAACCGTCCTTGTACAGCTTAAAAAATGGCTAGTTTCCTTTTTATTTAGTGCCCTCGAGTCCTGTGTGCAGGCACCTTTCCCAGCCATTTCTGAAACAAAGTCCACACGCTGCGATGAGTCAAAACCTCTTCCTGGTTCAGCTTTATTAACCGAGATATTAAGAAAATGCAGAAGCATAACATTTATGTATGTAGAGGCTTGGTTGCTTCTCAAATCCCTCCTTCAGCACTGCAGATCCTCTCCTTGAGGACCATCTTATCTCCTGTATCTCCAGGTTGGTTAAGAATCCATTTGCTGCAGTGAGTTACCAGAGCCCTTTCCCAGCTAGCAGGGGAGGTGTTTCAGACAAACACTTCCAGCCTGTCGAAAGCGCCAACTGCTCCCTGCATTTGCACCCCGAGATCAGACCATCGGCCCAAGCTTCTCGGCATGCACATGCAAATGGCATCCACTCTCGTGGGTGTTGGTGAAATCAGTTGTGTGGGCCATGGAAGCAACCATGGAAAAGCAAAGGCCAGGCTGTAAATATGGCCCTTGCAGTAACAGAGGGCCTCATCCCAGTGCGTGAGACAGCCCGACAGGACCCTTGCCAATTTACACAGCCACGGGAAGCATTTTCCCCGCAAGCCCCAAGAAATGAATTTTCCCACTGGAGGTGAGTCAGTGGTACCATTACACAGATTGAGTCTCTGCAATGTAAAGGTCAGGCGTGGGCCTCCCTTGTGTTCAGTTTGTAAACAATGGATTTATTTGGATTAACAAACCCAAAAAATCCTGCGTGACACCAACATTACAGCACAACATGGCTTGGGTCCAGAACACGGTCCCACGAGTCAACAAAATGGTCTTTGGCTGCACAACGCTGATGTATTTATTTCTTCATTTGCCAGCAAATTGGCACAAACTATTGATTGGCTAGGAAATAGACTGACGGGTGAGCCAGGTGTTTGCCCAGCACAGCTGCACCCCGCTGCCATTCAGAGCCCCACATTTTACTCCCAGTAAAGTCAATGGGAATGTTGCCATTAACTTCCTGAGTGGGAGCAGGGCTGGAGCCCCGCTTTGTAGGCACTTTATACTGCTGAGCCCCAATTTGTATGACTCCAGAACCTGGAGAGCAAAGGAAAGATACTGGCTTCCTGACAGCTCCTTGTGGTTAGTGTGGACTGTATACTTCAGACCCATTTCCTGTGCTTCTCTCTGTCCGACTGTCCTCTGAACCATTTCCTGGCAATTACACCATCATCAGCCTGCTGTATCTTTTGCCCCAGTTGCATCTTAAAAGCGTGAGCGCTCAACGCCTTACAGGGCAGGGCACAAAGTCCCTGCTGCCATCATTCTGTGCAGTCACATTTTAATATCAGCAGACTAGACTCTCCCAAACATTGCTGAGAGAACGCCCGAGGTACAGCCACCCTCCGGCTCCACTTCCATCTCAAGCAGGAAATTGTGCAGTTACACATGATCTAGTCTGTGCCCTGGGACCTGCTAAATATATGCACCATGTTTCTGAATTAGATAACTCTTCTGAAAGATACGTGGAACCCATGTTATTCATTATTCAGGGGAAGTTCTACAGCATGTGTTATACTGGTCAGACTAGACCATCACAATCAGGAATCCCCAAACTACGGCTCATCCAGCCTGCCAACGCATTTTGACTCGCCTGCTCCCCACTCCTGGCCCTGCTCCTTCTCCCCGCCTCTTCCCCATGTGGGCCCAGTGTGCCACGCCCATCCCCAAGCAGCACTGCACGGCAGCCGCTCCTGCCCTTTCCCGCCCACCCCCACCCAATGACGAGGACTGAGCCGCTCCAGCCCACCATAAGATTAAAACTGAGTCCTGTGGCCCTCACAGGTGAAAGTTTGGGGACCCCTGATCACCATGGTCCCTTCTGGCCTTGAAATCTGTGGGTCCATCTGCACCGCAATAAATATCCCACAGCACCACATCTCAGAGCCCAGGCTAACTGACGTGGGCTCCCAGGGCTCCAACTGCGGGGCTCAGAATAGCAGTGTAGACGTTCAGGCTTGGGTTGCAGCCCAGGCTCTGAGACCCTCCCCCACTGTGTGTGTGCATGTGTGGAGGGAGATAGTATCTCATGTAACCAAAAAAGCCTGCCAAAGCTATCAAAGAAATACTTTCTGAGCTAGGAACTGGTGTACCAAGTTTCAATTCAGTGGAAATTTACCAGTTAAACATCATTTTCAGATGTTTAACAACAACCTTTTGGCACAACCGTAGCTACAGTTTTTTGCAAAAGCAATGCTATAATAAAATGAACACTAGGGGGGGAAAAACCCCTTGTTATCAGGGAGCTCTAGGTACTCATAAAAATAGTAACACAAGCAAAATAAATAAATAAATAAATAAATAAATAATTGGAGTTTAGGCTCTCTTTCCCCACATCATGGGCCATTTCCTCTGGGGAGATTGCAAACAGTCCTGAGATTTCCAACTTTAAAATCCTCCCAAGGCTATTACTCTCAGGACAGGTTACAGCACTCTTCAGACACAACACAAATTCAGTGGCTGTGGCAAAATATGGCTTTCAACCCATGTTCCAGTGCATCTGGGATGGCTTATTGATACTGGCATGAAAAGATCTCTGTATGTCACAACTGCTCAGATAATGTCACAGCATTATCTAGGCAATCTTTCACTATGCTTAGACCTGCTGTGGCAACTTGATATATAAGTACAGAGCTTTTATTTCATGGATCCATTCACGTTAACTCTGCACCCACCATTAAACTTAAAGATTCTTTGATGCGGTACGGCCCCACTGCTGGCAAAATCTGCCCCAACAAGGCAACTGGAGAGAGCGTGCCTTGTGCCAAGATGGCCTGCTAGTAGTGTAGATCTGGCAAAGGGTCTCTTACACTATTCCTCTCCCTAGTGCCTATGGAACAGGAGAAAGGAAGAAATGGAAGCCGTACGAGGCTCAGCAGCTATAGTTTCAGCCCCTCATGGCTATTTGTAGCCAAGAGAAATTAGAGCAGATATGCTGGGAAGAGAGATGAAGACAGATGAGAGGGATGCAAAGGTGAGTTTTCGGCCACTTCTGAACACACAGCTCCTGCCTAGCATTGGTGCAGCTCTGCCGCAGCCCTGGATCTATCTCCAGGGAATTTAGCTTATGAAGTCTGTGTATATGAACTGAAATAACCAACACCTCACCATCCATTATACCGACTATTACTACACCCTGTGCCTCCCACTGATTTCAGTGGGAGTTGCTGGGAGCTTGGCCCTCTTGACAAATCAGGCCACTTATTTAGGTGCCTGAATACAGACTGAGGAGCCTAACTTTAGACACCTCTTTTTGAAAACGTTGCTCTAGTTTACTATGGCAATGCTGCGAGATATTACAACTGAAGCCGAAGTTAAAACCTGCCACTAAGATTCAGGTTCCCTCACCAGGTCTGCTGTCACTGGATTTGGTCCTTAAATGAAAGTGCGAGAAGGTGGCTTTTACAAAGAATTATGAGCTGGCTATTAGCCAAATCGTGCTCGATGTTAACGGGATAGTTGGTGAGAGTCGGGTGAGCAGGGTTTGGGTCTGTATGCATGGTTGATCCCACATGGAGGATTAACACCCATTTTGCAAACCTGTGTTGCGAATTCAAACGGAGTGCCTGGTTAAAAGGGAGGATGGGGCCAAAACACGCATTCCTGAGTTGCAAGTGTAAGTTACATCCGGACCTGGCCTAACCTGGAAAGCCGCTCTTGGTCACGGAGGGTACGTCTACACTGCAATAAACCCCACAGCACTGAATCTGAGGCCAGCTCAGCAGACCCAGGCTCGCAGGGCATGAGACCCACCCTCCTTGCCCAAAATCCTACACTGCTATTTTCTAACCCCTCCACCTGAGCCCAAGTCAGCTGAGCCGGGCTAGCCATGGCCAAGCGTGGGTCTTTTCTTGCAGTGTGGACATCCCCAGGGGCCTGACCCAGTCCCACTTGCCATCCGTTTCAGGCTGGATTGAAGGGGCTCATCGTGCAGCTACCAGCTGGAGTCAATTGGGGGAGAGCTGCCAGGCTGTAATATTCCGAGCCATTTCAGTTTTTTCCCTGTGCAGCCCAGGAGCTCCCTAGGGTGGGGCAAACACTTGGGTGAAAGGCTTCATTCGCCCCTGAGATTTCCCATGTGTGGGCATTGCTTGCACCTCCAGCTGCTGGGGCACGGAGGCGGCTACAGGGGACAGAGAGTGAAGAATACACTCACAGGCAGACAGACACATGGGGAAGGCACCTACAGACAGACAAAGGGGAGGAAGAAAGAGAAAAGAGCTGGGGTAAGACAAGCAAGGACAGAAACACTGACCCCACCCCCAGCGACTTGAAGAATTAATGATAAAACCACTTAACTCTTAGCTAGCCCTTTGGAACAGGACAACGTTCCAAAATCCCAGGGGGCTGATTCAGCTGTGCCTCAATTCCCCACCTAGAGGTGCCATGGATTTGCCTGGGACTTACTGTGGGGAGAAGGCATCCTGCAACATAAATAAGGGGGCCGGAATCTGGCCTTAGAAGCCTTTTTGGAACATCTGCACAGCTGAGAGGGTCCAGAAAACAAAGCCTGGCTAGATGGCGTCACTCAGGTTTGTGATTTTTAAATGGGAAAATATGTGGGCGCTATGAAGGAGGGCTGTGCTTTTTTTTGACTCTGTGGAACATAGAAATTACCAGATTGTCACATCATGGGTTTTCTAGTCCAGAATCTTGTCTCTAGCAGTGGCCTGCACCAGAGAAAGGTATAAGGGATCCTGCAGTGAGCAGTTCCGGGGCAATCTGCACCCAGGGAAAGTTGCCTGTAACCCGCAACACAATAGCGAGTTGCACGTAAAATATTTGCTGTGATTTTTAGAGACTCACATCTGATGGTGTGACCTGTGCTGGACTGTTCCAACAGCATCAAATCTCCTTCTGGCTGCACTTGCCCCCGGTGGGATCTCGGTCTCGCTTTACATTGACACAGGATCATATTCGCAGGCATCAGGCTGTACTGTGCTGCATTTAAAAGAGCACACACAAAAATTATGCAAAAAACCGTGCAGACAGAAGGCAGCCGTGCATGAGACACATGTACTTGCATAAAGTGGCTGGAAATGAGAGGAATCCACTGGAGCACATCGGGTATAAGGGCATTGCCATAATTGCTGCGAGAGCGGAGAAAAACACAGCTCAAAGCAACCGTTCTGTAGTCGCATTGCTTAATACGACGCTGAAAGGCAATCAGATACTGCAGTGATGCGTGCGGTGTAAGAGCTTATACAGAACAGCATGGAAGGCAGCAATCAAAGTGAAAACCAGAACTGTAGACACTAGGCCGCACTGTAAGAAATCATGACCACAAGGGAAAGAGGCATCAATGAATGTCATCGATGAAGGGTGACCCTGATCAGCTTTGTATTATTATTGAGAGAGAGAGAGAGAGACAGACAGAGCCAAAGAAAGAGCAGTGTAGCTGGTGGCCATGTTTCTCCTAGGTGCCATGCGGCTGGTGGCCATGTCTCTCCTAGGTGCCGATGCAATTGAAAGTTCTGTACGAGACCTGGGATCATCATTGTCTTCATAGATGGCAGAAGCAGATGAGAACACCGAGGGTTTGTCGTCCCCCCCCAGTTTATCCACCAAGGAATCACTTGCCTAGGGCAGTCTTCTTTTAATACTTCATGTTTTACCTACAGCCACGCTAGCAAGAGGCAGGACAGCTGATGATGCAGACAGACAGCCTCCAAGAAAAGGAAAACCTTTATTCATAAAGTATGTTTGCTGAACTGTGGACACATTTCTGCCCTCAGAATGACTAATGCGTGTTGCATGGACTTATTTTGAGGACCAATTTGGACCTGTATATAAATTCTCATCAACAGACACCTGGGTTACAACCGCTTGAGGTTGTTGAAGTACCAAACCCACCCACACGGACAGCTAAAGCATGGAAATGACAGGTTGAGACTGATTACGTACCAACTCTTAGCACTCACACATCACAGTAACCACAGACACTGACAGATTCCAAACAGCCAGAAAGAAGTACCTTCCATCTCCCACTGTGAACAAACATAGCAAATTCCTACAACTCCCACTAACACAAAACAGTGACTCCACCCACCCGAAATGATATTAGCATATATGTAACATGGAGAGGTGCTTTTAGATGTTTGTTCTGTTCTTTGTTGCTGGGGAAAGGTTTCATACATATTTTGGGTTGCTTATAACTTCAGTATGAAATTTTCCATATTTGGTCTCTGCCTCGGGTCAGATCTTTGGGAAAAGTGTGTGTCAAAACTCTTCAGCTGATTTTGAGAATGGAGTTAATGAAATATATATTTTTCTCTATCTATATAGTGAACTTTTCCCAAAGATCCACCCTGAGCTAGAGACCAAGTGTGGAAAATTTCAGGCTGAAGTTATAAGCAACCAAAAACAGGGTTTATAATGGAAAGTGTCACACAGTCTTAAACGTAGGGGTCACTACTGCTCCTTCTGTCTGTCTGTCTGTCTGTGTATCACGGGGTCATTTTCAAAAGTGCCTAACAGACTTACAAGCAGACGACCCAGTGAAAGTCAGCTGGACATGTGCTCCTAAACCCCTTTGGCACGTTTGACAATATCCTCTGGACACCCGATAAACACACACACTCTGCGTTCAAAGGGAAGAGTGGCCAGCATTCCTTGCCGCTTTCACATGGCCTGTAATAGCACGGTCGATCACAGCCTTCAGGAGACTTTCATTTCTGCCACCACCAGCTATCAAAGAGCAATAGGCAGCCCAGGCTAATCAGACTGTCTTGTGCAAAACCTTACCAGCAACCTCAGGTCCTCTTGTAGCCGCAGATCAGCACATCTGCCTGTCATGCATCCTCCTGCTGCAACATTGCTGAGGTCACCATTGTGAGAGGCTGATGAAGGTGGTTGTGACCAATCAGGGTCCAGACACCCCAAGAGGAGAACAGAAGACTGAAATCCCAAAGAATAAGCACTTAACCCAGCAGATTGCATCCTCGGCTAGTTCACTGTAAGAATATATTGAGTAAGATCTTTTATAAAAGCTTGTAATATACTAAACTTCAAAATCATTAGGAGATACACATTCAGGTTATGGTTCTGAGCCGGGGGGGGTGTATATATAAAACTTTGTGATTGTAACTGTGACGCAATTTCAGCATCACCTCACAACAGACGCTGAAGTAATCAGGCAGGGAGGTGGTTTCGAGCATCCAGCCATAGTCCAGTTCAGGAAAAAAACACTGAGGAACAATGCAAGCAAATGGGAACAGGTGTAAAGCTGAAAAGAAAACCCCAGACTTTGGAAACCAAGGTAGGAGGGAGTTTTCCCCACTTTGAATATATATAAAGAGAGTGAATGAAGAAAAAAAGTGCAAACCCTTTTAAATGAAGAACATCTAGAATTTGGGGGCTAGTCCTGGGGCAGGAAGCTGTCTGTCTCTCCTATAGTTAGGGGTTACACTGAGAAACTGGTTTAAGGCAATAGGTAACTCTTATTAGAAAAGGGATCTTATCTAATTTGGAAGTATAAAGCCTGAGGTTATGTCTATGTTCATTTTTTGTCTTACTTGTATTTTGTTTGCTTTCCCCTTACTATTCTGTCTTTGGATCTGTGGTTTCTCTCTACAATAAATGTATGTTTATTTTTATCTCAAGCAGGTCCCTGACGTGCAAACTGAGTGGAGCGCGTGCACCAAAGCAAGCTGGTAACTGGACGGCTGGTGTTCCACCTTCAGCAGTGATGAACCAGAGGTGAACGATCAGAGTGTCTGGTAATTAAGAACTTGGGGAGGACTGATTTGGGAAGACCTGGGATTGGAAGGGGTCTTTGTGTCAGCCTGCAAGGAGTGAATAAGCTGGTGAGAGCCAGGGTGAGACCTTATGCCTGTGGACTGGCTACTGGTGTCAGAGATCTGAACCTCGGGTGCACAGAATGCAGCCCCGCAAGTTGCAGGGCAGGAAGTGACAGAACCCCTTACTGGATCCCAGAATGTCACAGTGGTAAAAACCCTCGTCCACGTAACCCTGCTTGGATCAGATCTAGATCCCAGCACTTTATCCATGTGGAAAGACTTCCACTGACTTCAGTGGAAACTGGAGCAGGCAGAATTATATTTCTGTAAAAGAGATCAGGGCCCCATTGAGCTAGGCACAATACCAGAGCCTTCCCTGAAGAGCTCTCAGTCTACATAGACAAGAGAGACAAAAAGTGTGTGTAAGGGATTATGAACAGCCTCCATTTTATAGGTGGATAACAGGGCAACATTAAGTGAGATTCAGAAGTATTTTATGTTTGCTTTAATTGAATCATCACACTTCATACACCCTTCATTGCATTCACTACATGAGCAGGCTAGATTTGTCCTGTGGCAGTCATAGTAACTCCGTGTGTTGCAAGGTATTTCTCTACTTTTTTTTTTTTTTTAATATTGCAAATGGATTTTAATGCATTTTACTTGGCCTGTATCTAACCTCTGTCAGTTCCTCTGTGCTACCACTTACTTAGCAGCTACTTTAAAACAAAATCTATTTTTGCCACAGCATATCCATTCAAGTTAACCAGTTTGTTAATTTCACCCAGTAAATACCATCTGGATGGAGATTCCAATAGAATTCTATTAGGTATAACGTCAGTGAACATCAGTTTGGATCCATTTACCTCAGTGCAAATTCATGGCAACCAATTAGAGTCAAGAGAAGTGGAATAAAAAGGAACAAGTAACTTGTTTCCCTCTTCTCCAATTGATCCCTCCTTGCTGAAAAAAGCCCAAGAGCCTTGTGTGACTGCACCGTGCATTAGTCAGCACTGCCGGCGCTTTGACTTTGTAAAGGATTTTGATCAATTGCCTCCCGACACTTCACAAACGGTGGAGACCGTTATCTCCAGCATCCAGAGGGGGACACGCTGGTGCCAAAGGGAAGAAATTTGCCTGAGGTTGCAGTGACCCAGGGCAGGTCTGTAGGTGTCATTTCCAGCCCGGGTAGACATACCCACGCTAGCCTTGATTGAACTAGTGCACTAAAATTAGCAATGCAGCCGTGGCTGCACGGGTGGCAGGCCAAGCTAGTTGCCCCAAGTACAGTCCCACCTGACAGTCCCGCTGTCCATGTCGCCATGGCAACACTTTATTTTCAGCATGCTAGCTCCAAGCGGGAAGGGACATCTCCAGCCCCAGTGTAGACATAGCCAGAGTCAGCAATGAACCCTCTGTCTCCTGACTCCTCATCTCATGTTCTAGCCCCCTCGAGCTCACATGGCCACATTAAGTGGAGGCTGGTAGCCATTTGAAATGCAGAGCTACTGACAGAACAACTCTCCCCTGGGAAGGATCCGATTCTGCCAGCCACCTCCCACTACCGCAAGCAGGACTCTAGCAAAGCCCATGGGAGTTCAGGGCACACAGGGTTTGCAGGGGTGAGGATGCCTCCATCAGAGTTCTCCCTTGCTCCAGCTCAGCTCACTGGACTTCCATGTGCTAAATCCAAAGCCTACTGAAGTCAGCAGGAGTCTGGCCATTAACTTCAATGGGCTTTAGATCAGAACCTGCGCCAGCTACATTTTAAACCCCGTCTAAACAAGCACAACGACTGTATGATTTCCTCATCCTTCTCTCTCCCTTCCTGTCTGTAGGTGCTGGGAGCACTCACACAGGAATCTTATAGCCTGCCTCGCAGGGTGGCTTCTGTCCCCACCCAATGCTGGACTAGGGTTTATGCAGCGATGGGGCAACTTTCAGTGGAAGTGACCATGCCTTCCTCCTCATTTCCCTCCAGGAGATTCTGGGCATAAGGAGTGAGTGCCTGGAGTGGAACAAACAGCCAACATCTATGCAAATACCTGCACATGTAAGTACATTTGTGCACACTTGTATTGGGTTGCTAGTGTTGATGGGTATGGATTCTGCCTTCAACCAAGCCTGGGCATGGACTGTCATGGTCTTGTGGGCCAATGTAGAAAACATAAGCTCTTTGGAGCAGAGATGGTATACTGGTAGATTTTTGTACAGCACCTAGCACAACAGGGCCCCGCCTCCAGACTGGAATCCTTAGAATGCTACCATAATACAAATCCATTCAGAAATCTTGATGACATCATACACTCCATGCATCTTTCTTCTCTCATTAATGCTGGTTTGGAGAGTTCACTTGCTGGACCATTCAGCTGATATAATGATCTATTAACCATGTTCACAGACCAGTGATAAATGTTGCACAGCCTTGGGCCCTGTTTGATTTCACTGTAAATGCCTCTTTTATATCAGACCAATATGACAACAGCCTGGGCAGCTGTTTGCAAACTATCAAGTTACCATTTAAAAATGTCCTCAAACCCTCCCTGAATAAGACAAAACAAAAAGGGCAGACTGAACATGCAATCCTGTGTGTGGAAATGTGGTCAAGAAAACGTAGGCTTAGCTCTGACTCCTCCCTTTCGCTCTTCTGAGGAATCATTGTTGGTGGCAACTCAAACGTCCTACTATCTACAAATCAGACAAGCTCTTGAGTTATAAATTGTGTATGAAAATGCTCTTCAGAGCCCCTTCTAAATATTCTAGCATCATAGGGGAGTCACTAAAGTCAGGAGTGAAAGTACGACTATGTTAATATTTAATTTAGCCCTAAGTCAGTATCTTTAATAATGTACATTTAATTCTTCGCCTTATTATTCAGAGTCTAACCTTAACTACAGGGCTTCATAGAATGGTAGAAATGTCAGGCTGGAAGGGGCCTGGAAAAATCAGGTCCAGCCACCTGAGCTGAGACAGGAACAAGTTAGCCTAGACCATCCCTACCAGGTGTTTGGCCAACCTGTTCTTAAAAACTTCCAGTGCCGGGGATTCCCCAACCCTTTCGGAGCCTGTTCCAGAGCTTAATTACTCTTATCGTTAGAAAGTTTTTCCTAATCTCTAACCTAAATCTTTCTTCTTGCAGATTAAGCCCATCACTTCTTGTCCTATCTTCAGTGGGCATGGAGAGCCATTGATCACACCCCTCTTTATAACAGGCTGTCACATATTTGCAGATGACTATCGGGTCCCCTCCTCAGTCTTCTGTTCTCAAGACTCAACAGACCCAGGCTTTATTTTTTTGTTTGTTTGTTTTTTTTAAACCTTTCCTCCCAGGTCAGGTTTTCTGAACCTTTGATTGTTTCTGTTGCTCTCCTCTGGACTCTCACCAATTTATCCACATCTTTCCTACAGTGCGGCACCCAGAACTAGACACAGCACTACAGCTGAGGTATATCCCAGGTCTTACCTACAATACGGCTGTTGACACCCCAGAATAATATTAGTCTGTTTTGCAACTGCATCGCATTATGGACTCTGATTCAATTTGTGATCCACTCTAACCCCCCCCTTGCTCCCCCAGATTCTTTTCAGCAGTACCAGCCCCTAGCCAGTTATTCCCCATTTTGTACTGGTGCACCATAAGCACTACTTAGGGTTTGATCCATCACCCATTAAAGTCAATGGAAAGACTTCTATTGATGTCAGTGGTGCAGAATCAATCCCTTTGGTCCCAGTCCTGCAAAGACTCAGGGATGTGCTTAACTTTAAGCCATGTCAGTATTCCCATTAAAGTTAATGGGGACTATTCTCAATGCATCAGATTAAGCATGTGCATCCGTCTTTGCAGGACTGCGGCCCTGCAATGCAAACTCTACAGAAACTATAAGTTCTTTTGGACAGGGATTGATTTTTTGTTATGTGCATATGCAGCACCTAGACCAACAGAGGCCCGACCCCTGAGTGAGACTTGCCGGTGCTTTCACAACACAGATATTAAATAGGAATAATGTACAGGATTGTGACTGTGGACTATAAAAAAACCATTTTATTAAGTTGTCCCCCCCACACAAATAAAAGGAAGTCAGCTACCTAACCAGTTAATTGTCATGAACCAGAGCTATTTTAAACAAAGGCAATCAATTGTACCATAACCTAGTTTAACTGAAAAGAACCACACAAAACATTATCAAGTCCTCAAGTTCCCTAAGAATCGAACATGCAGAAGCGGAAAACATCAATAGGTAACAAAAGGCCGAGAGTGCCACTGCTGAAGTTATTGAAATGCTGCCTGTAACCCCAGAAAGCAAACCACTTAGGCATGTGCTTTACATCATTGGAACTTACACATATATTAGGGTGACCAGAGAGCAAGTGTGAAAAATCAGGACAGGGGGTGAGGGGTAATGGACACCTGTATAAGAAAAGGCCCCAAACATCGGGACTGTTCCTATAAAATTGGGACATCTGGTCACCCTACATATACTGAACTGCTTTGCTGACCTCAGGCCCATGTTTTTTTCTGGACACGATACCATGGTTGGGTTGACATGGTCCAAGAAACACTGACAGCATCACTGAGCTCAATTCATCCCCTGAAATCAAACGTGCACACTCACTGTTGTAGAAAGCTTGAAGAACGCCATTACGTAAGCAGGCAGAACAGGCAAGCCAAGGCGGGACAGGCCGAGAGGCAGGGGATCAAAGCTCGATTTTGGCTCTCCCAGTGACCTGCTGCATGACCCAGAGCAAGTCCTTTCTCAGCTTTGCGTGCCCCAGCTTCTCCTGAGTGCAGAATGGGACATACTGCTTAGCCATCTTTGCAAAGCGTGGTGAGATCTACGAATGAGAAGCACTAAATAGTATACTATAATATTATGAGATAGAGAAAGTTGCACCAGGAATAAATCTGGCCCAGTGGGCTAGAAAAATGAGTAGAAAGTTTGGAGTCCACATATTTGTCACATGCAGATGCAGCCACAAATCTGGCAGGTAATTCCATGCACCTGGGACTTGAAAGTGTGCGAAACAAGGGTTTAATAGCTTACCAGGAAGCTCACGGAGGCCTCTCTTTTATTCATATATATAGTATCTTGAAGGCATTAGAAGCTGCAGCAGCGTCTCTGCAACGACTTACCAGTGGCTGATATGAGCGCACAGTCAGATAGCAACTCTCCTCTAGAGTCCACCAAACTGGTCTGGTCCATCTTCTACGCACAAGAGAAATCAGACTGCTAATTGAGCCCAAAATTAATTAATATAATCCACTTCAAACAATCGGTACACAGCCCCTGGTGCACTTGTGAATTGTAGTCCAGCCGTGCCTGCCCTCTACCAGAAAATGAGAGGCTGCTTGTCCTCTCGGAGCTGAGACGGACAGGACCACTTGCCTGTCAGTTGGGACCTGAAGACTCCTGCTCCATGTGGACACGCTGTGTAATGGGCTCAGGGAATGGTGCACAGATGGGTTAGTGTGGCAGCAGGCTTGCTGAGCTGTTGTACACATGAGCGCGATCAAGAGGACTAGCTGCAGTAACCCCTGGACCTAAGGCAGTGTTCTAATCTGGGATGATGGACCTCGTGGGATAAGTGAAGAGGAACACAGATGGGTGAGATATGCTAGAACACCTCCCTCACAATTTACAACATGCAGCAAAGGCGGGTAGTTTCACGTATGTCTCTACGGATAGCTGTTTCCCGAGTGTAAGGTAGAACCCACAGAGTGAACTACCTGTGTTGCAAATTGCAGGCCACATCTCTCAGCTGGAGAGCCCAACACAGAGTGGCTAGCACTGGACCTGGGCTGAATGCTCAGAAGGCCTTCTGCACCAATGCACTTGAATAAAACAAGATTTCACTTTCATTGGGTTTGTGCCCTCAAGCTGAGTTCCCTTTCTGTGAGTAACTAGCAAACATTCTCACTGGCAGGAAGCTGGGTAGGAATAGCAGATTTTAAGTGAGTCCATGAGAATATTCACAGAAAACTAATTGTGAACTCAAATGCAAGTATTCACACATGACCCTGAGTCTAAGACCATAGTCATCCAGTCAGGGAACAGAAATAATACCCTATGACCTGTTTATCCAATCAAAACTAACCAGCACAGCCCAAATTTTGTGTTTTGTACATCATAGATAAGATCTATAAACCAAACTAGAGCTGAACAATTTACAGACTGAATTAACAAAGATAATTTAACAAATAATTGTGATTAAAAATATGCGAAAATCAAATTCCTTCTGTACAATTCACAAATAGAAAAAGAGACAATGCACAAATATATTCCTTGCTCCAATGACTGGAGCAGCTGTAGTTAGGACATAGGCGTGGCTCTGGAGTTCACACACATCTCATGAAATCAGTAACATGATGCTAGTACCATGAAGCAAACTAAAGACAGCCATACTGTAATCTGCCTTAGGAAAAAATACCTATTTTAAAAGTTTGCCAAATGCAGACAGACATCAGTCTGTAATTAAATTATATTTTCAAGTTTCAAGGTTTATGAGTGGAGATAGGAACTTCTAATTAGAGCATGTCATTAATTTTCCCCTCTGGAAAACATTTGGCTTGTTATTCCTAAAAAAATTTCTAAAGAAATTACAATTTTCATTTGATTTTGACAAAAATTGAAAATTTTCAGTCTCCTCTCCCCCTTTTTTCCCCCCTTTTCCACTTGCCCCTGGAAAAGAAGAGAAAAAGAAAGAGGGAGGGATATTTTTGTAGGGATTTTTTTTAAATGAAAGCTTTGCTAAATTTCCTGTTAAAAACTAGCATTTTCAATCAGTTCTAGTAATAATTGTTTTTAGAACGAGGCATGATCTAGTGATAAACCCAGAACAGCTGGTTCTATTCTCACCCCTGCTGCGACGGCTTGCTGTGTGACTTTAGGAAAGTTGCTTTATCTGTTGTTGCCTCATTACCCCATCTGTAAAATGGTCATACAAATACCTAGCTCCCCACATAGACTTGTGTTGAGGCTTAAATGACGACTGCCAGGAAAGTGATTCAAGATCCTTGGCAGAAAGGTGCTATAGATTGTTATAAATCATTATTTACTATTTTTAAATCAAGACTGGATGTCTCTGTAAAAGAGTTGCTCTTGTACAAACAGGAATTAATTCTGGGAAATTCTCTGGCCTGTGTTACATGGGAAGTCAAACTAGAGGATCCCTACATGATCCCTTCTGGACTTGGAATCCATGAAATCAAAATATATATTTAAAATATGTTAATTTAAACAGTCTTCAGTGCAATGAAAGGGTCCAGACACATAGAGAAGCAGCATGGCCTAGTGCACATGACTGGAACGTGGGAGACGAAGGATCTTGCTTTCACTGACCTTCTTTGGGGTCATGCTCAAGCCACACCTCTCCTCTAGCTGTCCCCCCACTGTCTTTTTTTAGTCTAATTTCTTCAGGGCAGGGGGACGGGCTGTGAGTGTCTTTTTGGGGCTGCCATCTCAGTCTGGACCTCCAGATGCTCCATAATATGAACAATCCCTAATTGCTGCTGTAAGGGGCTGCCCAGATGAAGCCATTTACAGTGCACAGCCCCCGTTTTATTGATTCTTCAAACCCCAGGAACGCTGCTGTAGTTGAGCGCCATCTACTGGCACTTTATCTGTTAAATATACAGACCTGGAGCTCTGCGGTAACAGCAGTAAGGGGCCCACGCTGCGCCTGTTGACGTCAAAGATTTCACCTTGATTTCAATGGGAACAGGAGCAGACCTTTTATACACGTAGTTTTGTCTTTTCCGGGCTGTCGACAAAAGGCAACTGAGTTCTTCTTGTTTACCAGTGCCTAAGCACCTTCAGATCCATCTGGCTTGTTTCTAGCCCTGCTGTGTTGATACATGGATGCTGCTAAGTCACCTCAGGTGCAAAGCAATTACTGTGTGGAGGCTAGATGAGTAACAAAATGCTGCTGCTACTGGTGTTGTCCAGAACCAGAGCAATCTTGGCTCATAGTTTGTGTAATGAGCTACTGCCCGTCCCAGAAGCATAGCTAGGAACTGCCAGGTCCAAGACCTTTTTCTGCAGCAGCAGCAGCAGAGTTAAGTTGCAGAAAGTGACATCCTCACAGCACATTCCATCTGACGCATCAGAACAATGTACTATCAAGCTGTTAAGCACGTCTCTCCTAAGAGCACCCACAACCACCAGCCAAAGAAACAGACCTTACGTTGCTTAAAAAAAGCTTTGCTTAATAGCATTCTGTCTGGCAAGAAACCACTTACCCCCAGTTATGGTTGTAAAATCTTCCACTTCTTTATTGTTTCACCTTTATTGTCCCTACTTCTCTGTTTATCCGTATGGTCGGTCTGCTTCCTTGATTGTTTCTGTCTGTTGCTTAACTAAATTAGCAAGGTTTAAATCAACTAAGGTAGAGGGGTATTGTAAGTTAAAGAATTGTTTCATAATGGGCTAGGATTAGTGGAAAATACTGTTTTGTAGCACTTTACCTTTACACCTTAACCAAGCATTTTAACCTAAGCAGGACTCAAGTTTAACTATATAAACTGGGGTCCAAAAGGAAGTTGTCTGGAACCAAACTCCAGGCCCCAGCCCAAGATCAGAGCTGCCAGACCTCAACACCCTGCCAATCAGACCGAGCAAAAGCTGGAGCCCCAAACGACCTGATCCTGACTGGTCACCAGGAAAAGTTCATCTGCTTTATTGGGAGTGGCAAGCATTGTATGCCTAGCGTGTGCATTCTGTTTTGGTCATTGTTAATAAATGGAGGTTAAGGATATTGCTGTGGAAGGCTCTTTCACTGGTAAAAGGCCCCACAAACCTGCAGAAGATTACGCCTTGAGCCCTAACAACTAGGTAAGGGTAGGTGCCTTGTGCCCGGAGCCCTAGGAACTGGGAAAGGGTGAGGGTGCCTTGAGTCCATGGAACGGTAAAGGTGGGATGTCTTAGAGCATGCAGGTAACAGCTAGAACTAGATAAAGCCAGCACAGCCAGAATGAATGAAGTGCATATGGGGCCATATAGGGGGTACCATTCGCTTCTCCCCTCTGGGTCAGTGGGATGCCACACCGCCTCGCTCCATCGCCATCTACTGACAGGGAGAATTAGCCAAGAACCATTAGTTACCCTTGGCCTTCCGACGGGGCCGGGTAGGTACCCTGTCTGTAGCCCATGGCCCCCAGGCGGGGAAGGGCAGAGGAACAATCTAAGCCCAGACCCTTAGGCTGGGTCAGGCAAGTGAGAAAGTCGATGGCTCCAGGGTGAGGCAGGCAAACAGTCTGTAGCTCACAGCAGGGGTTCGGGCACTGCTGGCGCCTAAGGCTCATGTGTGGGGTTGTTGCCAGCCCAAGGGGGGTGGCAGGGAGGTAGGGGGATGTGGGCCCACCCACCGGCACCATGTCCCAGCCTAGGGCCCTACTAGTGGGGGCAATGCTCCACCACTGGGTCAGTGGGTTGTCCCACCATAACACACTGACTGGGGCACAGGCCCCAGCACAGCTGAATGGCAGTCGACTACTTCCTACCCTCTCCCTGAAACGTACCTGAATGCAGGGGAGGTCATCAGTGGCCCGGGGTAGGTGGCCAGCGGCAATCCCGGGGGTTTCCCGGCAGGCACAGACTCACTGGAAGGCAGAGCATCTCTGGGTTTGGAAGCTGAGTCAGCCACCTGGAGCGAGAAGATGTCTGTCTGTCTGTCTCTACTGAGCTAGAAGCCCTGCCTTTTGTACTTCCTGTCCCACCTCTCTGTTTCCGGTGGGAGGGACGAGGCTGGTCTGTCTCCGCCCACTTGGGTAGGAAGGCTCGCTCCTCCCCCTCTGGGTCGGAAGGAGGCCCAAAAGACACATTCTAACACATCGCAAAGTGTGCTGCTCCCTTTGCAGAATGTACACAAAAGGGGCTTCTCAGGTAACTGCCAGGTACTTAACAGCTGGCTCCACTTTTGCTCACTTAAACCGAGGGACTCAGTGAAAAAAATTTCCCAGACAAAGACACTGTCTGAGAGTTAAAGTCGGATACAAAAAATTCACAGAACGAAGGGGAAGTAGAATCAGCCAGCCTGGCTCCCTACCACTGCAGACTGTCCCTGCAGGACACATGCCAATGTTTGTTAATGGTTGTATGTGCACTTTGTCACCTGGCTCCAGGTCTGGGATCTCTCATGGATCGCAGTTGGAAAATGCTTGTCTTTTTGGTTGGTTTCTCTGTAGTTCGCCAAGTGAAGCACCTGACTACCCAGGCTTTAACAACATTCTGCTTTTGTCAAGACTGTCTTCATTCTCTGCTCAGCAATCTTTGGACTGGACTAGAATTTGCGAAGAAATACTCCTGTGATCTAGAGGTGGTAAGTAGGTCTGCCTCTGCAGTTTTTCCATTTTTTAACAGTTGCTTAGCAGTTTTTACAGCTGATTCCACTCTGTCATTTCTCTGAGAATACCCAGGTGAAGACGTTATGTGATCAAAATCCCAGTCTTTACTGAACTTCTAAAACTCTCCCAAAAATAAACTGCAGTTTGTTATCGGAACTCGCAATATCCAGTATCCCATACTGTGCAAAGTGTGCTTTATCATCCATATGACTGTTCTCAGTCCTGTGTCTGATAGTTTACTGCCCAGAAATTGAAAAAAATAGTCTACAATGATCATGTATCTTTTGTCTCCAAAGATACACAAACCGACTCCAACCTTTGCCCATGGTCTTTCTGGAACTTCACGTTGTCACAGGGTCTCTTTCAGTTGACAGTCTTCCCAGGATCTACATACATTAAACTCTTCCATGAACGTCCATAATTGCTCATTCCTGGCCAGTATATAGTCTCTCTGGTTTGCCTTAAGCACCCTTCAGTTCCCAGATATGACAAGTGAACTTTATGCATAATCTCATTCCTAAAAACTGCTGGAATAACTTCTTTTTCTCCCCAAAACATAATACCATTCTGCACACAGAAATAATCTCTTACCCGAATGAACGGTGTTCTCTTTAGGTACTTGGTCTTTTGTCACTGGTCATCCTTGTAGGAACATGGGTTTTGTCTTGCTCTGTACCTTTCTGTATCCCTCACAGCCATTTTTCTGAGATAGATATGTACTGTACCATATTTATGGCCTCCACCTTGGCCTCTATGGATCCCTTCTTGCTGGATTCTGGCAGATATGCACAGCTCAAGGTGTCCATCATCACCAAGTCTCTGCCGGGGCAATACTTGATCTGTACGTTGTACCTCTGCAGTCGTATCATTTACCATGAGCACTGTGATACGCTGACACTCATAAATGGCTTTTTCCAAATGCTTTTGAGAGGCTTATGGTCAGATTGGATGTCAAGGGTGCAAATGTAAATGTATTGGTGAAATTTTTCCATTCCAAAGAGTATTGGAATTAGTAATAGAAATAGGATGAAATTTAATAGTTGAAGGTACAAGGTCATGCATTTAGGGACTAATAAGAAGAATTTCTGCTATAAGCTAGGGACGCATCAGTTGGAAGTGACAGAGGAGAAGGATCTGGGTGTATTGGTTGATCACAGAATGACTATGAGTCGCCAGTGTGATGTGGCCATGAAAAAAGCTAATGCGGTTCTTGGATGCATTATACAAGGCACTGGTGAGACTTCATCTGGAATACTGTGTGCAGTTCTGGTTCCCCATGTTTAAGAAAGATGAATTCAAACTGGAACAAGTTCAGAGAAGGGCTACTAGGATAATCCGTTGAATGGAAAACCTGCCTTATGAGAGGAGACTCAAAGAGCTTGGCTTGTTTAGCCTAACCAAAAGAAAGTCGAGGGGAGATATGATTGCTTTCTAGAAATATATCAGAGGGATAAAAGAGGGAGAGGAATTATTTAAATACAGCACCAATGTGGATGCAAGAACTAATGGATATAAACTGGCCATCAGGAAGTTTAGACTTAAAATTAGACGCAGGTTTCTAACCATCAGAGAAGTGAAGTTCTGGAATAGCCTTCCAAGGGGAGCAGTGGGGGCAAAAAACCTAGCTGGCTTCAAAACTGAGCTTGTTAAATTTATGGAGGGGATGGTATGATGGGACAGCCGCGTTTGGCAATTGACGGATCTTTGACTACTGGTGGTAGATATGCCAATGGCCTGTGAAGGGATGTTAGATGGGGAAGTTTCTGAGTTATACAGAGAATTCTTTCTTAGGTGTCTGGCTGGTGAGTCTTGCCCACACACTTAGGATTTAACTGATTGCCATATTTGGAACTGGGAAGGAATTTTCCCCCAGGGCAGACCGGCACAGGCTCTGGGGTTTTTTTCACCTTCCTCTGTAACGTGGGGCAAAGCTCACTTGCTGGTGGATTCGCTGTACCTTAAAGTCTTTAAACCATGATTTGAGGATTTTAATAACTCAGTCATAGGTTAGAGCTCTATTACAAGGAGCGGGTGGGTGAGGTTCTGTGGCCTGCGCAGTGCAGGAGGTCAGACTAGATCATCATATTGGTCCCTTTAGGCTTTAATAGAACCTACTATAAGTATACAAGCTCTATATGTCCTTTGGGCGGTGCTTAATTTGTGCGGGGTACCTCTACGCTTGGCAGTTCATGGCCCCGGCACCCCTGGGCTTGTTGCATCAGTTGTGAATGTAAAAAAATTGCTTGAACCACAGCACCTAGTTTCTTGAGCCCCGGCACGTCTGTCATTACAAATTAAGCGCTGTCTTTAGGGCTAACCCACGCTAAACAAGTTTTACAAGCTTACAAGTTTTTACCTCTTCCTGAAGTCCAGGCAACCTAGGGAGAACAATTGCTTTTTGACAAGGATTTTATTCCCTTCCCCCAGAGCTCAAGCTGATGGGACCAGAGTTTGTGCACGTCTCCTCTTCATGGATGGGGAAGCAATCAGCATGGCCTTTTGTCCACTGATGTTCCACAATGGGTTCTCTAATATCTACGGGCCTTCTTTTGTTGGGCAGGAGGGGACAGCTCTTGTGGTAAACTTCCCTATCACACTTGGTCATGCTTCTCTCCTACCTGCGTGGTTTTACTGTTTCAGAGCAAACTTTTTTATGGTTCTGGAGCAAACAGGTATTGCCTTATAGCTATTATGAGTGTGATTACTGCAAGTGGCAACTCACAAGCATCTCATAAAGTCTAAACCCTAAACACATTTTTGTAACTCTAATACCTCTTTTAACAAGGCTAACACAGGTGAGCCATACTGGTTTCCAGGTCTGCATTTGCCAAGGTTCAACAGAGGCATAGGGGCCATGGCATGAGCTAGTGCCTGGTTCGCCATCATCACAGTAGCCCTTAGACCCGTCTTGGATACATCACACTGAAGCCTCATAGGTTCCTCTGCATTGTAATATTGCAAAATGGGAGCGTCCCAATCATCTCTTTTGCTTTCCAGAATGCTTGTTTGTGTTGGTTCATCCATTACATATGGTGTCTCAATGTGTCCATTTGTTTCAAGATTTTGCAGCTCTCACACAAATGGTTGTAAAATTTTGCTAAATAATTGACCATTCCCAGGAATTGATGTGCTCCTTTCACATTGCAGAGTGTTGGCGTTTTTCTAATTGCCTGCACTTTCTTTACATCTACTTTCAGGCCTTTGGAGGTTAATGAATGTCCAATGTATGGCACCTCGGTTACTCTCAATCTGAGCTTGTCTAAGTTAAATGTAATATTCCCTCTCTGCATTTCTGTAAAAATTGTAGTAATTGTTATTCATGCCGTCTTTGTGCTTTCTCCAGATCGCCACATTCTCCCACTATCAACACATTATTTGCTATGGCCCAGATCCCCAACAGGACTTCCAATGCTTGGGTCAATTTGTTCTGGAATCCCTCTGGTGCTCTACTGATTCCTATTGGCATCATCAACCATCGGTATCTCTCATGTGGAATTGCAAAGGTCATCAAGTAACTGGATTCTTCATCCAGTTTAATGAGCCAGAATCCATTTTTTACATTGCACACTGTAAAAAGTCTGGTTTCAGACAGATCTGGTCATTTCTCTTCAGTTGAAGGCAGAGAGAAATGGTTCCACTTCCAAATATTGTTTCAAGACTTTGAGTCTATGGTTATGCTCGGTTTTCCAGATGATTTCCTTTCCACCACAAGACAGTTTATCCGGTCTGTGCTCTTCTCTTCAGGCTGTAGAATTCAACAACTCTGGGGCCTCTGCAGTTTGTCTTTCAGGATCTGTAATGATGCAATGGGTACTTTTCTTTTTGGGCATTTAATTGTCTTCAGGCTCTCTAGAGAGTGTCAATCTCTATTTTTATAAACATCATTTAGCTGTCTGTCTCCCTGAAATCCATCTCTATAGTTCTTCTGGCTCATGACCTGGTCCCGGGTGAAATCATCCAAGGTATCTTTAATCACCCCGCTGTTCACTTTCATTATGTTCTGGCACTGTACTTGTATCAAGTTGCTGTCCCATCATCTATGACCACAAAGTCCAGCCTACATTTCTTTTTGTTCCTTGGATTTCTTAGTTTAATTTTGCATTTCCCTAGAGGCTTTAATGTGGTGTAGCTGTACTTCATTAACAGCTGTTTAGCCTCTTCCCAATGTATGTCTGGGTTCACCAGACTGGTTGGGGTAACATTACTGTGCTATATTCATCTATGCCCTCCCCAGCGGCTTTCTCCAAAGTAAAGAAGTTCTCTTTCCACTGCTTCATTCTTCCTGGGGTTACAGTGAGCATCAAAACAGTCCATTATTGCTTCTAAGATGTGTTGAGCATGGGGAATTTCTGCATGCACAGTCTCACTTAGCTCTCTGCTCCTTTCTCCAATTAGGTAACATAAGAGTTTTATTTCCACAGCATCCTCTTTATTTGCCATAGCAGTTTCTACATGGAGGTTAAATTCTTCCTTCCAGCTAGCTCTTCCATGCCTGAGCTAAATTCTTACTTTGCAGATTTAATATCCCCAGAGGCTTCAGCCACTCCGTTCCTGCAATCAGCCTTGTCTTGTCAAACAGACTGTCTCCTCACAGTGGTAGTCTCCTCTCTGCAGTGCAGCTCTGAATGGCCTCCGCACTCCCATGGGTGGGAGGCTGGTTTGCTGATCAGCAACAAGCACCACTGACAAAGTGGCCAAAACACAAGTGTGAATCCCCCACATTCCTCTAGTGGAGCTCAACCTTTCCAGACTACTGTGCCCCTTGGTGATTGGTCTTACTGAAAAATTGGTGATGCTCTCATTTGTACCATATAATTATCAAATAAATTAATTGGAATATCAATATTGTACTTGCTTTTCACTGTGTGGTACACAGAACCGTATAAACAAGCCAATGTATGAAATTTTAGTTTGTACGGACTTCGCTAGTGCTTCTTATGTAACCGTTCCAAAACTAGGCAAATGCTTAGATGTTGATGTACAACCCTGCCCCCCAGAAGACCTCTGCTTATCACCAGGGGCACACGAACCCTTGGTTGAGAACCACTGCTCTAGACAGCAAGGAGATGGTCAGTGACCCCAAATTTTGGTCTCTGCTGCACAGTGCAAGAGTGGAAGCCAGCACCGCCCACAATCTATCTCGGACGAGGCTCCTGTCCTCACTTGTATCATGGAGATGGGGCTGGTTGAAGAAGCTGACTCAGGGTGTTCATCCCTCCCCCACACCAGGAGTGGTTCCCTTAAAGTGGGGCATGTTGGCCATCCATCCTGCAACTAGTGATGGGTGCTAACGGAGCCCTGTGCCAAAAATGGACTTGTTTGAATACACCCACCTGGCCTTTGAATCCGGAGCACAGTGCTGGGTGATAGTGTTACATGTGCAAGCAGCTCACTGCTCAGCGGAACGTGTGAGCAGGCCTCCTTTGTCCTCACTCTTTCACTAGGGTGGATTTTTATTTTATTTCGTTGTACTGTTTGTTCCTTTTAGCAGTTGGTGTCTATATCTTGGGGCTTCACTTTACTGTGGTTTCCTCTGGTGCCTAACTCCAGATGGCGCTGTTGTTTAATTCATGCTATTCCACCAGCTAACTGGGGCTAACACTCAGACAAGCAAGTTGTTTTGTTCGCTGGCCATTGTACCTGTTTTGATGGTGGTTTCAATAACACACTGCTACTCCTGGGAGCTGGCAAGGATATGCAATAGCATATCATATCATCATAGAAAATTAGGGGACCTCGGGAGGTCATCTAGTTTAACCCCCTGCTCTAAGCAGGACCAACCCCAACTAAACCATCCCAGCCAGGGCTTTGTCAAGCCGGTCCTTAAAAACCTTTAAGGATGGAGATTTCCCCATCATTTTATTAATCTTCAATATCATTTTATTGTCCCCGGTGCAACCATCCTTGTGGTGACAGGCAGGGACTTTTCTTCCCCATCAAACCCTCTGTTCACATGCTGCACTAACAGACTTTACCAACTACACTCTGCTTTAGTGCAATGGCTGAACTTCCTGGGGGATAGTACAGACTGGGGATAACAGCTTGGTAAATGACTGTATAAGTCTCATGTTAGAAATGATAGACCTCAGATAGTCACTTTTCTTAAGGTGAGGAAGCATTTGATTTAGAGTTTATATTTATGCATGCCAAAATAGCGGGAGCACTTTCACTCAAACAAGTCATGCAAGGCACATATGCAAACGAGTTATGCAAGGCACATAACTGATAGTGCCACAGATCATGGTTGCACTGGACAAATAGCTCCATTCCCAAGTCCTGTTCCAGCATGCACCACTCGCTGACTGCTAGTTTGGAGCTGGGGATGGTCTCCTCTATGGTTGTTGCCAAATCCTGCTCAGGAACACAAGAGGTTGGCCCCAGGACATGACAGTGAGCGATGGAAAATGTTCCAGAAAATAACTCTGTGAAATGGGACAAAATGGCTTGGAGAAGGGGAAATTCTCTGGCTGCAAGAGGAGAGATGACAAGAGAAGAGAACTGATTTATTGTATTAACTGGGACTTGGGCTGGGATCTTGTGGCTAGGAGGGGGGAGAATCACTTAACTTTTGACATTTACCAGTTAATCAGGGACTGAGATAAGATTCTGCATCTGGAAGAGGGGGCAGTGTGAGAGGGATATGGTTTTTAAAGTGTGAACTATCTAAAAGGCTGTTGGCCTGCCAAAGCCCAGGAAAGGATATTCTAAAGTCAAAGACCTTGAACTTCATGAGTCCAGCTATTGCTGTGCTGACGAAGGCAGTGACATGGCTGTGGACGTTTTATTTCTCGAAATTTAGGTTCATCCTGCTGGCTTCTGGCAAGTTATTAATACAGCCCTTAGGACGACAGGCTTACCTTAAACAGGAGGCATTTATTAAAAGAAAACAAAACTACAACTACCAATAAACCAACATTTTCTACATAGCTTGAGTTTCATCTTTGTCCGCAATATTTAGTGGGGACAACCTGGGTTTTATATAACATGGAAAGACACATGGTGGCTAAATAATGTACTGCAAGAAAACCTATAATTACAGACAAGCTATTTGCTGCTCATGATCACTGATAATGCAAACATATAACTGACCAGATGTTTCTATCAGCCAACAGGCAAATGGCAAAGGTACTGCAACCTGGGAACTGAATTTTAGGCTTCCCCAGGCCATCCTTTGGGCAGCTGTGTTTCAAAGTGACAGATGGTCCTTCAGCTCATCCATGCTCCAGGTTCTCTGTGTTTTGAGAAAGTGCACCCTCACTCTGGCGAGGTTTCCCAGCTTCTTTCTAAAATACATCTCTCTTGTTGGTGTAATCTTTGAGAAATTACACGGATTTTACAAAGGATAAAAACTTCACCCAGCAGCATAAGTGGCAGTGAGGTGGGTGGATAAACTGACAGCAGGGACCCACAATCCAGCCCCGGTGACATCAACAGCAGACTCCCAATGTTAACCCAAGCCAGGCCTTACCTTTGCTACGGACATGCAACTTCCCTCTTTGGTTCAGACAAATTTCAGCTTGCCACTGGGCTGTGCTCATGCTTCTTAATTCATAGAGTTTAAGGACAGAGGGAACCATTTAAACATCTCGTCTGAGCGCCTGGATATCAGAGACCATTACAGTTCCCCTAGCTCCCCTGTGTTGAGCTGAATCACGTACACTGAGCTAAAGCTTATCCTTCCAGAAAAACATCCTGTCCTGATGTGAAGATGTCAAGAGAGGGTGAATCCACCACCTCCCTTGGTAGTTTGTTCTATGGCTCACCACCCTCGCTGTTAATAAAAAAAAAAATTAAAAAATAATGGAGCTTTTCTTCTTATTGGGATTTGTCCAGTTTCAGTTTCCAGCCGATGGTTCTTGTTCTGCCTTTCTCCACTACATTAAAGAGCCCTTCAGGACCCAGTATTTTTCCTGGGACACTATCATCAACTCACTTCTCAACCTGCTTTTTGATAAGCTGCACAGATTGAGCTCTTCAGTCTCTCACCATCACGCATGTTCTCCAGCCCTCAGATCATTTTCCTGCCCCTCCCCACTCCAGGTTTTCAAATATCCTTTTTAAAATGTGGACACCCAACAGGTCCCACAGCACACCCCCGTTGGTCTCAGTGCTGCCGCGTTCAGAGGCAAAGTCGCCTGCTCCCTCTGCCCGTGCCCCTCTTTGTACCACCATGGCAGCAGTGGTCCTCAGCCTCTCTCCTCTAAGTCCTACTGGGGGCAGGTGTGGCTCCATGGGTCAGGAAGAGACAGACCCAATAGGCTCATCCCCCTCAGGCCTGCACAGAAGGAGCAGCCTAGCGTCGTCTGGCCAAGTTGAGGGTAGTGACACGATGGCTGTCTCTTCTCGGTGCAAAGCCACCAGCAAGGCCATGAGAAGAGGGCAGGGCCCAGAGAGCCACAAGAAGAAACTGGCCTACACCTAGGGGCACCCATGAATTGGCAGGGCCAGCTCCCTGCCTGTTCCAGGAAAGGGTGACATGTGCCTTCCCCACTCAAACAAAGCAGGAGCATGGCACCTGCAGAGGAAAACCCCAAAGAAGGGGATGGGCCAGCCCAGAGGCTTTCAAATCCCTGTTCATATTGTCTCGCCACTTCCGCCTTGGGGTCTTGAGAAGGAGGGCCAGATTTCAGAAGGGAGCTGGTTCTGTGGGACAGGAGAGGCCCAGGAACACAGGCCGGAGCCAGGCTGTCCTCAGATACAGACAACAAGCAGAGGTCGGTTCTGTGCCAGCTCAGTAAAGATCTCTTTCCTACCACGCACTTACCGATAGAGAGACACCTCCCATGTGTCACTGCACAGCATCCCTGTGGCAACTGCCTCCCATGGGAGCAATGTCAGGGACGTGTTCAATGTCTTGGTCATTTGCTGCAGCTTAGAGGATAGACATGAGGAGGGGCCAGCAGTGCATGACCAGGCAGCTTGTCTGGGACCCTAGGCTGGGAATTCTCCGGCCTTGCCACATCCCCAATATTTACTTAACTTTGCTCTTTGCAGAGGCAATTGAGCCAATTGCTGCTCCAGCCTACGGTCTCGACCTGTCAATGTTTCTAAAGAAAAAACTACGGTGTTGACGAGCTCCGTGTATGGGGCCTGGCAGACAGCTGAATGCGTCAGCAGAGCCACTATTAATTCAAGGCCCACACGTGCCACAAACCTGTTTCTAAACACAAACCACCTTCTCATGGTGGGTGGCAGGTTACAGGAACACTGCTTATTCCTGGCATTCTATTTTAGCTTTTTGCTTGAGTAGAGGAGGCTCTTGGGACAGATGGATGGGGTGGGGGAAGGAGACACAAAACAAAGCTGGGGTAGAAGCAAGGAATCAGCATAATAGAATCATAGATCAGGTTTGGAAGGGACCTCAGGAAGTCACCTAGTCCAACTCTCTGATCAAAGCATCCATTTGTGTTACTGTAGGATGTACCGTGTTTCTCCGAAAATAAGACAGGGTCTTATATTATTTTTTGCTCTGAAAGATGGGTTAGGGCTTATTTTCAGGGGATGTCTTATTTTTTTCCATGAGTGTAAAGTGTATGGGGACCTTTACTTGTGAACTGCTTGTAAACTGTAACTAGGGCTTATTTTTGGAGTAGGGCTTATATTTCAAGCATACTCCAAAAATCCTGAAAAATCATGCTAGGGCTTATTTTTGGGGTAGGTCTTATTTTCGGGGAAACAGGGTAGCAGTACCAACAGAGATAGGGTCCCCCTGTGCTAGGTGCTGTAAAAATGCATCCAAACAGTCCTGAGCCCAACTAGCTTGGCCACAGCAAGGCAGAAGCATGAAAGGGGACAGAGACGCTTACAGTGGGGAAGGGATTTGCCCCAAGTCACACAGTGGGGCAGAGGCAGAGCTAGAGACCCAGATGTCCTGACACATTCAAACAAGTGAAGGGTCGTCTTGTCTGATCTCCTGCACCTCACAGGCCACTACACAGCCCCTGCCAAATCCACACCAAACCCAGCCACTGGGGCTGGCCCCGAGTCTGAACTTGGTTGAACTGGTGTGCACAGCTTTGGCAGAGCCCTGGGTCTGGCTTCCCTTGGGAGCAGGGATTTGCAATGCAGGCCAAGGGCCGGAACAGATTTGCTTAGTGGCCAACAGAAAGCTTGCATGGACAAGCTGGAGAGGACAAGGCCTGAATGGTCCCGTAGCTGAGTGAGTTCCTGATGCTAGAGATGGTCCCCTCCAGAACTGGGTTTGGGATGCGGGAGCTGCTGGGCAGTTAATAAATACAAGACTGTGCGAAGCAAAGGTCTCTTCAATCCTAGCGCATGGCTCAGCCGCGGGCAGTGCTGGGCAAAGAACGGATTTCTGTTAATCTGCTTCCTGGAAATCATAGAATATTAGAGTTGGAAGGGACCTCAGGAGGTATCTAGTCCAACCCCCTGCTCCAAGCAAGACTATCCTCAGCTAAATCATCCTGGCGAGGGTTTGTCAAGCCGCAGCTTAAAAACCTCTAAAGATGGAGATGCCACCATCTCCCTAGGTAACCCATTCCAATGCTTCACCACCCTCCCAGTGAAAAGCTTTTTCCTAATGACCAACCTAGACCTCCCCCACTGCAGCTTGAGACCATTGCTCCTTGTTCTGTCACCTGCCACCACTGAGAACAGCCTAGCTCCATCCTCCCTGGAACCCCTCTTCAGGTAGTTAAAGGCTGCTATCAAATCCCCCCTCATTCTTCTCTTCTGCAGACTAAACTAGACTAGTTCCCTCAGCCTCCCCTCATAAGTCTTGTGCTCCAGCCCCCTAATCATTTTTGTTGCCCTCCGTTGGACTCTCTCCAACTTTTCCACATCCTTTTTGTAGTGGGGGGCCCAAAACTGGACACAATACTCCAAATGCGGCCTCACCAATGCCAAATAGAGGGGAATAATCACTTCCCCCGATCTGCTGGCAATGCTCTTACTAATGCAGCCCAATATGACATTAGCCTTCTTAGCAACCAGGGCACACTGCTGACTCATATCCAGCTTCTTATCCACTGTAACCCTCAGGTCCTTTTCTGCAGAACTGCTGCCTAGCTCATCAGTTTCCAGTCTGTAGCTGTGCATGGGATTCTTCCATCCTAAGTGCAGGACTCTGCACTTGTCCTTGTTGAACCTCATCAGATTTCTTTTGGCCCAATCCTCCAATTTGTTTAGATCCTTCCGTATCCTATCCCTTCCTTCCAGGGTATCTACCACTCCCCCTAGCTTAGTGTCATCTGCAAACTTGCTGAGGGTGCAATCTACTCCATCAGTCAGATCATTCATGAAGATGTTGAACAAAACCGGCCCCAGGACCAACCACTGGGGCACTCTGCTTGTGACCAGCTGCCAGTTAGACATGGAGCCATTGATCACTACTCGTTGAGCCCTATCCTCTAGCCAGGACTCTATCCAATTTATAGTCCATTCATCCAATCCATACTTCTTTAACTTGCTGGTAAGAATTCTGTGGGAGATGGTATCAAAAGCTTTGCTAAAGTCAAGGTATATCATGTCCACTGCTTTCCCCACATCCACAGAGCCAGTCACCTCTTCATAGAAAGCAATCAGGTTGGTCAGATATGACTTGCCCTTGGTGAATCCATGTTGGCTGCTTCTGATCACCTTCCTCCCTTCCAAGTGCCTTAAAATGGATTCCTTGAGGACCTGCTCTATGATTTTTCCAGGGATTGAGGTGAGGCTGACCAGTCTGTAGTTCCCTGGATCCTCTTTCTTCCCTTTCTTAAAGATGGGCACTATCCCCCCCCCAACTTTTTTTAAATCACTTTAATTCCCATTGAAAACCAATTGCTTTGAGTTTTTCAGCCTATGGAAAAGAAAACAAATTTTAGGTGGAACAAAAACATTTTCTTTGACTCCTAATTAAACATTTGTTCAATTTCGAGCATTGAACCATTTAGATTTTTTTCCAAAAATGAAAGGACATTGCGAAACAGAGCTCCCAGCAGCACCCCATCCAGGGCAGGCACGTGAGGCAGAAACTCACCCCACTAAAGCAGCGTCACAGGAGAACCACGGACCGGATGCAGAGAGAGGCCAGAGGAAGACATGGCCAATCCCTTGGCATCAGCACCAAGGTGCTACCATGCCACAGTTACATCCACTTGGCCAGCCAAGCAGCCTCAAGCAAGGGACACAAACTAACAGAACTGAGGATCAGGCCATGAGTAGGTTCCTAGGATCTTGCTGCCAGACGGCGAGTCGCCATAATGAAGTCGTATTCCTCCCCGTGTGGCCCAGCTGATGGAGCGGAGAGGAACGCGGCAGAGGTGGCAGGAGAAGTGACAGTGCTGTCTAGCTTCTGGTCCCAGGCAGCAAGGGGTTAGAAAGGCTGAATATTGGCAAGAGACATGTCAGCCGAGTAGATAGTATGGCTCACAGCTCTGCACAGGAAATGCCCCTCGCTACAGCGACACCCGGGGTTTCCCATCCCTGCAGTAAATCCATCCCCTGGAGAGGCGGGTGTGGTGTCTACACAAGTGCTTAGGGCAGCTTAACTATGTCTCTCGGGGGTGTGAATTTTTCTCACCCCAAACAGACACAGTTAGATCAACCTAAACTTCAGGTGTGGACCAGGCAGCCCAGATAAGACATCCCCATGCATTCCTTTGTTGTCTGGGGTGTCCATGATGGTCAACAGGAACCAGGGTCCCCCGGGAGCTTCCCCCCTCTCACTTAGTCTGGTAGCAAATCCTGACACTAGAGCGCAGCCAGCAGGAGGGGAACGAAGGCAACACGGGAAAGAATGGGAAGGGATGAACACACGTAGGTGAGGGTGGGTCCCAAGAAGCAGCCTGCGCAAGCTGGCCTGGTTTCCAGGCACTTTTTGCTCACTACAATGCCCTTTTTAAATGTTAATTTAATGTCATGTGGGTTTTAACAGGGCCTGGGTTTAAAAGCCACTGGAGACTAGAAGAAGGATTGCAAGGAAATTATAGCTCCTCCGGCCCTAGGGGACAGGGAGGTGTGCCCCAAGGAGGGAAACCAGACTGTTACTTTGCAAGGACCATCAAAGTTCAGGCTGCCATCAGTAGGAAATAGGTTTCCTATCCATTACTGACACTAAGAAGCTAAAAAGAAAAATGGCTTAACGTTGGGCTGTGACCCAAATGGCCATGGCGTTGGTGAAATCAGATGTCAAACAAGGCATCACCCAGGCAGTCAGACTGCAGTGAGGGGCCACAGGATAAGATCTGAGTAGAAGAGCAGATGGCCTGCTCAGAGGAGCTTCCTCGGTGTAGTTCTCAGGCAGTGAAAAGAGTCCTAGAAAAGAAGACAATGCCCCTTTGGCTCAGGTCGGTTGCTCTTTCCCGGTAGCCCACGTGATGGTTCGGTTACAGAGGCAGACAGCTCAGGCCCAGGGCTGCTCTGTGTATTTTTCTTCTTAAGCGATCCCCAGATGAATGAATCCCAGCGGGTCAGAGTTTCTCCTTTCCCAGGGAGCCAGGAGTCACACACACAGGAGCCCGGCAGCAGGTTGAGCCAATTCCTGATCCTCTCTGCTGCTCTCTTGTTTTGAAATCCAGCGCAGTCGGAGAGGCTGGTTTCAGACGAGACTCCCTGTCAGTTCCAGGTGATTTTATGGTGGGAGTAGGGCAATGGGATTGCTGACTGCAGGGGACTTGGCCCTCCACGGCCTTCCTGCCCCGTTGCGAGGACGTCCACACTGCGAGCTGGGCATGCAGCACCCCTCTGCAGGAGTCATTCCTGTGCTCGCATGGCCAGAGGTGTCACGTTAACACTGGAGCCTTGCCACATCAGGAGGGGCCCGACACCCGAGCCGCTACACGCACACTCGGGGCTGCAGTGACTCCTTTTAGCATCCTGGCTTGACGGCTGCTACCGCAGGGCTGGCTCCTCGGGCTAGGAGGCACAGGCCGCGGCGCCCCAACTCCAGATGTTCCGTCAGGCAGAGCCGCCTGAGACGTGGTTCAGCACGTTTAAGGAAGCAGTTTCTGTGGGGGAGGCGGCCACGCCGGCAAATGCTAGCACTTGCCGTGATGGTCATAGGCAGGCCCTGGAGACATCGCAGCACTGGAGTTGCGAGGTGGCCGTGTGTGGCCGTTGGGCTCTTTGGAGATTACTCGCCAGTCAGCCCCGGGGTGATACCTCTCCTCCAGTGGGAATCTGACTGGCGCGAAGGTCCGGCTCTCCTGCAGCGCTGAGCAGCAAGGGAAGCCTTGGCCCGGTGTCTGTGTGGGACGTGAGTGCATGCCACCGACAGGCAGTGCTGTTCAGAGGCATCCGGAGCCGTGAGCGGCAGCGTCTCCATCGCGCTGGCTGGCCTGGCTGACTCAGGGTGGATGCCATGCCCATGAGTTACCACCTTTGCTCATTTTAAACTCTGACCTCAGTGCCGCCTGCAGCTTCCCCACGGCATGCGACAGCTGCCCAAGTTACCTGGGGGCACCTTGGCTGTTTCCAGCCACTCCAGCATTAAAAGGGGGCAGCTGCAGCCAGCAACTCGGGTGAAAACCTGCTGCTGCCAGGAGGCTGCTTTGCTTTTCAAAGGTGGCCCGACACCCTTGGGCATGCAGAGTTCCCACCCACAAGGGCAGCAGTGTGCAGCCAGGAGAGCGGAGTGCTTCTCACACCAGCGTGCGCACCACAGGTGGTTCTGCAGAGACACTCCATGCAATGCACAAAATGAGCCATGGATGGAGGAGTTGCAGATGGGCTGGCTGGGGGTGTCTTCTTTTCATTTACGAAGTGATCTGCAGAAGGGAAAAGCAATTAATGGCACAGAGCGTCATCTAGTTTCTGCACCTAATACCTCTTAAAACCCCTGAGGCTCTCCTGGGCTTTTCTCCTCCCATCCCGCTCCACGTCATGGCCAATGCCCCGACCATTGCTTTGCATTGCTCAGTCCCTGCCTGGAGGAACTTACATTTGGAAAGTGCTGGTTCCACTTGGGAAACTTTTCAGAATAAAGCTATATGAAATTCATCTGTTCCTACGCATACACACTGGAAGCATGTGTACACACACAGAGCTCTAGCTTTGGTGTGTGTGAGGCATAGAAAGGCTGGGAATACACTAGTCCCACAAAGGAGTAAAGGCACAGCTGGTTAGTGTTTTGAACGACATAAATAAGGTTTAGTGCATTAAAAGACCAGTACACAGTATTAATATTTAATTCACTCTAAGCAGCTCATCTCTCGATTAAGCACACAGCAGCCAAGGCTCTAGTCCCCAAACACAGGCGAAAATGGCAGTTTACCATCAGCTGCTTCTGCTGACATTTGATTGCTCAAAGCAGCCACGGTTAAAAACAAAAACAAAACAGTGAAATACGAGCATTTAATAAGATCCAACCAACCCAGGCTAGCACTCGGGATAAAGACGGGATTTTAATAAGGCCTCTTTATGAGCCAATTAATGGATTCATACTCCCCACCCAAGCGATGGCATTTGAACATTTGCAGTAACGGGCTTTGCTGAAGCAAATCCTTTTAGATGCCTCATGAGCATCATGCACCAAGGGCTGAATCACCTCCCTGAACGCCCCAAAGGTCCTGGCTAATTTTGTACATTACAGGGCACCATGGGAATGTCATGTTGATTTCAGAGCCAGGAGGCAGTGAAAGGAATTTCAAGCAGCAGAGACACTGTTGATACTTGTTAACATCTCAATGCTTCTGACGTCCTCTTTAGCGCAATGGGGAACTGCCGTGGGGCTTTCGGACACAGAATCCTACCACGAGTGTCTTCCAGTCTCGAAACGAAACACCACAAACTATTGATTCCTGACCCTTCGTAGGCAAGCGGGGACACAACTGAGCTACCACAGTGATAGGTCCCTGTGGAGGGCACACTGCTTGGCCCTTTGCACTCGCTTGGGTGCAGTTCCACTGAAGTCGATGGAGATATGTCAGTTGACAGCAGCTGAGGATCTAGCCCACACAAGTCCAAATTCAGGGGAGTGGATGGCTCAAGGAGCCAGACATGGGATCACATTTCCCTCTCTAGTTCAAACCCAGATCAAGCCCCTTCCCAGGACCTTTGTCACCAGACCAGCCTGCCTTCTTTCACAGTGGGCAACAGGGTCATTTTGGTGTGGTAGAGACGAGCCTGCCACAGGTGGAGGTACAGCCTCCAGCTCAGACCTGGACTACGTGATAAGGGAGACACATGCACCATCACTGCCCATCCAGCGTGTATTTCATGGCCCCACGACAGTCCACAGTCTCTCAGGCTGACTAGGTCAGTGCATGTCCCATTCCCTGCAAATTCAAGTGGAGTTTGGAGAAATGGAGTGGCAGTTCTGTTTCAATTTACTGGAAACAAAAGCACTTACTTCTCTGGCTGGTTTCCATCCACGCTAATCCACTGCAGTTGGGTAGCTCTGTCACTGGTTGTTTGGAAACAATAGCCCCAGGCTTACCCTGGTGCCAACTCCTGACATTCTGGCTGCTTCTCTAGGACAGCCTGGCTCTCTCTCTCTCTGGCCTCCTGCGTTGCACAAAAGTTCAGTTTTTAAATGATTTTCTCCAAGCCCATGTAATTACCTTTGATGTTTACAAACTCACCAAAAAAGTTCAGTTTTTAAACTATTTAAATGGTTTTTAATTTTTAATTTAAATTTAATCATTTAAATCATATTTTTTAATAAACATCAAAGTTCAGTTTTTAAAGGAACTTACAAAAAAGTTTTAAATGATGTTCACAAAGAAGGGACAAGCAGCCAGCCCTGCCCAGAACCCAATCCCGGGCTATCACACATAGACTCAGACTCATAGGTCAGAAGGGACCAATATGATCATCTAGTCTGACCTCCCGCACAAGGCAGGCCACAAAACCCTACCCATACACATTTATAACAACCCCGAACCCATGACTGAGTTATTGAAATCAACATGCTAGTCATCTCATCCCCCACACTGCTGTATTTTCCTTTATATAAGCGAACTTCTTCAGCCTTATTTCATTTTGTAAGATTACAGAAGTTGCTCCAATATGAACAAAGCCCAGACACCAGTCTTGAAAGATGGGCTTTCTTCCTACCATTGTACTGTGTTGATAAGGTTCACACAGTTAGGTGACCTACCATAGCAGCTACACATCTACAGGAAGTTCCTACAGTTTTTACCCTGCTTCCTGGTGCATGGTTATTTTCACACACACGGTCTGGTGTGTAATTCCAGAACAGCAGCAGGAATTGACAAATATCAGTGACCGATATTCTCCCAACTGCATATGTAAACTAGGAAAACTGAAGCCAGAGTCTCCTTCTAGCCCATCAACATGTAATAGCATTTGGGATCAGTAGATGACTCCAAAGTATGGACACTATCTACATAGAGACAAATCTATTGCTATTAATAATCAAGTGATCCTGATAAAGTAGCACATTGTTAAACTCTGACATGAGCTCTCTCTAGGGTTTCTGGTTTATAAGTGTGTTGGGACACACTGTAGACAAAAGACAGCTCAATGAAACTTGCTCAAGGTTTGCAGTCTAGTGGAGAAAAAGTATTGACATCGCTACAGAAACAAGACAATTATTGCCACAAAAACTGAAAGAAAGGATGGGAATAGGGAAATTATGCCAGTTCAGGCTGCCTATACCCAAAAGTGAGCATGCATAACATTCTACTGGACAGAGCAGGCAAATGTGTGCTCCAAATACACACCCAACGAATGTTTAAATAGTTATAAGAGTCCAAACCCTACAGTAGAATTCACAAGGCCATGCAGCAGGTAGATAGCCAACAGGATTCAAATTTCAAATGATCTGGACAAACTGGAGAAATGGTCTGAAGTAAACAGAATGAAATTCACTAAGAACAAATGCAAAGTACTCCACTTCGGAGGGAACAATCAGTTTCACACATACAAAATGGGAAATGAGTGCCTAGGAAGGCAGAAAGGGATCTGGGGGTTATAGTGGATCACAAACAACATATAGGTCAACAGCATAACACTGTTGCAAAAAAAGCTAACATTATGGGATGTATTAGCAAGGAATGTTGTAAGCAAGACATGAGCAGTAGTTCTTCCACTCTACTTTGCGCTCATTAGGCCTCAACTGGAGTATTGTGCCCAGTTCTGGGTGCCACATTTCAGGAAAGATGTGGACAAACTAGAGAAAGTCCAGGGAAGAGCAACAAAATTGAGTAAAGGTCTAATAAACATGACATATGAGGGAAGATTGAAAAAAATGGACTTTGTTTAGTCTTGAGAAGAAAAGACTGAGGGGGGACATGATAACAGTTTGTAAGTACATAAAAGGTTGTTACAAGGAAGAGGGAGAAATATTGTTCTCCTTAATCTCTGAGAATAGGACAAACCATGGGTTTAATTTGCAGCAAAGGAGGTTTAGGTTGGACATTAGGAAAAACTAACTGTCAGGGGAGTTAAGCACTGGAATAAATTGCCTAGGGAAGTTGGGGAACCTCTGTCTAACCTGCCCGTAAAAACCTCCAATGACTAACACCTCTCAGGGATGGTCTAGATAATACTTAGTCCTGCCTTGAGTGCAGGGGACTGGATTAGATGATCTCGTGGTCCCTTCCAGTCCTACGATTGTATGATTCTATGAATACGAACCTTCTTTTAAGTCAGGCCGCAACAGGGGCTCTTCTTATGCCCACAAATAATTTCACACACAGAAAATGAAAGGCACAAATAGTAGACAAACTGGCTGGGCTCACAATTAGTATACTTCTGCTTACATTTGGCATTTTGTTTTATCCAGTAATTAGTTGGCATATAACCTATTCCAAAACACTTTTTGCAGACCATGGAAGCCTGTGTTTTTCACTTAAAAATGAATGTTTGAGACAGGTCATAGGTATGCCCCATACCTGCTTTTCTAGGAACACCCAAAAGCCTGCTGATCCTTTAATGGTTTCATAATGCCACCTAGCACGCTGCTCTCAAGACACAGCCCCTTTTCCAGAAACTGGAGGGAGAATCACGGAGTTTAAGGTCAGAAAGCTCCATTAGACCTTCTGTATAGCCTGGCTATTACATTTTACCCACTTACCCCTGTACTGAGCCCAGTAACTTTCCTGATCAGTTTTCTACACTTCTTAACTTGTAGATTACATTGATTACTATTTCCCCTTTGCTATATATTGCTTTTTTATTTCACTTTTAGAGAAAGTTGTTCTTGGATGGTGGAATCGTGGCTTTTTGGCCATTTAATAAACTCTTCTTTGTGAGCTTCCAATTTTCAGTCTTTTTCTAAAAATGTTTCCTTCCAGTCAATTTCATTCAATTTTCCTTGGCTTTGACAAATTGGCTCTTTTGAAGATGAAAATGAGGGTGAAGGTAGGAGCCTCAACCCTAAAGACCTTACGGTCTTCTCATGGGGATCAGAAATCCATCCCCACTCACTCTGTTGAACAGGTCTGTTGTCCATTTAGTTGGAAGTTAGCAATGCTCTGTAACTTCTGTTTGGTGGGAAGTCCTTGCTGCTGACATTTGATCTGTACACTACAGAGCCTAAACCAGCATAGCTCCTTAGCATAGATGCAACCTACAGTGGCAGGGAGTTTTTCTGCCAGTATAGGAACAACACCCCTCCCTGAACATTAGTTATGCCAACAAAAACCCTCTTCTGTTGGCACAGCTGCATCCTTAAAGAACAGAAAACCCAACCTAATGTCAGATTGAGCCGCACAGGTTGCCATTTGCAGATATTAGAAAAGGCACATCCATGGCAATTTTTGTTAAAGGATCATTTATATGAAAGGCCCAGTGGTTAGGAGCAAAAGACCTGTGTTCTACTGCCAGCTCTAACGGTGATTTGCCGTAAGAGAATGTGGGCACGTCACACCTACATGCCTAGGTTTAACCATCTAACAGGAGAGTATTTATGCATGAATAAGCATGAAGCACTGAAAAGTCCTTGAGCAAAAAGTGCTATAGACATGGGAAGTATCAGTTACGAGAAGCAGTTTCATCATATGATCAAAGAAAAACAAAGCCTGTTGTGACTTCATCAATAATAAGGCTAAGTGCAGAGAAGGGATTATCTCAACGGTCACAAAGCACACTCTAGATCAATCTCTTTCACCATTGCCCTGCCTTCCTGCTAATATACTTGTTTTGAAAGCAATATTGTATAGTTACAGATAGGTTGTGGTCTTCACATTGCTACGCCACTGGTGACAGTGATAATGTGAATGGCTTGCTGACCTCTCTCCTCTATATGGTTACCGAATCCTAGAAAACATAGGGCTGGAAAGGACCTTGAGAAGTCATCAAGTCCAGTCTCCTGCGCTGAGGCGGGACCAAGTAAACCTAAACCATCCCTGCCAGGTGTTTGTGCAACCTGTTCTTAAACTCCAGGGACAGGAATTCCACAACCTCCCCTTTTGGCCTATTCCAGAATTTAATACCCCGGTAGTCAGAAAGGTTCTCTTAGTACCTAACGAATCTCCCTGGCTGCAGATTAAATATTAAAGTATGCTGTATTTGAAGAGCATTATACTGTCCTAAAGACTCAGGATTTGTACCACCACTTGCACTTCACTGAAGCAAAACTCAACCTTGTATAACACTCTAAAATGCTGAGCAGTTGTGTCATTTAAATAGCTCCTTCCATTTTTGGAAGAGGATTAGTAAGTGATAGAAGAGAACTATTTAATATTCAGGAAATGTAATGCACACTTGTGAGTTATCAATCATTCTAGGCAGCTGGTAAATGTATCTCCTTTCACCATAAATTGAGCAGCAAACATTCAAATTCATCACCAAGACAACATATTTAAATTCACTTCTATTTTCAATTCAGACATTCAACAAATTGCTAGGTAATGAAAATCAGTATTTTCATCCAAATAGTCGAGGAAAGATGCTGAAAAGTCTGCATTATTGTAGCAGAGGCATATTCTAGCTATTTGAATTGCATAAAGTTATCAAAAATACACATTAACTTGCAGTTTACATACTTGTCTAGGTCAGAATGTTCTTTGCAGATAAAAATCATCTGACTTTTAACCTCCAAGCTAACAGTGACCTAGGCCACTGTAGTGACTAGCAAGCTATTTCCAAATTTGCCATTCTTGTGTGTTAAGCATCAAGTTTCACTTCAGTCATGGAACAGAAAAGGCTTTGCAGAATAAAATTCAAGGGACCCCCATTCTTTTTTGTTGGGATTTCAATTGCAGTAAGTTAAACTTTAGTAGCCTTAACAAAAAACAGGGTTAACTTTTATATCTACAGCTAAGGCAGAGGACAGGCATGTATTTCGCTAAAGCTCTAGGCAAAAATGAGACTGGTAACACTGTTGAATAGATTTATTGCAAATGGTTATGCAGAGCAACTGTTTGCTTTGTTAGTTTCTTGCCCAATGATCATCAATTCATATTTAGAATGATCATACAAGTATGAGAGATTACTTAGTATGAGAATTAAATATATTTAGGTTCTGAGGGGCCTGTTAGTGGAAATAACTGACAGTATCAAGGTTATCTGGAAGCTGAGGATCAGAGGTATGAGTGGAACAAGGAAGCTAGTAACAGGCAGAAAGACTGTTCCACCTTCACCAAAGAGGGTCATTGCTTTGAGGATACTGCATCCTGAAAGGGGACATTTATCAAACTATTAAGAAGATTGCTAACCAGATAATGGGTTTGTTTTTACTTATGTGCAATCAAGCAATTATATTTTCTCATACAGGTGATACATTTTAATTGGCACATGAAACACTCAAAAAACATGTCTTAAGATAAAAATTTTTATTTTACAATTTTATAAAGCAGCTTTACATTAAGCTCAAACGTTTATCCATTTACTTTGTATATAAACATAATAGGACCTCTTTCCCTCTGCAAAAAATCATGTCTTGCTGTATATAAAACTAACATGTGCACATTGTGCTTAAACTGCAAAGTCTGTACAGCTTTACAAAGGACTACCCTTTAGAAGGGCATCCTGTAAACAATTTATTGCATATTTAACACATGGTGCGTACCCCCCATGTAAAATGTAAAAAAAAGAATAAAGTACAATTACAAAGTGAGTGAAAATAGCAGCTTTCAGTGAATATCTCACACAATGGCCAAGAAAAACAGCACTGCCACACTTCTATAGTTGTGCTTGTGTGTCACTGGTTTGCATATACCCACGTGCACGGTGTTTCTGATGAAATATATACGTACAATAATCTAGTGAATGGGTTAAATAGACCTTACACTTTAAGATCTTTTGTCACTTGAAAAACAGAGGTACAAAAAGAATCATACAGTGAAATCAAACAAAGGAAATTACCGGCATTGGTGTCCATTAATGCTCTCTCTCAGCCCACTTTTTTAAAACTGAGAAGAATCCATGCTTTATGTTCCATAAGCTCCAAGGTCCACTGGTCGCTTAATTTACATGCATATGCACTCAAAAAACAAAAATGCAATGGAGATTTTGTTAAAAATACAATGGTATAACATCCGTTTCTCTGCTGAAATTATTAACTTATGTTTTTTAATCTATTTGTCTGATGCTAGATGGACTCCAATATGAGGTATGAAACATGGAAAGATCAATGCCACTATTTCTTTCTAACACAGTCTTTTCCTAATACAGTAGGAAAAGGTGTCCACATTGTTAAGGCACTGTTATTTGTCACAGAAGCAGTACCCAAACATTCTCATTTGAGTCACCAAATCTAAAATGGGTCTAATGTTGAGACAACACACCAGAAAGACATCTCTTTCAGTCTCATATAGAGATCAGCCATTGCAGAAGATGATTATAACTTTTTTTTTTTTTTGTAATTTGAGGAAAATCTCCTCTAACGCTTTGGTATTGATAAATATTTTAGGGTTCAAAATAGTTCTGCTGTGACATCTACCTTTTGTACTAATCAATGGGATCATGTTATGTGTTTGCAAAGATCAAAAGAACTACAAAACTGTTTAATACATTTGTGAGCAAAACAGAAAATGCTTTAAAGTCATACTATGATCTGTCATGTCTGCCCGTTCAGTGGTTTGAATTTATTTTGTCCCCAATACAAACATCTCTCACCTCTCAAATAAGCTTTCCTTGGTATTTGCTTTTAAACCACAAATAAATGTTATGTACAACAGGACCAATTAAAAAAATCTGTTGACTAGCATGTGCATTTTACCATACTGGAATGTGTCTACAAATTAAAGGTCTGAGAGTCATAATCAGAACTGACCAAAATATTAGCAGATATTACTGATGTAGCCTGCATCAATTACTAGTTAGCCTTCCATAAAAAACTGTATTGGTCCAATGACATGATGAGTTAGTTCGTTTATTCTCTCTGACCTACAAGGAGGCAATACACATGTTGAAATTAAAGACCATAATGGGTATTGAAAAGACATTATAGATATTAAAAAAAATTCAGGTTAATTCTGAATAACGTATGTCTCTGAATGCATGGGTTCTGAAACATTCAGTTATTGCACAGGTATTCTTCACTTGTCAGAACCACTGAGAATTAATATAAAAAGTTAAGCCAATATTGTGGGTAGAGAGACCATCACTGTAATTTTAACATTTAAAATGCTTGACCCACTTTTAAAAAAGTTTAAAAATTAAATCACTAGAAAAAAAATCGTACTGATAATAAATTCCTTTCAATCAAGTTTTTTTTTTTAATCAGTCACTTAACTTAGCCCCTCACCATGTTTTTAGGGTTCCAGTAGAACTCTCCCAAAGAATGGATTTGCCACCATATACAGAAATCTCTCAAACGTGGGTGAAAATACAGTACAACACATCAGCTTCCACAACAAGAGATTCCAACTGCATGTGGTGGTGGTGGTGGTGGGGTTATCAGCAAGCCTCAGTTATGATTGTAGATCAGAATTTAAATGGTATGCTTGCAGTTTTTGTGCAGTCAACTAGTTCCACTGAGTTGTGCTTACATAACTCAAGAAGCCTGAATGCTGGCTAGGAGTGTTTTCCATTTACACATCTGAAGAAACCATATGTTCAAAGTATTTCTCCATATATAGAATTTAAAACAAATTTGTGTATTTTTCCCCAAGAAAAGAATTTGTATAAAACAAACACTTTTAAAAAAGATACACTGTCCACTACCCAGGCTACAAGTAAATACACATTTACTGCATTACATCACATGATCTGTAATTCTGTTCCCAACATATACACAGATAATTCCATTTTAAAAGAGGCCACATACTAACTTTTCAGGCAAGTGCCAGACTTTAGAGACCTGTATGGCTTCTGTAAATTATCTTTTGCCTACGAAAAGGAAAAATAAAACTTCCCCCACAAACTCAAGAGTACAAATGGATTTTGTTCAGTCCGAATAATTTCGCTATGGAACACAATGGGTAGGTAAACAAGTTAAAGTTACCAGCTGTTACTCAGTCCTTTGACTGGACCCCTGCTTCAAATTCCACCTAACAGAAAGAAGTATTCTCACGCTGGAATGCAATTATTTCTGAAGATCAGTTTTAAGGACCACTTTGAAATAGTCCACAAAAACTTAGTATGCAACCTTTTAAAATGTACCTTTGTTTAGCTTTAAGGAGTCCAATAATTCCTGTTCACAGCACAGCGCTGCAACATGGTTTTGGTTATGAGCTCTAGTTGTGCTTTGCCCTGCCGCCTTTAAGATAGCTCTTCCACCTCTTGGCAAATTCTTTGAAAACTGGGGAGTCATCGATCGTGCTTAATAGCTGGAGTTGGTTTATGTGGGTGGTGTGATAGTCCCAACGGGCCAAGTTGGGAGCAGAGCCAAGTATGAAATGACGAAGGTCATAGATCGTTCCTGAGCCAGTATCATAGAGTGGAAGCATGGCTTTGAGGGACTCCATGCCTCGATCATATAGAGACTTTGCCTCTTTCCCTAGTTTCTCACCTGCAGTTTCTTTTAAGTCATACAATCCAATCAAAGAGTACATGAAACCATTTAAAACAAATGAGCTAGGCGAAGTTGGGTACTCTTCATACCAGTCATGTTTGTTCATAAAGACAGCTTTCACTCCATGCTGCTCTGATGGGAGCTTGTAAGGTGCTGTTGCCTGTAAAGCTGAGTTGAGGAATGTGTGGTCTTTTGTTAACAGGTAAGCCCTGACTAATGTCGAAATGGCCTGCCCTTGTGCCATGGCAGAGTACCAGCCAGGTTCTAAAGATTTAAATCCTTCCCCTAACTTCCGTGTCACCATAATTGGCCACCCACCTTTTTCATCCTGGTTCCTTACTAGCCAATTACTAGCAGCAAAAAAAGCCGCCATGTGAGCAGTTGTTGATATAGTGATGTTATCAATGAAGCCTTTTCCCTTTGCGACCAACCTAGCCACTTTTTTAGGCATTATTTTTGTCTGTTTCACAGCTTTTGTGTTGGAGAGACCAACTCCTTTCCTTAAGTCAGTTACCAGATCTCTTGTGACTGTGCTCCAACTGGTCCTAGACCCAATGCCATAGTAAATATCTCTGTCTTTAAAAGCTATCAGCTGAGTGTTTGAGACATAGTGTATGGTGAAGAGCTGGTTCTTCTCAGTTGTTTCTAGAATCACAGATATGCTCCCATTCGTGATGAATTTGAGATCAAAAGAAATAATAAAATCTCTTGTATTCCCAAGCTGCAGAGATGCCCCTTCAGTATTTTCTGGAAAAAATAGCAAAACAAACAAACAAAACAAAACAAAAACAAAAATACTGGTTAGGGGTAAAAAATGATCCTCCAGAATGCATATTAATAAGATATTTAGAAGTTATACCAGGCAATTAGGCTTGCCAGATAAAATCTGAAATAATTCAAGGGCACTCAATCTATAACCTAAAATTTTTATTTCCATTTTGTATGTCAGCTCTTTATTGCTTATTACTAAATTAAGACTACAGCATCAAATTAATGGGCCAAGGATGAATTTCTGTACCATAAGGGAAAATTCCCTCCTCTATCCTACGTTAATGCACTGCTGACTTCCAAGGTATTGGCCAAATTGCTTCTTCAGTATCCTATGCTAACTGATCAATACCCTGGATGTAACAGATACCCAAATGGACTCTTCAGGCAAAGAACAGCTGGCAAAAGAGGAGACAGAGAGAGGGACAGAGATGAAAAGAGGTAAATGGGCTACATCACAGAGTATGAAATATGTTTGGTAGCATTAAGTTATCCATAGTAGATAGAAATACAAGCTACCCAAGCAAAACAATTTAACAACATACAAACCCCTCTAACTACAATAAATTTTACCCTAACCAGGTCTGGCATTCTAGTAATGCAGTAGGGGCAATTTGTCCCAGCCGGTTATGATTCAAAGAAAGAAGGGCAGTACAAAAGAGACAACACTGTATTTCATCTTTCAATAAAAATCCAATTTTTTGTGTGCAAATTGGGTGTCACACTAATTTGGGATTACATGATGTGGGATTTGCAGTCACATAAAGCAGTTGACATGACATATGCCAATAGATAATTAACTGCCCACTTCTCTTCAGTTCCCCAGTCAGAAACTTATATAGCTAAAATAGAAGGCAAAACACCCCACAGCAGATTCCACTATCATCAGCTTAGTTGTTTACCGAGTTCCACCACAGGGCCCACTAGCTATAACTGTGGAAATCTACTAAAGGCATTGGGTGTTGCACAAGCATAACTGAGAACCTCATTGGGCCTGCAGTACATCTGTTACTGGTGATGCACCAGAAGGAAAGAACTCAGCTTGATTTACAGAGATTCTACCGAATTTATTAGTAAAGAACTCTTTAGCTGCAAACTGAAAATATTAGAAATTGAGAGAAAAAATGGAGCCCCCGTTATGCCATTTTTAGTTACACTTCAAATTGTTTTACTTAATGTGGCTCTAGTCTGGAGAGCTGAGAAAGAAACAGGTAGTTAGAGATCCATTGGGACTAAAATTAAAATCTATTAGTTGAGTTTTTGCCTGCTTGACAGTTCCAAGAGCAGGAAACTGATAATTTAGAGGAAAAATTAACACAAAGAAATTTTAATTTTTTAACCTCTACAAGGACAAGCCTCAATGCTTTGTGGTTTTATTTGTGTTTTTTTTAATATGTTAACAATTAAATAAGGTTTCAAAGCAATACACAATAAAGAAAGCCTGTTTCCTAGCTTTTAAGTGTAAATCCAAATCCTCCCCCAAACTGTAGTTGATGATCAAAGAGCTAATTAGTTTGTAAGATTGTGTGCAGATCTTGTAGTGTTGAAAGCACAGAGGGATGATGAACATTTAAAGTCAGTCATTTTAAATTAAATGGTTTTAATGGAATAAAATTCTCATGTGTGATCGGTGATTATTTCTTTTGTCTGAGCTCCTTGATGTATGAAATACACCATAAATATTCCTAGGTGCAACAACTGAGTAATGACCCACATTCCCTCAAAAACAAGGCTTTTCTCATCTACCAAACTAATCCATTATGTTTTGCATCAAGACTATAATTTTCACATTCTGCACTGTACAGTCTCAGTGCTACCATATCTCTTTCACTATTTAATTTTTAATTTTTTTAATAAAACTTTGGTTTTTTTAAGCTTGGAAATTCAGCATCTGCATTTGGAGTAGAAAACTAGCAGTGCTTTGTTACACTAGTGTTCTTGTTTATGGGAATGACCATCTAACTCAGGGGTGTCAAACTCAATTCGTGTGGCGGGCCACATTTAGATTGAGTTCATTTCAGGGGGGCCACGTATACCACACTCTACTTTTGATGGTCTACTCTCCGCCAAAAAATCTCCTCACGGGGTGAAATTCGGTGGCAGAGTAGGACAGCGGGAATGAGAACAGGCACTCACAGGGGCTCGCAGACTCTACTCTCCGCCGTGAAATCTCCCTGCAAGGTAACATTCGGCGGCAGAGTGCGAGACTCCGACGGCCATTTCCTTTTTAAGAGGAGTTATTTCCTTTTTAAGAGGAGATCTCACGGTGCCCTGAGCTCACGCGAGATCTCCCACGCTTTTCCTGAGCTCGGCTCAGAAAACACTGCCGGCACGGGTAACACAAGCCGGCGGGCCGGATTCGTCCCGCGGGCCTTGTGTTTGACACCTGTGATCTAACTCAAAAACAATACCAACAAAATGTTGTAAAACAAATTTAAAAAAAAAAAAAAATGTTAAAAAGTTGTCTGTCACCATCTATCATTTCTGCTTATTCCTTTTGCTTTCTATCATACAGAGCGCTATGGGAAAAGAGGCAAGAAGTTAAGAACCAAAAAAAAAAAAACCTAAAGGTTGCCCATTACTTGCACTGCATTAAGCACCTATAAATCCATTACTTAAGACCTTCTAAGATGAGTGGATTCATACTGTGGCCTTCAAGGTCTGAAGATTATTCTGCCATCAATAAAAGATGAGGGGAGAATACATATGAGATCTTCTAACCTTTCTTCTCCTTATATTTATCTACTATAAAGACACGAGTGTTCTGACAACTTTTTCCTTAGAGACCCAGGCCTAAGGTGCTGACCAAAATTACTTCATTGTCTTTTTAAGTAATGGATTCATTAATTCTAATGGGTATTGATTAGGGAGAAAAATACAGACTGTCCTTACTAATGAGGCTGTCTTCGTACAAGGGGAAAATGTTGCATAAAATAATGAATTTTGTTTTATTGATGATTTGTTTTGTTAAGTATGAAACGGAATATGACAACTCAAGAGGAAGCAAAAGTATATTTTAGAATACCGACAGTGGAGAAAAGAGCCATAGTCACATGGTGTCTTAACAGCTAGATACATACTGACTGGGACAACTCAAGAGGGGCTGGGTAAGAACAAAAGCCCAGAAAATTGGCTACAGACAACAAAGCAGTGTAGCTAGGAAGGTAACCTTTTGCTCCCCACCTAGGCTAGTTGTAACTGGGTGTCATTTAGAGCAGCCTGAAAGCTATTTGACATTACATCAACCACCAATGACTTCCAAGAGACTGATATGGTAGCTAGGGCTCAGCAGGACACAGGCAAGTTGTGGTTATAGCTTTTTCCCCTAGCTGTATCCCCTTACACTGGCAGCAGGAAGCCACTATACCAGTGGAGGATCCTTCAAATTGTCAGCTACTTTTGAGTTTTAGGGTTTTTCTACCAGCAATGGAGCATAAAGCAATTATGCTAGATCCCTTAGGATCTGGGGCAAGGTAAGAATATAGAACATCTTGGGCCTGATTCCATAGCCATCATACGAACAATGAAACAGATGGTATGTTATAGAATTAGATATTCTTGATTTCCTCCATTAAACTCTAGTTCAAAACCCTCTTGAACTGAAAGATATACATGTTGGTTATTTTAATTTACAAGGTATGCTAAACCCACTTTACGGCTTAATCCTTGCTGCATGAATCTGCAGTATTGTTACAGAGCAACAGAATATTAAAAAAACTGAAGCCACATGTAGTCCAACTTCCCCTCTTTCCTTAAGCTTACGAAGGCCTGAATTGACAAACTAAATATGGTAGGAAAACTTGTATGCCAAGTTTAATCACAACAGAAACATTTACATTATAATGAAGAGTCTTTGAATACAGGGATAGAGAATGGAAACACTGATGGAGTGCATGCAGAGAAGGCTGAAGAGAGGACATTGCACTAGCACCCTATCTGTAATTCATTAGCACAAGATTGCCATATTTAGTTTAGTCCCATTTCCTGTACTGCAGACTGGTTCCAAGGTTATTTGCTTCCTCCTACTCTTGTGATAGGCGTGGCAGCTAAAGGCTGCAGAATTCCATCTGGAGCTTTTCTGTTATCTCTGTGGCAGAATCTCTTCTATAATACAGCTTCTGTTCACTTTGGAGTTACACACCAAGTGAAGAGATAAGATAGAAGGAAAGAAAGAGAGAGAGAAAGGAGAAGGCATGTTTTCAGGTGAAATTTCAAAGATGAAAAGTTAACAAGGTTACATACATATGTATTTAATAAAGGAAAGTTAGGACTCCCTTGGCAACATCTGCACAAATTAACACAAATGACTTATCTGTGATGTAGTTACAGTAACGCACCTGGAGTGACAAACTGTTTAACGTTAGTGAACCTGGATTTATCAGGTATTGTCGAAACAGAACAACCTTTTGGTATAGTCCAGTCAACAGGTCTGCTGTTTTTGTCCTTGTCTTCAGCTGTTTCATACACTTCTATGTGAGGTGGTTTCTCAGTCAGATTTTTACTGTAATGACTTAGCCCATATTGTGCAATCTGAATTGGGTAGAAATAGCCTTGAGGTCCCCATTGCGTGGATAATGGCACACCTATAATACCGGGAAAAACATGAATAATTGTTAGAACGTTTAAAATACAGTTTAGAATTCTCCTTCTCTCCCGCCACAGTTTTACATATGCACCATTTACCAAAGTAACTTTCGCTATTAGTTCTCAGGCACAGACCAAGAAACTCTGTTCAAAAAAAGGTGAATTACTCCCCTTTTTATCAAGGTCTGCAAATACTAAAAACTGATGTCAAAACAGACCAGATGTGAACATAAGAACAGCCACACTGAGTCAGACCAATGGTCCATCTAGCCCAGTATCCTGTTTTCCGACAGTGGCCAATGCCAAGTGCTTTAGGGGAATGAACAGAACAGGTAATCATCAAGTGATTCATCTGCCGCCCATTCCCAGCCTTTGGCAAACAGCAATCCACACCCATCTGGCTAAGAGCTATTGATCGACTTATCCTCCATTAATTTAGTTCTCTTTTGAGCCCTTGTTATAATCTCGGCCTTCACAACATCCTCTGGCAAGGCGTTCCACAGGTTGACTGTGCTGTATGAAGAAATACTTCCTTTTGTTCGTTTTAAACCTGCTGCCTATTTCATTTGGTAACCCCCCCTAGTTCTTTTGTTATGAGGAGTAAACCACGCTTCCTTGTTTGTTTTCTCCACACCAGTCATGATTGTATAGACCTCTATCATACCTCCCCACACCCTTAGTCGATTCTTCATTCATCTCTCCTCATATGGAAGCTTTTTCATATCCCTAATCACTTTTGTTACCCTTTTCTGTATCTTTTCCAATTCCAACATATATTTTTGAGATAGGGCAACCAGATCTGCATGCAATATTCAAGATGTGGGCATACCATGGATTTATAAAGCAGCAATATGATATTTTCTGTCTTATTATCTATCCCTTTCCTATTGATTCCCAACACTGTTAGCTTTTTTTGATGGCTGCTGCACATTTAGTGTGTGATTTCAGAGAACCATCCACGATGACTCGAAGATCTATTTCAGTGGTAACAGCTAATTTATACGCCATCATTTTATATGTATAGTTGGGATTCTGATTTCCAATGTGCATTACTCTGAATTTATCAACATTGAATTTCATCTGCCATTTTGTTTTCCGATCATCCTGTTTTGTGAGATCTCTTCGTAAGTCTTTGCAGTCTGCTTTGGATTTAATGATATTGAGTAGTTTTGAATCATCTGCAAATTTTGCCACCTCACTGTTTACCCCTTTTTCCAGATCATTTATGAACATGTTGAGCAGTTCTGGTCCCAGTACAGACCCCTGGGGGACACCACTATTTACCTCTCTCTATTCTGAAAACTGACCATTTATTCCTACTCTTTGTTTCCTATCTTTTAACCAGTTACTGATCCAGGAGAGGACCTTCTCTCTTATCCGTGACTGCTTCCTTTGCTTAAGAGCCTTTGGTGAGTGATCTTGTCAAAGGCTTTCTGAAAATCTAAATACACTATATCCACTAGATCAGCCTTGTCCACATACTTGTCGACCCCCACAAAGAATTCTAGTACATCGATGAGGCATGATTTTCCTTTATAAAAACCACATTGACTCTTCCCCAACAAATCATATTCATCTAGGTGTCTGATAATTCTGTTCTTTACTATAGCTTCAAATAATTTGCCTGGTACTGAAGTTAGGCTTACTGGCCTGTAATTGCCTAGATAGCCTCTGGAGCTCTTTAAAAAACTTGGCATCACATTAGCTGTCCTCCACTCATCTGATACAGAAGCTGATTTCAATAAAAGGTTACATACCAGTTAGTAGTTCTGCAATTTCACGTTTGAGTTCCTTCAGAACTCTTGGGTGAATACCATCTAGTCCTGGTGACTTTTTCTGTTTATTAATTTGTTCTAAAATCACGTCCAGGAACATCTCAATCTGGACCTATTCCTCAGATTTGTCACCAAAAAAGAATGTCTTAGGTTTGGGAATCTCCCTCACATCCTCAGCCGTGAAAACCGACGTAAAGAATTCATTTTCTCCACAATAGCCTTATCTTCCTTGAGTGTTCCTTTAGCAACTTGATCATCCAGTGACCCTACAGGTTGTTTAGCAGGCTTCCTGCTTCTGATATTCTTTAATATTTTTGCTGTTATTTTTTGAGTCTTTGGCTAGCTGTTCTTCAAATTCTTTTATAGTGTTCCCAATTATGTTTTTGAACTCTGGCAAGTGAGCATGGGTTGCTTAATTATTTGTTCCATTATCTTTCTGGGTACTGAAGTTACACTGACAGGTCTGTAATTTCCCGGGGTTGTCCTTATCTCTTTTTATAGTTTGCACTACATTAGCCTTTTTCCAGTTCTCTGGAATCTCTCCTGTCTTCCATGACTTTTCAAAGATAATCGCTAATGACAGATATCTTCTCAGTCAGCTCCTTGAGTATTCTAGGACGTATTTCATCAGGCTATGGTGACTTGAAGACATCTAACTTGTCTAAGTAATTTTCATTAGACAACATATCACATCACTGACTGAACATGGAAGACAAGAGGAGCCTTGGTACAATTTACAGGCCAATATCTGGATATATGATCATATGAAAGGAAAGGCACAAATGGCGTGAATCACAGATAAAATTTTTTTTTTCAAAATCTTGTTGGAGTTTAACTGAAACATAATTTACTGGTTTTCCAGTTCAGTCTCCAAGTTGAATCTTAAAGTGGGAAGTGTCTTGAACCCCCTGCAGGAAAGAGAGGATCCCAGCCCTTTAAACATTTGAATGGCACAAAGTGAAGAAAATTCAAGGTGAAATAGATATGTGGCATTTGCACCATTTTTGTCCCTTGGAAATGTCAAGGTTGGAAGATAGTTATGCCTAGAACCTAGTGTAATGAAACGATAAAACTAAATTAAAGAAGATACATTTTCATAGATTATCTGTGCTTCATGTTACTAATACTAAATGTTCTTGAAAGTAAGTTGATGAACTACTTTTGCCTGAAGAGTAAAAGTATCAAGGGAAATATTTAAGTACTATGTATTAGCTCAACTGCTGGAAGCTAACTCACTTATTAATACTAAGTGTTCTCAGTTAAGGCTGCATGTATTGGGATCACAGGATGCACCAAATTAAATCTTCTATAAAAGTTTTACTTGTAGCTGTTAATTTAAAAAGATGACATGATTAAATTCTCCAGGTCACAGGACACAAGGCAACATATTAACCTTGTGCAAACGAAACAAGGTAAAAAATAACGAGCTCTTCTTCATCACATCTAGGTGACAATATAAGAACTATTATATATAGACTGTGATCTTGCATCATTCTATTCGTTTGCATTCAAAACCTAAATCCTTTTTCAAATGGTTTTACTTTGATATCCATCCTCTCCCCCTCAAGCAGTTCTTTCTCCACTGAAACCTGTCTGCCAGATGCTAGCAATTCTATTTCCCCAGCAACATCAAAGTTCTTGGCACCACACTGCATGACGACAGGGTTAAATGGAGTAAGGCAGAAAGCCAAATTTGTAGATGAATGACACTTGACAATTTGATTAAATTCATTCACAGAAATATGTGGCTGAAATATACAACAGCTAGACATATGCCAGATCTGTGTGGAGCATGCATATTTTGCAAGCTGAAAGACAGAACTTGTCCTGCATTATTTTGTATTGTGGATTTCACTTCGTTTTTCAGCCAAAAGTCCATACTACTGCAAAGTGACCAATTGTAGATACATTCTACATTTAACATCCAAGACTGACAGCACATTCAACACCACATATGCACAAAAAGGGCAATTTTTAATGAAACAAACTATTGATTAGAAAGACTGATGTAGATAACCAGACTTTCTAAATGATACTCTACATCAGACTTTCTAATTGATAGCCTGTTTCATTAAAAATTGCCCTCTTTGTGCATATGTGGTGCTTACTGGGTATCTAATTTACCTGTAATTTTAGGAGTGTCACAAGACTCAGCATGCACTCCCCTTTTCCTTACAGGTCAGGGACAAATTAAAGTCAGGCACCATAGAGCCGGTCTATGCTGGGAATTTACATTGGCATTGCTACATCTCTTAGGGGTGTGAAAAATCCACACCCCTGACAGATGTAGGTAGACCAGCCTAACTCCTGATATAGACAGTTCTAGGTCAAGGGAAGAATTCTTCCGTTTACCTAACCACAGCTGGTTGAGGAGATGGATTACCTAAGCTGATAGAAGAACCTTTTCTGTCAGCATAGGTAGTGTCTACTCTGAAGTGTCACAGTAGTGCAGCTGCAATTCTGCAGCTGTGCCATTTAGAGTTTTAAATATAGACAAGCCCTGGGGGGTGGGGGGTGAGTCTACATTCAGAGCAGGCCACCATGCAGCCCAATAGAATCGGAACCTGTAGAGTTAGTAAACCATTTCTTGAAGATCACAAGAACAGCCCCAGAGGTCAATCCTCTCTTTCCATAGCAAGGTGAAAGTTTAAACATGGGAGGAGACCACCACATTTTGAGATATTAGAGCTAAGATATCATATGGCAAATGCAAATAGTTTAATATATTGACTGAAGAGATATCACAGTACTTGCTTGTTAGTAGTTTGCTTATTGTTCCAAGTTAGTTGGAATGTGATAATATAACCAGGAAGAGATTAAAGCACATGGCATCATGATTAATTCAGAGATGGTTCATTCATTCTTGCGCATCTTTTAAAACAAAATAATCTTCTGATGTGCAGGGGTTTAGAGATGACCCTACACTGGAAGTCAGAGTTGATATTAACATACAGTGAAACATCACAAGTGATAGATTAAAAGTTACTACGTTTTTCAAAACTGGCAAGTTATTTACTATTATTGTTGGGAAAAACTCCAGAATAATTCATCACATTAATACACTTTGTTCATTTATTTCACAAGTGCAGTTTAGTTTTAGGGTTTTTTTAAATAGTTCATGACAGTTTGCTAGTAACTTTTCTGTAGTATGTTTGTAAAAGTAATTAATTCTTAGTGATGAGATCTCGCTAGAATTTTCTACTATTAGATCTTCCCTATGAAGTGGAAAGAGTGCTGTTTGTGTACATGTGGCTGAAAGTGCAAATTAGAAAGGTTTCTATTGTACTTGAACTTTATTCAGCCTTATGAGATGAAGCTTTAATGGCTTAAATGCCTTCTCACTCAACTCACAACTCTTCGAAATCTCTCCTGTAATTACACAGAAAAGCATGACATCTCATAGTACAATTTGAAGAAATAATCTTATCCTGTCTTCAGAAATCGAAGTGACTCTGTTACCTTGATTTGCATACAACCTGTGCTGGGCCAACCTCGATCAGGAAGAACTTAATCCTGCACTGTTTGCTGCTTGTGCACATTTATTGTTTTGCTCTAAAAGTGTTCCAAAGCAGGTTAAATTGTTGTGTTAACTTGGACATTCATAAACCAAAACAAAATTCAGAATCTTGTTCAATAAAAAAGACAAAATACTAACTGACAATTTAGCTGTATAGTATTGAACGGCAGATGTCAAATGTGTCCCTACACCTCAGCTCTCTGAGGCCTGGTCCACATTGCTGTCAGCAGTGATAGGAGATCTCCCATCAACTTACTTACATTGGCGTACCACAATGTCTTCACTGCACTGCGTCCACAGGAGACGCCCTCTAGTCAATGCAGCCTTACTCCTTTCAGGAGGTGGATTAATCACGTCAACCGGAAAGCATTTCCGGGATTGATTGAGCGGGTCTTGACAGCCCATTCAATCGACCCCATTGAATCGATCCCCACAGAGTGGGCAGTGTTAGAGAAGCACAAGAGCACTTTCTAGCACTGCAAGGGTCTGCTGCAAACCAGAATTAGAGATGCAAGGAGAATGGTAAGGGATAGACTAGCATAAACTTGAGAATGGCACTTATGACCCCCAACACCATTCTTTCTTAGGGAGATTGGAGAAAATGAAAACAAATCACCTTGCATCTCAAATTAGGAGAGCCAATTTAAAAATGCATTTCAATTGTAAAATACATACACCACCTACCTTCAACTCCACTTATGCACTTCACTCTATCTCGAACTTCTACATTGTAGCCCTCAAAGGACATGAATACTCCATCAGGGTGGTAAGGTGCTCTCTGTGCATATACTTTAGAGTAGCTATGAGAGAACTCAAATCTGTCATAGCCATCATACTGAGCAATCTTCCCATAAACCTCAAAGTATTTCTCCACCCAAGTGAATGGCAGAAAGACTTCATTGCCTTCTCTCCTCCCTTTAATTGTATGCTCGTCATTGATCAGACAGTCAATTTCTTCATATTTAAGTCCCAAAACTTTATGTCCATTGCTGTTGAACCCTCCAACAATAGGAGGGGCTTTCTGTTGCTCTTGAGGTGATGCCTCCTCGCTCTGCTGCTTTGCTAGGCTGTTTATATAGTTGTTACTTTCAGAGGCAGCTGTTCGTTTTTCCAATCCATCTACTCTGAAGCCATTGTTCAGGTTTCGTGGAAACAGAATAGTTTTATCACTGGAGCATCTATTCCACAGCAGGACTGTGACCAGAGTGAAGAGAGTGCAGATGATGATCAAAGTCTTATAGTTGACCCGAGCTGCCAAGCAACGCATATTCACACCATACCTACAAAATAAAAGATGTTTTCAAATATAAACATGGAGCAGACTGAAATGGGGGATGTGATAGTTTTTGCTTTTATTCCAAAAGACAGCAATAGGGCTGATGACAGGACAGTGCACTGCCATCTGGGGGAGCTTATTTTGGATTCAACTTCATCCCTGGCTCTGATGGGTGAGGTGTAAGGAGATGAGGAGTCACACTTTGTTATTTTCTAGCAAGCTCTCGGACCAACACACGGACTCTAACAATAGTATCTGGAAGGAGATGTCCGAAACTCTCAGACAGAGGTAAACCATGACCTATGCCTTTCATGCAATTGGGTGGTGTGCAAGTATGTCTGACTTAGGAGCAACATATGGAGGGGCATCCATCAGGATCCCTCTAAGATCTCCGTCCTCCAAACAAATCCCAACCAAGTGAACATACTGATTAGTAGCTCACATCACCAACTTTGGACTGTAACAATAGAAAGGCATTTATCAACTCAATTTTGTTGTGCTGCATGAGCAGGACATGCCAGAACTGGCAGTCATCTTTAGAGCCACAACACATTTTCAAGAAAAAAGTCATAAATCTAGCAATGAAATGCTCATCAGCAGGAGCACTAATCACAGTAATCCACTCTGCATCACACACAGAAAAGTCACCAGTGTGCAGTCACCACCAAGTGAGATATGATGAATTCCTCAGACAGGTAATATAGACAGTAATTGGTTAAACTCTAACAATTAATACACATAAGACTATCTTAAAACCTTAAGCTTCTGACAAATGAAAATACTAAGTTCTAAACTTAGATTTGCTTTATTTCAGTTTAAATGATACCCCACCAAAAGATTTTTTTTTTAAAACTGGTGTTTTAAAAATAACTAAAAAACCACAAAATCTTGGTGGTTTCGAGTTCTGTGACAGGCTGACATATCTGTTGGCTTAAGTATAATTTGGAGAAGGATGAGTAAAATATTTATCTAAAATCATTATTGCTCATTTAAAACTGCCGCACTTCAAAGGTTAAATCTCAACCATGGGTTTTTTCAAACAGAGACACTTTTGAGATGTTAGGAGCTAATGCTTAAATGATTTTTTTTTTAAAAGTGTTTAGACACTGATAAGAGTGAACTGATTAAGAAAAATAACTGGAACTATATAAATTTGTTCCAGTATGGAACTTGACACTCAAACCAGAAATCAATTCTTTAAGTTTCAACGCTTCAAATACACTTTTTAAAATTAGGGTTTTATTAGAGCAGGCAGGCAACTGGAATATAGTGCTAATACTGCCCTGTCCAAGGCAGACCTCAGGCTGGGGAGGAAGCCAAAGAACTCTAGCAGCTCACCAGGGAGTTAAGAGGTCTCTATCAAGCAGGAACAGAATTAGGAAAATGTGAGAACATCCCAGGGGACTACAGACTGCCAACTGAAGCATTTTTGGGACAAATTTCTTGCACATAGTTTCCACGGGGTTAATGGAAAGAACATAGAGAAGGAGTTGGAAAAGCTTCTCTCACAGCAAAGGTCCCACTCCCTGTTACAAATTTTCCTGCCAAAAATTCCCTGCCTGCCCACCCTCACCCTACTTTAGATCATGTCGAAAGAACATGTCAAAAGACCTACAACTGGGGGAAACAAGAATAACGATTAAAAAAATTATAAAAGCATACTGGCATGAAATGCATGAAGCAAAAAACCTGACTCCACAAGGAACATAAAGGAGCATTTTTTTTAAAAAGCCACTGAATTACACAATATTTTGCAGAATGCTATGGTTTTAATTTTTGATACTTGGATTTCTCTTCACCAAGGAGCTTAATTAGGAACTTTGGTCACATATATCCTTCATCCCAACAAATATTCCCCTTGAAATGTCCCCTGGGTTGATACAGGAGAGTGCCCAAAGATTAAAAACATAACTTTCTGCTTTGTGACACATAGAGCTCAGCTTTCTTTTAGTATGGTGCTTCAAGAACTGCCTTTATCTTGCCAGTGGAATGCCACCCCTTTCCTAGCTCTGCCTTTGTCTCTTGGAAAGAGCAAATTTGAAGATACTTGGAACAAATACTTTTATTTAAAAAATCTTAGGGCTACTCTCACACACAATTCAATGAGGAGATGAGACATCACTACGTAACTGAGAAGCAGTCAGAAATGATGGGGTTGGGGTGGGGACTGAGCAAGAAACAGAGGAGATCTGCTCTGTAGCACTACCCAAACCATCTATGGTAATAAATAATTAATATTATACAGGAAGAAGTATTACAGATTAAGATCAGGAAATCAGGCCAGGAACAGTTACCACAGCAACATGTCACTGTACCCAATCAACCATACCAGGCAGGAATTTCCCCCTTTGCTGATTATTGTTCTAAAAAAGTATCCACTGCCAGCCAGAGATCAGCATTAAAAAAGCATTATGACAACGTAAGATTTCTTATGTCTAGTGGCACAAACAAATTAATGGTTTAATTGCAACTGAGGAATATGCAAATGGCTTGCAGGTTCTTAAGTTTATTTCTGAATGAAGCAAATGTTTGGTTCACACCACAACATTTAAACTAATGCTGTCACTGTACAAAGTTTTAGTGCTATGTACTGCCTTTGGGCAACTACAGGAAGAACCTAAAGGAACACCCAGTGAAACAAATATGTTAGCTTTTGATGTTCTTTGAAGCACAACCGAATAGAGAGAGCTGGTATTTAAATTTCACATTTAAAATAATGTGAAAATGCATACCCCACTATGGACTATTCGCACAACTATCTGAATTGACTTAAAATGACTAATGAAACATTGCAACAATAGCTGTAGTTTCTGCTGTCAAATATGCACAAGTGATACTGTACAAAAGAGAGGTTCTTACCTCAGGCTGCCTTTTTTTTTTTTTTAAACCAGAAACAATGAATTACCTCTCTAATTTTATGCTTCCATACTGTAAGCGCCATCTGGCCATTTGAAACTGGACTTTAAAAGATAAGTGTCCTATTTTCCTGAAAGCCTAGTTTACTATAAGCTTTTAGAGAATATAAATTTTTATATAATAGTATTTTTATGGAAATGTTAACATAAGAATAAATCTAATTTTCTGCATCAGCAGATAATTTTTAGTGATGCTTTTGGGATGACCTCAACAAGTATGCTTTGCTTCTTTTATACAGAGAGATAATTCACTTTTAAAATGGAGAACAACATTTCCTGCACACTTCACCCAAGCCATAAAGCACATTTTAAATTTAGTTAAGCCATCTGTATTATGGGGGGGGAACAGCTCAATACATTTTTATGTGCTTATTACTGCATATTTTAAACAGACTATTAGATGTGATTTTATGGCAGTGAATAGGTCCCAGCTATCCCAAAATAATATATTTTTGTTTTAATATTTGTGTGTCCACTGCAAGGGAAGGCAGCATGTCTACCGGTTAGAGCAGAGGGCTTGGAGTAAGCACAGCAAATTTCTACTCTCAACTTTTCCATCAACTTGACAAGTGACCCCGGGCAAAGTCTGACACCCAGATCCCCACTCTGTTTAATGGAGAAGTTTCTTACTATTCTGACAGCACTGATATCCTCAGATGAAAACCAGAAGCATGAAGAATTAAGCCCAACATTTTTAGAAGACGACTAACAGCAAGCTGCAAGTAAACTCTGCAATGGGAGCAGACAAAAGTCCCCAAATGTCAAAATACATTACATTAAGAAGAAAACCCTCTTCAGTCAGCTTTCTGATTAACTCTGGCATACGCAGAATTCCAATGTCATGAGCAAGACCTGTCATCCCAAACCACCAATTCTCTGAGTTGTGGCCTATGAAATATGGCCTCCCTAGTGTGTTTCTTTGATTTGGGCCACACAGATTGAGGCATACCGTTCTTCTAAAATGAAAGCTCAGACTGACAACAGTGCCATTGCTGGCCATCTTCTAGTTACACCCTGGAGATGAGACCCAACTTCCATTTGGCTCACAAATGGAAGAGAATGGTGTCCAAAGTCCAGGTTTGTGAGCATATCTGATCACAGCAACAACTGTTCGGCTTCATTCAGAAGCCTGTGAGTGGAGAAGTAGGCACTGCCGCAGTTCAGGGTTAAGGTGCACCTGAAGCTTTGCTGGAAAGGTTGCCAGTAGATTTTACTTTCATAAGCCATGTATTTTAATTCGAACAATTCAGAAAGAAAAAAAGTGAAACATTCTGGAAAACTATCATAGTAGATTTCATTGTGCAATGAAGAGGGCCTGATCCAAAGCATATTGAAAGAAGTGGAAGTCTTTCCATTAACTTCAGTGGGCTTTGCATCAGGTTCTAAGGAGAAAGTGTTCCTGATGCATTCAAGAAACGCGAAAAAATGTTGGAACATATGGGATGCAAGACCCAATGGAAGAATTAAGAAATTTCTGTTTTGCTCTAGCCTAACTTAAACACTACAAAAAAAAATTGTAATTGGCCCCTGAAACACTATGTTAAATAGAACCCAAAAGTAGTATTTAAAAACTCATGCAATCTTTATGAACATTAGCTCAAGACACCACAAAATTAGAGGCATCCAGCACTCATCTTTAAGATACAGATCAAATATCTACTAATAACCAGTCCCTGTCCCTTTTTGCTTTTCACATTTCTGAATACCCAATCCTGCTAAATACTGTTAGCTCTCATTTGGTGCAGTCTATCCAGCAGGCTGTGCTGCAAACTACACACTGCTCACTAAGTGAAGTTTAAAGTTTGTTTTGAAAACAAAGAATAAAAACTTAGGCTAAAGAAAAACTAAAACTTCAACTATTCCTGCTACTACTGTTATATTAATTATGTCCACAAGCAAAGAAGTCTTGATCCTCTGTTCTATGAATTATAAATGAGTAGTCATTTTATACTTCGGGCTGAGAATGCCAGAATTATTTAATACAGTGGTGGTTCCAGGAACCAGAGAAAAGGAGTGAGGTAATATCTTTTATTCTTCAGTTCTGTGTAAGCTTGAACACTTGTCTTTCACCAACAGAAGTTGGTCCAATAAGAGATATTATTCACCAGCCTCATCTCTAATATCCTGGGACCAACATGGCTATAACACTGCAAACAACTAATATGCAAGGACACCTTGCACTGGAATCCCCTAAAGGTAAGCATCTCTCAGGTCTCCCTGCACATGGGACACAAGATCTATTCATAAAGAGATCATGGCAAAGGAGCTATGTAAACTGTTTCACAGCCTCTGACAGTCAACTCCTCTGACATTATCTATAATACCCAAATCCAAAGCAAGCTTGGTGGATGAGAAGGGCTCCAGTAGGAATCTTTTATATATTTATAAGAGCTTGTTTTGCAGATGCTTCTTTGTTCAAGCCTCTTCATCTTATTACCTACAGATTAACACCAAGGAACTCAAAGACGTTTACTGGCTAAATCTTTTCTTGACCTGGTTACCCCAGAGCAGGCTGGTGCACAAAGTGGAATAGCAAACAGGCAACAATCAGGCGCAGCTAAACATGTGGGAGCCCAGTAAGTCTAACTCTTCAGATCAGTTGAGAACTTTCAGCTCTAAACATATTTCTAGAGCAACCTCTGCAGGGCAATTTATCAGCTAGAGATCAATCAAACTGACAGGCTCGCATCTCAAATAGGGAACAGTTGCAGAAGAAAGCAGGTAAGATCTTTTCTGAACTGGCTGACACTAGGGCTATTTCTACAGTGACGGCGGCAAAGTTGCCGCTGTCAGATCGACTTATCTGGGTCGACTGAGTGGTCAGTGAAGACCAGCTCAGTCGATCCAGAAGTCGACATACTAAAACCACCTCAAGTGGTGGTGCTGCGTTGACAGGAATGCACTTCCCATCGGTGCAGTGCAGTGAAGACAGTGCTCAGAAGAGAAGCACAGAAGTCAATGGGAGTTACGCAAGTTTTTTGCATACTTTGTGTAACTCCGGTCGACTGCCGCCGAATTGTCAAGGAAAGTGTAGACCATGCCTAGTACACATGGATGGGATTGGAACAGCAACAACTAAACATTAACCAAATGAAGGAAAAGCAAACAACAGAGGACAGAGAAAACAGGAATTGTTTCTTCCTGGAGAAAGGATCCACACAAAGAAAGGGAAAGCTCAAAAGCAACTCTGCCAGTTATGGACAATGGTCTTCTGGGTTAGAGAGGCATCTATGACAGTGCCCAAAAAAAGAACATTTGCCACAGAATATGTGTAGGGAATGCCAGGTGTCTGCCATAAACAGTGCCACATGTGAAGGTGCGTAGAGCTGTGACTCAGCCAAACAAGGGAGATTTGTATTCTAAATGCATTGATGAAAGCAAGTTAAAAAGGCACAGGATGTTTAGCAGACAGGCCACGTGAATATGGAAATATGCCCAGCAATAAGTAGACATCTGTGAGGAAGTCCCATTGCATGTAGCTACAAGCATAGAACAAAAGCGTATCTATTCTTCAGGGATTCTTGGTACTTGGCAAATTTTTTCTGAACAATTTAAAAACCTGCCCTACCTGGTCTCCCTCGTGAATGAGATTAGGTTAAAACAGAAACGATCACAAGCCTTCCAATTTGGACGGCCACAGGGGATGAGCCACCACAGCAGATGGACCGCCACAATCTGTTTTTGTAGCATGGCTTCTCAGGTGACCCATGTTTGCACATGCAAGTGAAATTCTGGCTCTATTAAAGTCAGTGTCACAATGCCCATCAATTTTATTAGGGCCAGGATTTCACATCGTCGTCTTGCTCTGAAGGTCAGTAGAGGCTGGGAATGATATACCTGCAAAGCTGCAAAGGAATGGAGGGGTAACTTTTATAGCTAAATCGTAAGGCCTCCATATGATTAAGCAGCACCAAAGACAAGCTCAGAAAGAAGTCCTCATCAGGTCTCCTTGGATGGAGATGTACTGTATCCAAGCAAAGCCCTTGAAGACAGGTGGAAAATAATTGGGAGTCTGTATGTAATTGCTCAGAGCTTCAAGGGCTCAGAAATGCTGTGCTCTTGGAGCAGGGAGAGAGAGCTTTTAGAAAACAGACCATCAGTGAAAGAATTAAAAACTGGATTCTGGGGGAAACACTGGCATTCAGAAGAGAGACCCAAGTGAATCAATGCTGGGGATTTATGACAGAACAGTAAGATAGAAGTAATGAGGAAAAGCAGACTTCAAGTGGCTCCTGAAGTTTCTAAATTTCAGAAGTCTGGAATGAAGGAATTGTCAGAACTCAGCCTGCCAGAGTTGTGATTTAGCACATAACTTACAATCCCAGGAAAGAATGAGCAGTGCACAAAAACACTGACAGCTTTTGAACAGTCTGAACCAACATGTTAGCATTTAAAAATTGAGAATGTGGATGGACTGTCTAGGGAACTACTGTTGCTCTGAATTAAACCAAAATCTTTTAAGCTCCAGTTTACAAAGGCTATTTCAACACCAATGAAGCATTAGGATGGGGGGAAAAAAGGTGTCAGGATAACTAATTAAGGAGTAAATTTTATCAGAGCAATGAATTTGGTTGAAAACTGGAAACTAATCTTCTGTTCCATTTGCAGGCAGGCAGGCCCAAACCAATTATTGACAAGAATTTTTTCCAATCTCTTGGCAATGACTTTTAAATACATCATGTATTTAACCACTCACCTCACATTAGACTATCTACTCATCATTCTGTCTCCCAGACTGAAGACTGGCTCTTGACGGCATGAGTCTATGTCAAAAAGGGTCTTTTTTTCAAAGCCTGACAGGATGTAACTGGGGAAAAGCTTGATATGAGGAATTAGGCCATGCCTATATGACAGACTTCTGAAAGCACACCCATGTTGGTCAGGATGTGAACAGGGGTGAGCCCTAACTGACATTACATGCTGGAAAAATTGCCTAATGTAGACACAATTATACCTGAAAAACTGCTCTTCTACTGGTAGAGCTTTTTTCACTCTGTGAGAGAGAGAAATAAGCTCTATTGGTAAAAGCACCACTTTGCTGATATAAATTGCGTCCATATTACAGCCAGGTCTACACTACAAAGTTTTAATGGCAAAGCTGTCAGTTAGGCCTGTGAAAAAATAAAATCTCACTCTCAAGCAACATAGCTACACCTGCAAAAAACCCACGTAGACGCAGTTTATACTGGCAAGAGTCCGTTTGTTAGTATAGCTTTCATTTTTTGGGGAAGTGGCTTAAGTCTAGTATGCATCCTTTACAGTCCTGAGAAACCATAGGTATGTGCCTGAGCAGAAAAAAATTGGAGTACCTCTCCAGGACAGAATCATCAGGCCCCCCTCTTGGTGTCACCAATAACATTCAGAGGAGAGGAAGAACCAATACATCTGGTATCTGATCTGCTGTAGGACTTGCCAGAAAGATACTAAAAATGTTAGTACCTGACCACCTTCGGGGCTCCACTTGGGATTTTCTGTCTGAGTTTACTCTCAGAGCCTTACATTCTTCCAAATCTACCCACAAGCCAGTGGGGCTTTTCTGTCAGCACTGCTCCCTTAACCTTTCGCCCTCCCAAGCTACCTACAAGGCAGTGGGTTTGATAAGCCACAGATAGTACACCATCTACTTTCATTACAATAGCAGGAATAGCCTGACTTGACTAGGGAGGTGGTTTAAACACACAGGCAAATGACCTTTTGCCAGCATAAAGCTGGGTTTCCACAAGGGGGCTTTGTCAGTAGAGCTATACTGGCAAAACATTTTATAGTGTAGGCTAGCCCAAGGAACTCTTTGTGGTTTAATATACCAGTGAAATGTCCTTAATATAGACATGGCCTTAGACTAGACTTCTTCGGATGGAGGAGGGATGTTAGTAACAAGGAATTCCTCTGAAGAACCTAACCCTGATCACCTTATGCAAGCAAATGGCTCAGCTGATTCCAAATCAGGCTACTTGCATGAATAGTGTCAGCAGGATGTGCCTGAGGATCAGTAAGTCACAACAGAGTAACCCAATGTGCAGAATAGTGAATAAGAAAAGAACTTTCCAAGTAAGAAATTGGTCTATTTGTGATAAAAGGTTCAAATGTATTATTTCCTGTTCACTAAAGACAAATCATAATGCAACCATAGCAAGTTCTCCTGTAAAGTAATGGTAGATGGAAAGAAAAATGTCCTAGACTACTTATTGTCATGACTTTTCTCCAGAAAATGTTTTAAACTAGTGCTATATGTTGAGTTGGTTTTTACTGCTGGGTGGAACAAAAAGGCTGCTTGATCCCTTTTCAGAAGTTCAGGGGAAAAACCGTAAGATTATGAATCCGGGTCCTCAGCACTAAAAAGAATTAAGCTGTCCTTTACCAACCTTCACTGTGCTACATATAAACTATAAAATAGTTTGTAGGCAGGGCAGCACACTCATTTTTATTAGTTCATCAAGAAAAATGATAATCAGAAGACAAATAGAAGAATAAAAAACTTACAAATTGATCTGGTAAAACCAGACAGGACTAAATAGTTCAAGTCTTCAGAAAAATCTTCCGGATGACTTCCTTTTTTGTGTGTGACAAATTAGGTCAGCCAGCTGCTTATTAGATTTGCCACTAATTAGAGCTTTAAGGGCATATTGGAGAGCTTGATTTTACAGTACCCAGTGCAAGGGATCGATCCTCCCATGGCCTCGCCTTCAGTCATGCCCTTTGTTAACTCCCTAAGGGACTAATTCACCCTTCTTGCTTTTTTGATTTTGAAAGGTGATCGGAGCAGCCGCTTTTCTTTCTGTTTGCAGCAGCTTTCTCTTTGTGCTTATTAGGGAAGGCTTGGCTTACTAGTAAATGAGCTTGCCAAATCATCTGTAACCGTGCCTTCCATGTTATAGCTGTTAAATTTACAGTACCCAAAGCAACTTTTACATGCGGACGTAGCCCTTTTATGAAACAAGTTGGAAAGTTTGTGTTTATAAGGTCTTGACCTTCCTCCTCACGCCCCATAGCTTGCCATAGGTTTTTTTTTACATTGTAAGCAAGCATTAGGGCATTTCCCTAGGGCTTGCTGCTTTAGATGAAAGCACACCTCAATGTGCTTGTCAAGATTTACTACCTTAAAAACATTCTTTATAAGGGTACCCCTTTGTGCTTTTTCTCCCCTCTGTGCATTTATAGGAAGCCCCAAGAAGGTGGTTTAATGGGAGACATTCCTTTAAGAGCAAGGCAGAATCACTATAATTTAACTGAGGCACTCTTGTAAGCTGTGCAAACCAGGCAAACACATTGTTAGGAGTGATGTTTTTAAAGCTTTTTTTAGTGTCTGCACTTGCTTAGGTCTTAGTATTTTATTTATTTTGGTGGTAGTGTGGGTGGTGGGTCTTTCCTCCCCCTCTTTAACAGTTTTTGTTTGTTTGTTTTTAGAATTACAGGAGCCATGGGCACAGTAGCCTGCCACATATCCCCCTTAGCCAGCTGTTTTACTATTTGCCTGAGAGAAGCATGGGGGAAGGACATTCTATGCTCTGATCTGACAGTTTTTTATTCCATGCCAACTCTGCAAAACAGAGGGCTAACAGATAAAAGTCCTGCATACCAACACTCTTTACCATCAGAACCTCTGACTGCCTGCATGGCAGCAATAATTTTCTCAGCAGCAGCCAACTGCTCTGTACACGGAGACAACTGCCACCAAACTGTTTTCCTTTTTTTCCTTTTTCAGGACAACGCATACCACAGCTTGAGCGTACTGCAGCTTGCACGTCCTTACATTTCACTTCCCAGATATGAGGCTTTTTTTTGTTTTTGTTTTTACTGTTTAGCTGTCTTTTTGTACCCCTCTGCATTGTGCTGAGTTAGAGAGCAAATCAGCCTGAGTGAGGCAGTGGGACTTTATTTTTAGGTTTTGTATTTGACCTTGGCATGCTATTAATTGTTTATGTAGCTTTTTGGGTTTTTTGGCTAACTTCCCTAACTCTTCAGTATGGGTTTCGGATAATAAAATGAGCCCATGTAAAGCAGCCAAAGGCCTTTTTTTTTTTTTTTTTTTTTAAACGGTTAGGCTTTGTTTTTATTAATTGTTTTTACTGGAGCATCAAGTTTACATTGCTGTTTTACCCTTAAATGCACCTCCAGACCATGGGTTTTCTTCCTGGCAATTTACAAAAGCTTTCATATTCGAGACTGGTTTAAGCGAAGGAGGACGGGAGTGGCAACCCCTCAACCGTCTGACTCACAACACATTTTTGTAGAGGACATAATGCTCTCTTCCTGAAGCCAAATACAGATACAGCTTTGCGGAGAACCGTGCCAGACAGATTGCTACCCTGCTGACATACAGTGAGAGAAACCCTTGCACTGTACACCTTAAAGGTCGTCTCACTCACAGCTGATCGAGCCCACCCAGGGATGCCAATTGTTGATACCGGACACTTAGTAATTAGTGTGAATACCAGTGAGACATGGTACGCCCAATTTGCAGATTAATAAGGTTTAATGTGCAAAGTGTGTGTGTGTTTTTTTTTTTTTTTAAACAGATATACCAGTTGAACACAGCCTAAAATTAACTACAATATATTATACTTACTAAGCCTGGAGAGTTAAACAGTCATTTAGAAGGCTGTATATAGGAACGGCTTTTTTAGGGGCCCTGCCAGGGAGTCAATGGCCTTTGGTCTGACCAACAGCACCCCCCGCAGAGTTAGGTGTTGAATGAGCGCGCCCCTTTGTTTATGTGGTAATTTTTTGCACCCTTTTATAAACAGCTTTACCTAATTACTTTTTTACTTATTATTAAATATTCTAATTACCTACATTGGCTTTTTACCTTTGACTAAATTCCATTCTCACCATGGTAATTGGGGTCATTAAAACAACACCTGATAGGAAGGGTGGTGTAAAAATATGCCTCTTGGTAATGAAAAAGTGTACCCCCAGATGTTCAAGGATAATTTGTTATTACCTTTATTTATATGCAGTTGCAAGCATACATGTTGTATGTTTTGCTTTGTTATGTGCCATGGTATACAGATACTGAGACATTTGCAAAGTTACTTAGTAATTTATTTTTGCCAACTGAAAGATGTTATGCTACAGGGCTCAGAATAGCCAAGCAAGCAACTGAAGCTATGCTAGGCCTGTAGGACAGTGGTCCGGCAACTTAAATTGCACTGGGCCTCCAACACTTCCAACATTACTCAAAGACAAGTTTGCTTCACCTTCCTTATAAAATTTCAGTATCTGGTAAATGCAGCAAAATAGATCCTACAATCTGCTCACCAAAACTCTTAGTTTGTAGTTCTGGCATACCCTCAAAACCCAGAACCTGGTAATTTCATAAATTTAGTGTGTCTTGATATATGCTAAGAAGGGCAAGTTTGCTTCCCCCCCTCAAGCTACTGTACTTGCTAGTTTGAAGTGCTAATGTAATTCTGACAACTTCACCTTACAAGCTGTTCCCAGTCATATTTGCCATTAAAGATGCAAGGTTCCTTTTTATTCAGTCGGAAGAATTTTCACTTGTGAGAAAGATGCAGAGATGTAGAATGGAGAGGGATGGCTTCACTGGTGGATAAAGAACAGTGTCATAACTTGCACTGATCTCCTTTGCAGGTTATAGTTATAGTGAACAGTCTGCAGTTAAGAAAGTAAGGTATGCAGTACAAGGGAAATTAGAGCCCAAACTTATTAAACCCTAGAGAAGATGAATCAGTCAAAGAGTTACATCAATTATTTACTTAGCAAATATCTTTTTCAAATTCTAGATAGCTGCTTTGCAAGATTTTGAACTAAGGGAGTCTCTCTTCATCCAAACATGTGCCATTCCTACACTGAGTTACTGTAGCAGCTCTGTGTATAGTTACTCTGAGGAAGCGATCATTATAATGTTTACATAGCTGGATAAATTGTCACTGACCTTCTGTAGGTCACTCCTTGGCAAGCATGGACTAAATTAGGCAGCAAAGGGGCTAGATTTCACAGCATTATAGTGCAGCATACTAGAAATTTCAGGGCAGCTTTCAGAAAAAAATAACTCTATTAAGAAAACCTAATATGAAAATGACTATAGTCTGTACATTGTTCCCTGTGCTATTTAATTCAATATTTACTTGTATACTGGCCTTACATTTTGAATGGGATGCAGACCTGTCTGCTGAAAACATGCACTACCATTGCAGAAAGCAGGGGGAAGCTGGTGGTTTTGGGAGCTGCAGAGTAGCCAGCTGTGGTTTTTGATGCCTGGGAAAGGGTGGGAGGCAGTGTGACATTGTGGAGTAAAAGCACATTAACTGAATATTTCTCCTAACACACACAGCAATGAAATGGTCAACAGTGTTAACTCTTAAATCATCATTGGTGATTTCACAGTCAGCACCCCACTGAGATGAACCTGGCAGTTCACATCTCTCTTATAGATATAATTACTGCAGACAATACGTCACCCACCAGCACGTAGTGAGCGTTTTTAAAAGGTTTTCTTAACAATGACATAGGCTAGATTTTTTTTTTTTAAATGAAACTTGGCCCTGGTGCACCGAACTCTCCAGTCGTAGGAAAACAAAGCACACAGGAGCACATCTAAAAATTGCCTTGTTTCCAAAAGCAGTATGCCACAAGCATCCAAATACAGGCTCATTCTTGCTTGCTCGGTCTCAGCCAGAAGGCTCAGAATTTGTGGAAGAAGAAACTCCTCATGGAAGTTGAGTAGGAGCTTGGATTTCCAACAGTCCCTTTATTTGTTTTTTTTATCCCAATTCCCCACCATCTCATTTCAAAAGCTAGGATTTTCTGCTCATGCTCTAAATACTCATCTCCCTTTGATGAGAGGCAGCAGATGTCTGAGGCTATGGAGATCCCCTTTCCAGTGGAGGCAAATCCAGTGATGGGGAGTCTGGGTATACTGCAAATAAAGCACACACACACTTACAAGTATACAACAGTCCTGGAACTGAGGCGGTCACAACAGCACACAGGCAAACCCTTCTTCCAGAAATCCCTGCCCACACACCAAAGCCTGGTTTCTAAGGAAGCAATCCCACACAAAGGATTGATTCTAGTTAGACTGAGTTGAAAAGCAACCTCCCCTGCTTGTCACATCTTCTCTCATAGGATCATTGCATAACCAAACTAATGATTACAATAAGCATTTCTTCCAAGAGTAAAAATGTGTTTGCATACCAAGAAATAGAAATTGGAAGACACATAACATTGTTATGGCAGATATCACCAAGTGCCACTACTTTGTACTGCTATAGTCTCAACACTTTGTAAACAGATATTAAACCTTCTCCCAGATATGGCATCCATCATGTCTACAATGATCGCAGTGCACACTGGATGATCTAAAAATCACCTCCTGCCTTCTTCGACTGTATCCAGACTAGGAAATTTATGGAAAAAATATCCCACCAGTGCTGCAACCAGTTCAGCTGCAAGAGCAGGAGCCATAATGAAGATAAGGTAATGGCAGCTTCAAGCATTTTACAATCACTACAGTTGCACCTGCTTAACATGGACATATATTGCACTCCGAGGCAATCTGCTGACCACATCAGTCAATGTGTATTTTAGTGCTACAGTTTTTTTCCCCTAACATAGTATGGACATTGAATGGACTAAATTCAATGGGTCCATAAAGCTTCTTCAAATGATTAAAGTCTAGATTTCCTTCTGTATAAAAAGCTGGGAACATTAGTGAACATGAAGCATAAACTACATTTTCCAAACAGGCTATATCAGTTGGTACTAAATTAGAGTATTCAGTTTAAGAAGTAATGCGTTTAAACAATAGTAAAAAAATAAATGGCCCACAGACAATTTAAATTTCTCAGAATAGTTCAGTGCATTGGCCTTCTGTTTACTATGTATGAAGAAAAACAGTATTTTAAATTAAGACCAGGGATTTCATCTGAATAGTGGTAAGTTACCTATTTACGTGGAAGCTTCTATACCAGACTAAGCTATTTAGTCAAGAAAAAGACTGAATAGTGACTGCCAATCTTAGATATGTTAAATTTGATACCAAAAAAAAAAAAAACACACACCACACTAGTAACAATTTAGCAACCAAATAAATCTGACAGACTAGAATTCCAACATATATCATGATCAAAATAATGGAAAAAATAAATATTGTTATAGCTACATAAGAGTGAAGAAAAAATTTGGAAGCAGATAGTGTCTTCCTGGGTCTTTTATTTTATTAGATATAGCAATAATATTATGTATTTAAGCTGTCATGCTCAATACTATAGAAACAGTTCAGTGTGTCTCAGTTGTGGTCAGTTTCCTCCAAAGAAAAATAATTTAATAAAACTCCATCATGCTTCTGTATCACTGATACTTACTTAAGCCTTGAAAACCAGCTTTTTCTGAAAGCTAATTAAAGATAATTTGTTACTAGAATTGGCTTCATGAATATGTTTGCCAAGTTCTACTTCACAACATATTTATTCCCACAGCAGCAGATGATGCAACAAAACTAGAATTACAATTTTGAAATAGGTAGAACTGAGCAGTAGATGAGAAAAGGGCTGCATTTATTTGAATAAATATACGCATTGGCAGAGGCATTAAAATATCTTAGTAGTAAGTAGGTTTTAGTTGAACGTTAATCTGTAAAAACTGGTTTGGGTACAAGAGCCTACTTTTTAATACTTTATTTATAATTAGTCTGCATTTAATCTATATGCAGTTAGCATTTTAATATGTTTTGACTAAATAAAACCAGAAGAGAATTTGAACAATACATTTGGTTTCCTTTTGTGCTGAGAAATTATGATACTGTACAAATACAAACAAATAGACCTAACAATTGAATCTAGTTCACTACTCTATATTGGCTAACTCTAAGATAGACTTACTATTTAATTATGGTTGTTAGCAACATTCCAGCTGTATACCACGTGAAAGGAAGATCTAAATCGTAAAGTAAAGGACAAAGCGTCCAGTAATAACTCAACAATTCTCTAATGTGATTACTGCCTAATAAAAAGAAGTTACTAACCATCTATAACTGTTATTCTTTGAGATGTGTTGTTCATGTCTATTCCACGTAGGTGTGTGTATGTGGTATGCAGTTCGCCAGAAGGTTTTCCCCCAGTGGTATCTATAGGGTTGGCTCTAGTGCCCCTTGGAGTCACGCCCTCATTGCATTGTATAAAAGGCCCTGCCGACCCTCCGTCTCTTCAGTTCCTTCTTACTGGCTGACTCTGACAGAGGGATAGGCAGATGAGTCTTTGAATGGACATAAGAACCACACCTCGAAAAAAAAAAACAGTTACAGAAGGTTAGTAACAGTTTTTTCTTCTAGATATATTGTCCATATCAATTCCAAGTAGGTGACTCCCAAACTAGACCACAGAAGGAGGGGTAGGAGTTCAAAGCCCTGCAGACTGAAGTACTGCTTTGCCAGAAGCAGCATCATCTCTGGCATCCTGGGTAACAGTGTAGTAAGCAGCGAGGATGTGAACAGATGACCACATTGCCTCTCTACAAATGTGCTGGATCGGTACTTGGGCCAGGAACACTGCTGAGGACTCCGGTGCTCTCGTGGAATGAGCCGTTAGCTTTGGCGTAGGCACATTCAGCGCGTTTTAACAAGTCCTGATACATGAAATGATCCACAAAGAAATCCTTTGAGAAGAAACAGGAAGCTCTTTCATTCTATCTGCTACTGCTACGAAGAGCTGAGTTGTTTTCCTGAACAGTTTAACTCTTTTGATATAAAAAGCTGAGGCACGCCTGACACCCAGCAAATGTAGTCTATGCTCCTGACTGTCGGCGTGTGGTTTTGGGTAGAAAAGCGGGAGAAATATGTCCTGGTTCAAATGAAACTGGGAAATCACCGTTGAAAGGAAAGCTGGGTGAGGACAAAGCTGAACCTTATCTTTGACGAAAGTTGTATTCGGAGGTTCTAATGTGAGTCATGGGCACCAGGAAGGCCACGTTCCAGGAAAGAGAGTAAGCAAGTTGCCAGGGGCTCAAATGGTGGTCCCTTTGTTACCTGGCAGTTCTGTGTTTTTGGGGAACCATGGCACAAAACCCCTCCTCTCTCTGGCTCACCTGAATGCCCACCCCAGCCTCTGCTTGAACCAGAAACAAAAGCAATGAAAAGGCTGTGAGACACACCTAAAACCCTCCAAACAAGGGTGATAGGATTGAAACAACTCCCCATGCCTCATCTACATAGAAGATGTAAAAAGAGGCATCTCAATTAGCACATTGAATGGAGAACAGAAGCCCCATCTACACTGAAGATGGAACAAGAATTAGCATGAAGAATGGAGAATCAAAATCCAAAGCAGGGACCACACTGAACTCTGGGATTGGCAAAGCAGGGACGCATTGCAGATGGGAGATCTCTGCTCGTAATGTAAATGAACTCACACGTACACCCATCCAGCTCTGCAGTTATCAGACCATTCTAGTTATTGATCAAAACCCTGAATCTGCCTGATTGCATTGTAAGCTCCCTCAAGGAACATTGACCATAGCCAGGAGTGATCAGCTCCTATGTCCAGCATAAAGAAATGGGGTACTTCATTGAGACATTGTTTACCCATAAACAAACCTAGTTCTACAAAAACCCCTACCCAAGTTCAAACCTCTGTTCTGATGCCTGGATCCAAATGGAGCATCAGATCCACTCAAACTTCTCCTTTTCTTGACTGATCATGTTGGGGGCTCTGCCTGTCTCAAATGCCCTGGACCCTAAGCTGAACAGCCCATCTCCTGGAAACCTCTGAGCTGCATGGAGTGATGAGACCACCCCCTTTCCCCCCCCCAAACACTCACTCACTCACTCTCTGTCTAGAAATAACTTTCTACTTTTGTAATCAAACCTGAGCTAGCCTTCTCCAATACCCCTACTGTAATTGTATTGTATTGTAAGTGTTAGATTGTTTTTCTCTCCTTGTATGGCAACACTTTTAGTATAATAAGTTTTATATACCTGGCAATAAACTATTATAAATCAAGCTGGTTGCCAGTCTCTCTCTCTCTCTCCAAATGCATTTACTCTTTGTGTTCTTGGCTTCCCTATCTTGCTCTGTAGCAACGCTTCTTTTACCTAAGCCAAAGATCCCTGGAGTGCTCAAAATCCTATGGGGTTTGCTCATCAAGGGGGTTACTGCTAGAACAACTGTAGAGTGAGGGGGAAGGCAGCTGAGAAGTGCTGCTCTGCCTAGCCTATGGAGTCCAGGGGCATATAAGGGTGACAGCTGAAAGTGCTGTTTGACCCAGCTTGACTGAGTGCAGGGGGTATAAGGGGAGAAGCTGAAAATTGCTGTTTGGACCCAGCCTGCTCAGAAGTGTGCTCTATTTTGGTGCGGTGCAAGGGGCACATAAGGGCAGCTACTGAAAGCGCTGTGTCACTCAGCCTGCTGAGCTCAGGAACATACATGCGGTCAGCTGAGAGTGCTGGTAGCCCGGTCCGCTCAGACATACTCAGTTAATCGAGAGAGAGAGAGAGAGAGAGAGAGAGAGAGAGAGAGAGAGTGTGTGTGTGTGTGGGGGGGTGTTTATTTGACTCTGGGGCTGGAGGAACCCATCCCTGAAAATCTTAGGTCCTGCAGGATAGCTCCATTGGGAGGGGACTTGTAGCCATATAAACACACAAGTAACATAAGCAGCACATTAATAAAATCACACACCCTCTTCTAGAAAGATAACCCTAATAAATGTGCATACCTCAAGGTAACGGGCAAATCTGGTAACACCGTCAGTCTTGACAGTACAAGGTTAAGGCCTCATTGGGAAACTGGCTGGCATGTATGAGGATACAGTCTGTCTAAGCCTTTCAAAAATGTCCAACCAAGAGGTTAACAAAGATCATAACCTGCCTCCCAGGGATGGAACGCCAAGATGGCTGCCAAGTTGACCTTAATTGATGACACCGATAGACCCTGTTGTTTCAGCTGTGACAGACAGTCCAGGATAGTAGGAATTGACGACAGTATGGGTGGGATGTCCTTCTGAGCTGCCCAAACTGAAAATCTCTTCCATTTAGCTAAATAAGTGGCCCTCATGAAGGGTTTTCTGCTGCCAAGGAGGACATCTCTAATTGATTCTGAGCATGCTAACTTCAGAGGCTTCAGTCATGGAGCTTCCATGCCATGAGGTGAAGGGACTCCAGATTGGGATGTCAGAAGCTGCCGTGCTCCTGAGTGATCGGGTCCAGAAGTAGAGGTAGAGCAATCGGGGTTTCCACTAAGAGGTCAAGGAGCATGGTGTACCATTGCTGACGAGGCCAGGCTGGGACTATCAGAATCACGGCGGACCTTTCCTCCCTGAAGTTCAGCAGGACCTTGTGGATGAGCAGGGCAAGCAGAAATGCATAGAACAGTTGACCCATCCATGGGATAAGAAACACATAGACCCCAGGCTGTGATTCTGAGAAGAGCAGAACTGCAGCACTTCCTTTTGAGCCTTGTGGCAAATAAGTGCAGGAAACTCTCCACCAATGGAAAAACCTGCTGGTGAACTGTGCATGCGGTATGCACACACCTACTTGGAATCGACATGAGCAAGCATTCAAAGAGGAATTTCTTTTATTATTCTGTATATTCCATCTACTGCTTAGTTTTAGAACAGAAGTCTATTTACCATTACACTGCTGTGATGAGTTGCTTTAAAAAAAAAAGCACACTATAATTTTATATCAGTGTATTTGTAATTATTATCTTAATCAAAACAGTGGATTCCTTATTTAGTTTTAATGCCAGCCACACACAGTATATTCATATTTTTACATGATTTTGAACACCATTCTTTTGATGTAAAACAGTACAACTGGTACCTCTTTCAAGTACACTTAGCTTCTGGCTACACACAGATTTGATGAGAACTGAACGTTAGCTCTCCTTGGAAAAAGCATATTCAAATCATTCTCTTGTGACCCCGTCCCCCTTCAGGGCCAAGTTCTCTCGTGTTTTTCAGTTCAAACAGAAAAGTACATCTTTGTGCACATAAGCACAGACAGCTAACATGGGCTGGGCAATCAAAAAGGCAATATATACAAACTACCTTCCAAGGCAAATTGCAACATTTTTGTACTATGCATATACATATATACTAAAAATAAACAGTGGCACATGGTAGAGAAGTATCTGTAGCCTTAGACTGGGAAAGTACATGAGAATTGTTTTATCAATAATAAAAAGTTGATTCTGTCTTGATGCAGGGAAACAGATGAAGTAACAATTTTGTCAAATGAGGATGGGGTGATTTGTTTTGGGTTTTTTGCATTTTTCCTTTCACGTCAGAATATTCTTCAAATCACTGAAGTTGAATGATAGATGTCCTGTCTTTATAATTGCAAGAAAGCATTAATTTTACATTATATAATTTCATAAAACCTATCCTGATTTAATATAGCACAAGGAATTCTGTCTAGTATTTTAAACTCTTTTGTAATAGAATCTTAGACATCTAAACAGTAGTCTTTACCTGACTTTTTATCTTTCTACATTTGACAAAGGATAATATTACCGGATTTCTCATGCAGCAGAAGCCAACGTGTCTGTGCAGCCGTAACATCATCAGCAAGATTAACAACCCCTCCTGAGGTTGTGTAACAATGAAGAGATAAATACAGTGAACATAAATAGGTATGATGTAGATCCGACAAAGTAAGTGCCTTAGTTGTAGGGGCATTTGTCTCCCTTCCCTTTTTCTCCACTCCATGCATGCTGTACAAACGCCTGAAAGCATACCCCACCAGATTACATCCATTTTAAAAAACTGCTGTAGGTCAAAGTTCAAGTGTTGTCCTCCTAAATCTACATTGCCATTGAAACGTTTTAGGTTAGGTGACAGACCCTGAGCCTGTAATTAGTGGAATTACACTGCCAACCACCAAAATTCAGCTTGCATGCATAATTACCCAAATTGTGCGCGCATTTGTGCTAAATGGATGTGTAAATTAGACCAGTTATATACCTATTTTTAAAAATAAGGCCTTCAGTTATCAAAGTAAGAATGCATAAGATGTCTGTTTTATGCAGTGTTGTAACCATGTGGGACCCAGGATATTAGACAAATAAAGAGGATGAGTTAGTATCTTTTATTGGACCAACTCCTGTCAGTGAAATACAAGATTTTGAGCTTACACAGGGCTCTTCTTTACTTCCGGGAAGCTCACCCACCTTGTTGTTAATTCCTTATGCTAAACAACCTGCTGCACCTTGTATGTAGCAGCAACACTCTGAGTTAGTTTCCCAGACCTGAAAAAGACCTCTATGTAAGCGTGTCTCTCACACCAACAGTATTTGTTCTAATAAAAGTTATTTCCTCACCCACCTGGTGTCTAAGATGCCTTTGTCATTCTACTGAATTAGAATTTAACAAAGCTTTGTTACAATTCATTTAATTTTTTTCCAAATTTTGTACCATATTTATATGCCATATTGGGAAAAACAGAGCGAGTGGAAATTGCTGTCATAATTATGAGCCCATTTAGGGTACAATCTAATAAATCTACTTGCTCTTCAGATGGATTAGGCTATTAAAACACTTGCTAATGGCATGAACTCCAAAATCGAGCAGCTTCATACAAAAAATATTACTATACTTTTTAAGCTACCGAGTATTCCATTGTTACTAAACAAGTAGATGAAGCAGAAGCCTAAGTAAAGATGAAAATGTCATCACCCTCTCTTATTTTTATGCTTTAAAATTGTATTACACTAAATGCCACACAAGTCTCATAATAGCAGTGCCTGATCACTGTAACAATCTTCTCAGGTAAACAAAATCTTCAACTATAACTTGTAATGTACTATTTTAGGAGGCAGGCTCCTTTGATTAGAGAGGTAAAACTGCTAACAAATTCACATTCCTGCTTTTAAAAAAAGTGTCCATTTCTTTTGGTGGTGGTGGGCACATCATCTCTGTCACTACTGTAATTATCTACTCTGGACTGCATTAGCTACTTTACAGAGCTCTACTTACTGCACTCATCTGCTTGTGCAGTTAGCTCAGAAGCTGCATTTTAAATAGCTCAAGCAGCTACTTCTACCTTCTTAGCAGCACCCCTCTGAACACTTATCCTATCCCCATGAGGGCATGCAAGTCCCTGGGGACCCAGAAGGCCAGTTCTCAAAATAGAGGCCAAGCCGATGTGTAGTGCCAAAACTTCCAAATGAAAACTTGGAAAAAGCAAGTTTTATGGTACTACGAGCAGCCATCCCTATAGCATGTTAAGGAAATCAAATGGCATGTTCAAACATGGTCTTTGCTAGCAACTGACTTACAGGTTTTAGGATCTAGGAAGGAATTAAAATTATTTTCTAGCTTACTATTTGCTAATGTAAAAATCTGCTTTGTAGCAGAACTGGTACACTGGTGCCGTTAAGCAAGAAGGCAGGTGTGATTGCATGGGTATGACGAGCAGGGACCCCCAGCATGGCACAGAGATCTGCTCTGCATGAGCCTCTTGCAAGGCAGTGTACAGAAGAGGGAGGTACAGGTGGTCAACGGATCCATCACACTATGGATCGTCCTGTCCCATTCCACGAGAATGAGAGCAACCCATAAGTCTATAGGAGGTATGACTGGAGTAGCCTCTCCAGAGCAAATCCTTCTGGTACACACCATTCCCCAGAACTCAGTCCACTTTACTCGGGCAGAGAAGTAGGTTTGCCACTTTTTGCATTCAATAGCATCTCTTACTAGCTCTTTAATGTTAATATATATTTTGCATTTCAACAAAAGTTAATACAGGAGACCCATATTTGCATAATCTCTTCTGTGCTACTGTTTCATAAGACCATATGGCAGGGTCCTCCCCCCTCCCACCCGGCCTTCCCCCAAATGGAAGAGTGAGACAAAGATGGACAGGAATGTATTTAAAAAAAATATAAAAATTAGGTCATTTTTTTATTTAAACCAGATATTTTGAAGCTAAATGTTAAATTTGTAGTTGTGACCTGGGGTCACCTATTGAAATTAATGGGCAACAGGTTTCAAACAAACAACTTCATACAATGCACAACCAGCATGTGGGAACCCAATGCCAGAGACTGTTGTGAAGGACAAAATTATAACTGGGATCAGAAAAGAACTAGGTAAGTTCTTGAAGGATAGCTCCATCAATAGCTATTAGCCAAGGTGATCAGGGCTGCAACCCCACACTCTGGTGTCCCTAAACCTCTGATGGTCAGAAGCTGGGATTGGATGATTGGGGATGGGTCACTCAATAATTGCCTTGTACTGTTTATTCCCTGTGAGGCATCTAGGACCAGCCACTGTCAGAGAGAATACTGGGCTAAATGGACTACCCCGTATGACTCAGTATGGACATTCTTATAATTAAGATTTTCTTTCTAAAAATAAAGCTGTTTAAAATGAAATCTAAATATAATACAAAATGTGTTAAGGACTAAACTTAGTTTCTTAAAACTTTTAAATAAAAGATATCCTGAAGCCATGGCTCAGCCTCTATCAAAATTTTGACTTAAAGTCTGCTTTTCTGTATAAAGATTCAGAGGAAAAATATCTAACCTTTGAGGTCAAGTTTTATATATATATGGCATGTACTATATTAAGGGTTTGATCCTGTGAGGGACGCAGGGGCTGTGCTACTGGGTGCAAGTGTCTGGCAAAGTCATCACAGGCATTGGGACCCGGCCTCTGTCTTCAGAAGACATCATCACGTACCTCATCAGGATCATCCACTGAGCTCACCTGGGCGTTCTTTTATTCCTATTTTAGAGCTTCTCCCTACCTGAGTTCTGACTGGCTCAGCTCTCAAATTTTGAATATTTATGGCTCCATAATCTCAGGTTCATGGGGGAAAATAAAACAAAAACACTGAACTGCCCAGTAACAGCCCTTGCTTCTGGTCATTTCAAGTAAATAGTCTTGCTTTGTCTACCAACACGTGTACCATATGGCCCATCCAACATCTTGACAGATGAAAGAAAACACAAACAAAAAAGTCAGTCGGTCAATTGTACTTGGCAGAGGTATGGGAGAAGAGCCCACTGCAGCAGACCTTCTCACAATGGTTACAGGTCCACTCGTCAGATGGAGGTTGGAGCACACTCTGCTTCCTGGCTCACCTATGGGCTTCAGAATGAACTCTCTGATGACTCTCCATAATGACTGTACCAGCCTTGAGCCGACTTCTCCAGACTGAGCAGTTCTGTGCAGGGCTCTCCCATTTGCCAGTGGGAATCCTGAAGTTCTTGACACCCTGCTTGACCTTGTTGCTGTATCAGCACTTTGGCCTTCCTCTGCATTACAGGTAGTTCTTGAGTTGGCCACAGAACACAACCTTCATCAAACTATCTTGAGGCATACACTCTGCATCTCCCTAGACAGCAAAACTTATGAATGTCCAGAACAGTCAGCAGGCTGGTTCTCTCATGGATCTCATAGTTAGTGACCCCAAATGACTTCAAGGATTTTTCTGAGACAGTGAAGGTAGAAGCTATTCAATCTCCACTCCTGCTTGGAGTATGTTACCTAGCTTTCACAGCTGTAAAGGAGGGCACTGAGGACACCTTTGTATTCGGGGTTGGCAACTTGTTGTTCCAGATATGTGAGGTAAGTTTGCCAAAGGTGACAGAAGCTTTGCTGATTATGGTATCAAGTTCTGTGTCAAGGCTAAGTGAGCTGGTTGAAGTTGAGCCAAGATAGCAGCCATGTTGTACAGAGTTTCATTACTGATATAGACTTTCGGTAAGATGCTAGTGCCCTGTGACATAACTGTCTTCTTAATTCGGATTACCATGCTGAACTTGATACATGCATCAAAGAACTTATTCATCATGATCGGTAATTCATCAGGTGAATTAGAAACTAATGCAACATCACCTGTGCATGTGTACACAGACACAAATAAACAGAAATCCGTTAGCTTCTCAACTGCCTTCCTCTGTTTCTAAACAAATAAAATCCTGTAGTGCTAAAGGCATGTGGGGTTACATGAGCAGAAGTCTTGGACTGTTAGTTCTTTTGTTTTTCTGTGAGTAGGGGTGGGATGGGGGTTAAGTAACAAGGCAGAAGGAGCTGAGTATGCAACCAGAAAGGAGCAACACTGGTGTCAAAACAGGACACTACTGGAAGCAGAGAACACATTCTACAGAGCACAGCCTCTAGTGTGGTTTTCAGCACTTGGGAACTGAAGGAAAATATTGCTACAGCTGCAGGTCATAAAAAAGAAAGATGTGCCAAAAGTAAAAAGTGTGACAAAGATGTGAAGCCTGGTTGTCAAAACGAAACATTATGAAAAATGCTCCTCAGAAGCCAAATGACTTTGAAGATGATGTGGACATCTCTGAACAATTTGGATCAAGTGGAAAGTAAACTTATTTTTGCAACACATTTTTATGGACTGCCTACCATCTCTTACTATGTTAGTAAATGCTAACTCAGATTACTGTCAAATTTGTGTTTGGGTTGCTTGATTTATGAATATTAAATTGTGTGTGTGTTCAAAATACAATTGATTATGTTGAGCAGTAAAATAATCATTTCAGAAGTTCAGCAGTAACAGTAAAATGTGATGCTAGTTTGTTGTAAGAGTATTTATCAAACAACTTACATGAAGATTTCCTTTTTAAAAGTACAGGTTTATTAGACATTAGGAATTTTAAACACCAACAAAGCAGGAAGTGGAATTTCAAAAATGTCTGGAACTTCAATGGGGAGTGGCAGGTGGCTGCAGAGCAGCGGCATTCAAACTGATAGCCAGAGCGGTCAGGACGAGCACTGTAGGACACTTCTGGAGGCCATTTACCGCAACATAACAAGCCACACTTTTTAGACTGACGCTTTCCCTATTTAAGTTGGGCAAAAAATGCTCTATGCTTTTCATTGAGGTGGTTTTATTTTGTTGAAAAAAACAGGCCAGTTTTGTCAGTGGGGGAGAGGGAGGGTGATTGCAATGTGTACACCAGCACTGTTTTGTCAAAAAAAAAAAAAAGCTGATTTTGGTTGACAAAACTGTCTAGTGTAGACCAGGCTTGAATAACACTCAGTGAGAGCGACTTTACCATTTTGTTTCAGGTCCAGCTTAGCCAAAAGCAGTTATGAATATCCATCATCTACAATGTCTACAACTTCAGTTACCTGCTTGTACCACCAGTAGTGCTGCAACTAAACATACACTGGGCAGTCAATTACTTGTATATTTAAAAACAAAAAAAGACTTTTTTCGTCATCCAAAAAAACCAGGGATGAGTTTGTAATCAGGACTTCCAAATTCCAGCAAGACTCCATAGATGCAAGATTGATTGCTCAGTTCATTTATGCAACAAATTCTCTATTTCATTGACATGGTTCAATCATTACAACCAGGCAACACTCCCCCCCATTAGAGCAGATATTGCTTTGGTTACAGTGTATGAGAATGTATAACAGTGCACACAAAAAACACTGACAAGAAAGAGAGTCCTGAGGGGTGGAGCTATGTACACAATGATCCAGTAACCTGTGCTCTGACAGAAGATGGGGTTATCTATCTTATGCAAGCAACTGATACACCTGGAAGCGTCCATAGATCAGAATACTTAAAAGAAGTAGCAGTAAAAGTTATAGCAAACGTAACAAAAATTCAAGTACATAGCTTATCAGACAATGCTGCAAACGTAGCAAAAATGAGAAGAAATCTAAAAGATAACAATTAAGGGAACCTGACTCTTAACATATGGGTGCAGTGAACATTTGATGCATCTTTTTGCCAAAGACTTAAGTATTACTCCAGGAATAAAGGAAAATGTTGAAATTGCAAAATGCTTCTGTAAATCGCTTTACTTCAATTTCACTGAAAGAAAGAAAGAGACAAACTAATTCTCTCCCAAGATGTACAACAGAATTAAATGGTTAAGTTTTCCGAGCTATTTATTAAGAACTGGCCTAGTATGATGACACTATAGGAAGAAAATCATGACAAAATAGATGCAACTATCACAGACAAAGCAGTCAACACCTGACTTAGGAGAAATTTTGAAGATATGCTGAATATACTGATACCTATTTCCATATCCTTGGAGAAACCACAGAAAGATTGCTGCCGTATTACTGATCCTGTTGAAATTTTGAAAGAATTTAGAGACATTGAAAAAAGACACAGTGAACAAAGTTAAACTACAGGCAGCAAAGAAGCAGATGGATAAAACACTCCACCTCATTTTCTTGCCAATATTCTCAACCCACAGTACTAAGGTAGATGTCTAACTGTTAAAGAAAATGCTGTTATGACATAGGCATCCAAAAATCACTCAATCATGCCAACTACAATACATTTCAGTGCTGGAGGTGAACCATTCAAGCAGTATGTTTGCTGAATTTTAAAAGAAAGTCACACCACTGAACTGGTGGAAGTCACTAGCTAAGCACCCAGAACCAGAGTTTCTTGAAGTGCTAAAACAGCTTTTGACAGCAGTAGCCTCCTCTGCAGGCACAAAAAAGAATATCTTCTTTTAATGTGTCCAAATAAAGTTAAGAAATGATTGGGAGTGGAAAAACCAGGAAATTAATAAAAATGAGGGAGGGATAAGATCTACTAGTTTTAAAAGTTTGAAGGACACCCTTAATAACTGAGGAGATTGTTTCACTTTCAAGAGACTTATGCAAGTAGGAACTTAAACTCCAGTAACTTTCATTAAGGCATATTTGAAAAAAATTTTCAGGCTGACCTGAAATCAATTTAATTCACTGACTACAATTAATCCCTTTGTTCCTCTAATAAATCATTTAATTGTAAATGTGGGACATGTTTTGATAATTTTATGTTTCTAAGGCATTAAGGTTTTGTTTCATAAAATAAATTTTATATGCTGCTTTGTGTCTGAAGTCCAGTTACCATCCTAATGCAGCTTGACACAAGCCATGAGCAAAAGGTCTATCTAGTTAATATATCATTGACCATTTTTTAACATAATGAGAACCTGAAAATATTAAGCTATATAATTGCTTAAATGTATACAGTTATAGCAGTGGTTCCCAACCCATGGCCTGTGGGGGCTTTCAAAGCAGCCCACTGCTCCCCTCCTGCTGCCTGCATAGGAAGCTGCTGCCTAAGGTTCTAGGTAGAGTGCACTGCCGCAGGGCTAAAAGACCAGTGTAGGCGCCTTGCTGCAGCCCAGGGGACAGGAGATTAGCGCTCCCCTCCCCCTAGCTGTAGAAGGGAGCACGCTTGGGTCCCTAGGTGCTGGGGTCCCTGCTGGAGCCAGAGGGAGGGGAGCACTGATCTCCCATCCCCCTGGCAGTGGCTGCAGAAGGGAGCGACTGCCTAGGGACCCAGGTGGAGCACACAGGGCTACAGGACGCTGCAGTTTCCCTGCTGCAGCCAATGGGACAGGCGCTCCCCTTCAGGCAAAGTGGTCTGTCTGGATCCCTATTGGAGCCGGGTCCCTACTGGAGCCAAAAGGAGGGAAGCACTGATCTACCATCCCCCTGGCTGCAGAAAGGAGCCACTGCCTAGGGACCCAGGTGGAGCACATGGGGCTACAGGACGTGTGTGGTTACCTTGCTGCAGCCAGGGGGATGGGAGATCAGCAAGGAGGGAGGCAGCCTCCTTGCTGAACTATTTCTGTATGGCTGCAGTGTGTGTGGGGGGTGGGGGTGGGAACAAGGGCTGCTTGCAGAAACTGATGGCCCTTCAGTAAAAATCATATCTGTGGCCCTCAAGCCAAAAAGGTTGGGAACCACTGAGTTATAATGTACCAAGTTTAATGTAAAGGCTCTATTTAGTTTTAAATCAGCATGTTTTAATCATTATATCAACCAATGGGAATGCATCTTTCTTTAAAAAAAATGAAAGTACAAATGAAAAAGATTAAAGTAATTGATTTAAAATTGTCCTGATTTAAATCAATCCATCCTGAGTGAAACAAACTGCACCTTCTCTTTTGGTAGCTAAGAAAAGAAAAGATATATAACTACATAATACTATTGGAAGTTTCAGAGATTCAAGAAAGGAGAGTTTATTTAAGTAGAAGCCACTCTGCATTCCTCAACACAACACGGGGAGCTGATTGGAAACAATGACCACTTTCACAATCTTCTCTTGTCATATAAGGAAGTTACTAAAGATAGATGAGCACTTGATCTATGGACTCATAAGTGGACAAGTGCAGGAGAGTTAGGGTTCTTGCCTTAGGTCAACTGCAGCAAGCTTATCCTCCTCCCGTGACATGTACCCTAGCCCAAGTCCTGTATTTACTCATTCTTGCTCCTTTTAGCTGCAAATCCATGGAAGTTCTGGAACCAACATGACCACAATCACACTGAAAATAGCAAAGTCTTTCAAGGATAGTTATCAGGAAACTTCTGAAGTTTGAATTATCATTAGACACTTGACCTTCATATCAAAACACCCGCCTTCAGACATTCCAAATGATTTTTATTGTCCACTGCAGATGACCATTGATTAGTCTGAAATTATATTTCAGAAAGAATAAAATCACATGCTTTTATGAATGGTTATTTACTTTAGGAAGCAACAAACTTTCATTTCAGTGAAGATTGCAAGAATAAAAGCAGACCCCTCAGTATTGAAGGCTAACACTGGGTCTTCATTACATCTATATTGTGCTTTAGGATTGTGCCACTTTTATATTTATGCAGCTTTTGCACAGGTCACATTTCATCATGCATGCTGGCACCTGTTACAAATTATCATGTCAAGCCCTATTTGTGAACTCCCTACTAACAGACATTTTACAGTGTGAAGAGAGGCCAGAGAAATCTGAGATTGGCATAACTTCCCACCTTCCCACTTCTGGAGGAAGGACGGAGTCATTGTTAGTTAATTCCCCTCACGTATGTTATGGTAGGAGTGCTAGCAACTGACAGTTCAGTAGAGCAGTATGGTTCACATTCTACCCCCATTTTTGGTTGCCCATAATGTCTCCTAATTTTAGCTTTCTGAGCTTGATTTTTCAGGAGTGATCTATGTCTACAGATTTTTTTTTTTTTAAAAAAAAGTTTGAGCAATCATCCATATGGGAGCATTATGATACAGTAATAACCAAATCACCTGCCATTTCTCACACATTGCTCTACAATCATAGATATGGAACATCTAGTGCTGCCCAGAGCTCTACATAGTCTAGAGTTCATGGAGCTCAAATATTTACATGACAAGTACACCATAAAACATTTTTACATAATATGCTGTCTACTAAACATAATACTGTAATTGTGACAGTGGGTTGGCACATACAGGCTACCAACGTTTCCACCTAGGTTACCTTTGTAGCTGAATGATTTAGATCTATAAGACTGTGCTGGTTGCTGAAAAGCAAGTATATAGTATATGGCTACTGATTAAATTATTAAAACATACACACCTTAGAAAGAAGAGTTGGTTAAGCCAAAGGTGCACTATTTTCCTTGTCCTAATGGTACAGTGTAGGTATATAAAAATGAAAAAATATTAACTGTATAAAATATTATGCTATCAGATTATAGGCAAGATTGTAAATATTCTATTATAGGGAGAAACACAATGTGGTCGTATAGTTAAATAACGCATTGATGTCATAAGGCATATGCAAAGTTATTGATGGAGTGAAAACTCATTATCTTAGCTTGAACTTTCTGATGGCGATCAAAAGTCTCAAAATATGGGTACCCTCCAAGCACTGATCCAACGAGTCTTGCTGCCACTTCACAAGCATAAAGGGCCAAATTCATTTGATGCAAGAAGTGTGTCCAATACACCAGGGATAATTTAAGTTATGATAATTCTACTGGAGAAGGCATAAATAGGGCAGTGCTGGTATAAAATGGAAATTGCTTTGGCCAAGGTCCATTAGACATACAGGTCTGACAACATATAGCTAGGAGACCCATTTTCTAATACTCCAGACTGTCATGGTTTGTGGTGCAAAGCTTTGAATGTGTCTTGAATATGAGTATAAGCAATAGAATTCTGTCTTCCTCATGCACAGTGCTAAAAAGGAGAGAGGGGTTCTCTGGACCCTCTCCCCCACTTTCTATGAGACTGTACGAAAGCAGACAGAATCTGGCCCTACATTTGGTTTAGAAAATACAGGAGTTGCTCAGATGTCACTACAACTAAGACTACAGTACTATTCATATGCCTGGTGCTAATTTACAAATAATCCAAAATATAGGATTTAAAAAAACCCAGGTGCAGATTAGATTGTTTTTAGCAGTCAGATTGAGGCAAGAGAGTGACTGGGGGAACTGCTAGAGGGTACGTCTTCACTGATGGCCAAATTATCAGGTAAGTGCAGGCCTGGCCTCAGTAGCCTTATTTTAAAGACACTCCATTTATATATATATATATATATATATATATATATATATATATTAAACCATGCGTTTTCCTTTAAAATGCTAAATCTGGAGGCAGGCACAGAGTTATCAACAATAGCATCTGTCAGAAAGCTATGTTCAAGATTTCATAAAAACCTGAACCCGGGACAAAACTATCTATTTTCTGTTACACACTTGAATTTCTCGGCCCATCTATGCAGACTGTTGCAATTTAGATAGAGCACCACAAGTATGAGGAGTCTGATCATAGGAATTATGCCATGAAATGCAACTTAAACAAAACAAAAACCCCGACTAAGACATCTAGTTTAGTTTCAAGTATGCAAACTATTCATTGGTGTTTGAGACAGAGGACAGTGCATTGCACCTGGAAAAGCATTATTCAGCTCGCGTGCTTTCTCCTTATGTCTACCACTTCAGTTAAAAGTTCAGTTTTTAACCTCACATTTAGCTATCCCAGATTTAGCTGGGGAAGGAGTCACCTAGCACTCACTTTCCAGCTGTCTGTATCTACAACACAGATAAACCAATCCAGCGCTGATCGGGTGATGGGGAAAACAACCATCAGGGCCCGAGGCTCAGGCTCCGCTCCCCGCCCCCCCCCCCCCAAGGTTGTAAACTAAGTGACACATTGCAGGGGAAGTAAAATATCTGAGTCTTAAAAGCTGTTTTCCCTTATTTTGAGGTTAGACACAGTTAAATCAAGTAAATTCTGTCCCTATCCTATATACATGCCCTCCTACGCATTGTCTTGCTGCTGCTAGACAGCAGCTCCTCCACCTCTTCTGCTGATTCCGTATCCAGATCGCTTGCTCCTGAAAGATTCAAAACAAGCATGCAACTTGCTGATAACTCAGGTTTTTCTCCTGTCATTTTGTATTTACTATATTACAAGACATTTTATGTACATTGTTTCCTAACAGTCCATTAGCTGCTGCACTCTGGCAATAGCTAGGGTTTCTTCCACCAGTTTGCATGGCAAAGTCCCCCACGCATGAACCATCCAGAGACAATAAGTCGTTAAACTTCCTTTCTTCTCCTCCACTTTCCTAATGAGTTGGGAAATTATACTTCTAAAGATCCAAGCAATCAAAGCAGCATGAGATTCCTCCTTTCTGAACTGATAGGTTTATATATTTCACTTTTAGCAGATATTTTGGATAGACCTTCTCCTCATACAGCAAGGGAGAGCTTTTACCTCTGTACTTAAAAGTCCATCTTTTCTTAATTGTACTATAATCCTTTGACACTTGGTATAAAGCAGCCTTGTGACTTTTTGATAGCATTCCTTTTTGTTTCCCCAACATGTTATCGTGATGAGTTCTCACTAGATCCTCCTTCCATGAAGACAGCTGATATTTAGGGAACATCTACACTGAGAAAATACAAACCTGTTTTCCACTGATGCAGTTCCTTTGGGGAATAGCAACATTCGAGTAAACAGAATGCAGGCACTTTACTGCCAAGTCATTACATTGCCTAGAAGAATTCACTAAGTAGTACATCCAAATTACAAGTTCAGACATCTGGCAAGTATCTGGTAATTGTTTACTTGCATGCAGACTTCAAGTAAATAGGAAGTACCCTTTTCATTTGAACATAGTGTCACCATTTAGTAAGATGCGGGCGTGAGAGTCTGTGGATTACACGTGTCACACTGATATATGATTCCTGTGAAACAGACAGTTTTTATACACATGCTTTAATATATTGTCAGTTTAATCTATTTTGGGGGGTTTTACTTTCACCATTTCTGGATTATTAGTTTACCTTGCTATTTCTTGCAATAAACCCAGGATACAGAGATACCACGGGCTACATACAATATCACAACCACCAGATTTTTTTATCAATCAATATTCATGGGGGGAAAAATGTTTCCATTTTGCTTATTCTGTACCAATCTCTGGGGCTCAGGCTTCTCATTCCCCAAAATGTTAAAAAGAGTGCCAAAATTAGAGCTAAAACACCTGCGCTGATGAATGTTAACCTCAGGGTATAAATATAGAAGAGCAATATTGCACATGGCTGTGCTACAATTCCACTGCAAGTTACCTTATTTGCAGCCTAAGTAATTTGGGACCATATACTTGTATTATTTGAAAAGACAGTTTTCCTTCTTTTGTTCTCTCAAACAGAACAAAACACAAGTCAAAGAAATAAGACTGCCTATTGGAAAGTTTGCCTTAAGTCAGTTTAAACTATCTAAAATAACTGGTTGACTACGCCTTTTTTATTGCTTAGCAAATTCTGGAATTCTGTACAGATGGTGCTGTATGAAAGAGCTACTGCTGGCACTTAATCAGCAGCAGAATTATTAAACGGTTCAGTGAAATTTTGCTGCTTCCAATTAAATATCTTCAAAGAGGATGGACTGCGGAACACAGAAGAATGTAAAGCAGGAAAAGTTTACCAAAAAATCTATTTCCCACTGAAGTTTTTGCAGCTTTGATTGCTGCTACTCAGCCTGGTGTACATATTTTTTCCCCCGATGGCTCCCAATTATGAGATAATCAACAACTGTAAATATTCCCTCTTTTCTCAGAGTAAATAACATAAGATATTGGCAGTGACTGTGAACCTTATCACTGGTAAAAGTGAATTAAGCATAAACCTATGATTTCCCAGATGTGCAATTTTTCAAAAGTAAACAGTAAGGTTTACAAAATCAAATTAACTTGAGTTCAGGAGCAGACTTCATTTACCTCCCACATCTGAATCAGGGCATGCTGAGCAAAGGGTAAAAATCCCTTTTTGTTGGTTTTAAAATTCATACACATGTAACTCCAATATTCAAGCATGCTACAGCAACACCAGAAGTATTTTACTGAGTAACAGTCAGCTCAAACCAAATGAAGTGTGTCACTTAGTGAAATCTTGTTTGTTAAGACCTGGACTGGTATGCAAAAAAGTAGATATACCAGTGAACAATGTCCAAGGTTGGAGACAGAGTGCCAGGGCTAGAATGACAAACATTTAAAAATGGACTCTCCCACCTATGTTGTAACAGTCTATTTTTGGGAGGGATGCTGCATTTCTTCCCTTTAATTCCTCAAACAAGCCCTGTTTGTTATTACGCACTCTATGTTTAGACTCCAGCATTAACTGCACTGGCAGATGTGTTTAGCACACATTCTCTTTCTTCAGTTTTTCATATCCTGCAAGCTAGAGATTACTAGGGTGCACCAAGCATTGGGCAGAAAACAGAGTAAGATAACATACAAATCCTCTTTTCTATTGAAAACTCCCCACAAAGGCAGATCTAGCTTTTACATTCACCACACACACACACACCAATAGAAAAGGTTTATCAACTATATTTCACAATATGCCCCCTGAAAATGCATACGTAATAAGGTGTAAGATAGCACTGTATCCTCTTAGTTACTGCTTCTGTTCTTCAGAAAACCTGATGAAAAGCTAGAAATCAGAACAAATTGTAAGTTATATAAAAATTTGCTGAAAGTCAGTTGATAGCAAAACAATTTCAGATTCAGAGGGAAGAAAGTAGCTTCCTTACAATAAATTCACTAGTAAGGAAGCAACTACTTAATGTCCAACAGATAGAAAGAGAACAGAATTATTTGCTGCCCTCAGATCGATTGCTCTAGATCAGTGGTCCCCAACCTTTTTTGCACCAGGGACCGGCTTCAAGCAAGACTATTTTTCCATGGCCCGGCATGGCGGGGTGGGGGTGGGGCAGGCACCCCAGCAGGCAGCACTTCACACCACTCTCCGCTGTGAAATTGACTCGCCCTTGTCAATTTCAGCAGCAGAGCTGGAATGGAATCACAGGGTACAGTCTCCCCCAAGAAATTGACTCACCCTTGTCAATTTCGGCGGTGGAGCTGGAGGGTGGGGCTCACAGCGCAGAAATTTACCATTTTAAGAGCCGGTTCGCTCTTAAAGTGGTAAACCACTGCGAACCGGTTGCATTTTCAGACTGCCTAGCAGCTAGCTGAAGAGACGCATAGCCGCGGCGCCGCGGACCGGCAAAAAACCCCCAACGGCCCGGTCCTGGTCCGCGGACCAGTGGTTGGGGACCCCTGCTCTAGATCAACTGAGCGGTCTGTGTAGACCCACTCGGTCGATCCAGCAATCAATGTAGGAAAACCACTCCAGTAAATGGCACAGTGCAGCGTGGACGGCACGCGGAGCAGACGCAGAGAAGTCAACGGAAGACACACAAGTGATTTATGTCACTTGCGTTATCTCCCATCGACTTCCGCCGAATCTGGAAGGTAAGTGTAGACCTAGCTTATAACTTTAAGAAGAGGTCCAAAGAAAGTCAAAGGATCTCAACCTTTTTTTTTTTTTTTAAATGAGAGCAGGAACTGTAAAATAAAAAACAATTCCACCGCTATAAATACTTTGAGCTCATTGTATCATAAGTCTTAAGATCTTTGCAGTGAAGTTTTTTGACTTCAGGAGAAGTGAAATTTACAATGAAAGGAATTTTGTGGAGGAAAGATGGCTGAAACATAATATTCTGACCACTGCTTAATGCTACATTCTGGTCATTTGCCCACACATGCCTTTTGAATGTGGAACATATTACTGGGATGCTAGTTTTTAAATTAATTTTGGCTGCTAGCAATTTGAGTTGATTGGCTAAGATAAAGCTTTTATACTATGCCAAGCCATTCTGCTCAGGCTGTCTGCTTGAGGGCCAAAGGATGTTCGTTTGAGTTAAGAGGCTGGTCCTGTGAAGGATATACATTGTGGTTATGCATCTCACATGAGCTCTTTGGAAGTACATTTTCTTTAATGTCCAGATTCAGGCTTTAATAATTTGTTAATTAGACAACCAGCAATCTTCCCTGATCTTTGAGACTTTCTGCTCTGCTGGTTTTGCTATTATATTCTTTGTACAGTAGCTTTACATTTTTCTAATTTCTTGAGTCTTTACCATATCTATTTTCAGCTCTCTCAGGAACATCCAAATGTTTTATAGTTTGCCAACCTCATATTCTGACCCTATGGGAGCACCAGAATTGTCTTAATTGTGCAAATATTTGTGGGCTGCATTGTTTTCACCTATACTTTACTGTAGGAACTTTCCACAGAACACAAACAATAATTTATGGGGAAAAAAGACAACCTCCCACCATGTCTGGATCTAAGTAAATACTTTTATTAGTTGTATAAAAGTAGTTTAGTCAGGAAGAGTGGTCTTGAGTGATAACAGAAATGAACATGCCAAGAAAATTGGAATATGAGAGCACAGGCAAATGAAACAACAACAAAAAAAGGATAAGCCTCATACTCGTCCATTCCTTACCCACAAAACACTGGGCTCAATAAACACCACCATCAGCTATGTTGATTCTCCAGTACACTCATTCAAGGGTGATAGTTTAAAGGGAATAACAGGCAAGTGACTATTCTGTCATGAGCGATTATTAATATTTGCACTGTAGTAATGCCCAGCAGTGCCAGACAGGATTAGGATGTACAGACTGGCAGGCAGACAGACAATCCTGGCGCTGCAGGGCTTAATATCCAAGATCAACTGCTATCACCAAATCCTCCCTCAAAGTTTTATTATTCTCATATCCCCTGCAGCAATTGCCTTAGCAATTCCTTACTGTCAACCCTTGGTCAACTATTAGGAGATTGGCAAATTTAAATGGTTTGTCCTTAGGAAACCTAAAATAATGGCATTACAGACTGCATGTTCAGGCATACCCTACTACATGACTGAAAATCTACTTTAATGTGTCATTCGTCTGAAAGACAGAAGGATATTTTATTGACTACTACTTCATTCTCTCTGCCTTTTACAGATGGAACTATGGCGTGTGTGAGAAGGGAGATCTATAGCTATTCATCCAACACCTTATAATGCAGTAGCCTGGAAAGCTGCTCTTACTACTCAGAAGCAGAAGAAGTTTACACACAGACTTATAGCCATATCTTTTAGTAGCCTGCACTGTTAAGATTTAGGATAGCCTATTTCCTGACTAAGGAAAAAGGGATGAGCAATAGATTATATCTATATGCTTCATAAGAATGAACTAAAAGGAAAGAACAAAGACTTTAAAGTGAGTTGCCTCATTGGAGGAGCTAAGATTACTGGCTTTAGACTTTCCAAATTATTATTAAGTGTTCTGATAACCAGAAAATTTTGATAAACCACAGTTAAGGGGCATATTTTTTCAGGTGGAATCAAATGGGATTCTACTACCCATCAAACCGCTAGCTGAAATGGTTTGAGGAAATAGTCTAACAGACCAAGAGTGAGATTTTCACAGTCAGCAGTATTCCACAGCTGAATTATTTGAATCCTTTATAAAAGATAAGTGCACTAGAGGGATCTGACACAGCTGAAATGTTGAATGAGAAAGCCTAGCTGCAGTCACTGGTTATTTAGGACTGGCAGTGCAGTAAAAAGCCACCCTATACCCTGTATTTCCCTCTATTAAATTATAACCAATAGACAGACTCTCTTTAGTAATGGTTGGGATACTCCAATCCACAATGGCGCAGTTCAAAGTACAAACACTAGAGACTGTTACAGCCAGAAACGTAAGGAGGACAGATCATGAAGTGAACTGCTAAAGCTATTATGTTGCATTAAATTCTTAATGCAACTGTTTCTCTGTCTCTTACACAGACCACACCATTGTGAAACTTGACAAGGGCAATTGTTAATTACTCAACAATATGAAATGCTGTTGCCACACAGAACTGACACCAAAATAAAGCATAGCTGCAAAGTAGTCACTTCTATGAAAATGTAAAGTTCTATTTTCCAGATCAGCTTTATCAGCATAGTTCTGTCCTAAAAAAAGATGACTGGGTCTTGGTCCTTTATATACGTGACACCCCAACTCACTTAAAAAAAAGGGCGGCGGGTGGTCAGTTAGGAGAGTTAACTTTAATCTAAATATACTGAGAGAGGAAACAGCAAACTACTCAACAAAAAGATGGCCTTAGTCCATTTCCCAAACCCTTTTGGGTTCTGTGTGTCTCATTTCTTCCACCGCTCTTAGTTGCTGCTAGTCTCGTCCCCCAATTTTTCCTGCAGGTTTCTGTATTCCCATCTTTTGTTTCAACCCCCCCACCCCATTATTATTGGATGCAAAGTCCTTATTCTCCACTTCAGTGGGACCATAGTAGTAAAGTTCTGTAAGTACAGCACAGACATGATCCTGTGCTAATGTGGAAGAAAATAAATCAACTGTTCCTCTTACCTACAGAACCCACTTATCAGCCATGGGGAAACAGAGTTCCAGGAACCTGTGCATTGTGGCATGCACTTACCTATACTAGAATGGATATGAGCAATCTCTCGAAGGAGAAATGTTTACTTGTTATTCAGGTCTGAAGAGGAGAAGATGATGAGGCACCAAGAGGAAACTGAGGGGGCGTTCACCCACACAGACACAAGACCTCAGACCCAGCTCATGGGCAAGGCAAGACATGCACGTGTGTTGACAGATACTGCTTTCAACAGTTCCAGCTCTGGCGCATGGTGTGCATGCATACCCATGATGAAATCCACTTAGGGACCATCACTTGAAAAAGCAGCAAATGATATGCATTTTAACATGGCTAAATGATTCCAGATGCCCTACAGAGGAAAAAGGACTCTAAACTATCTAAGCTCCTAAATGCCATAAGGGACCACAACTGATACCCTTGACTCATCCAACACATTTGTAAATCTATACAGCTATACACTTAACCCAGCAGAAGAGTCTGTCTTGTCTCAGGGACTCTCTTTCTGCCCCACCACCCCCACGATACAATTCTGCGGTTACCTGGAATCCTACTTTTGCTGTCTCTGACTGAAGGAATATTTCCACCACACCACTGAACACCACACTAACCTGCAGATACCTTCCTATCGATGCTACAAGAAGAATTCTGCATAGACTCCTCCTGACAGTTGAAACAGACTAGACTTTTACATAGTGTTTCCACCAACGTGCACAAGCTGAGATAGTAGACAGCAACATCGCTTACCCCATAACCTCAGCTGTGCAGAACGCAACGGAATCCACAGCCTCAATAACAACCCTGACATTATAATCAAAGAGGCTGACAAAGAAGGTGCTGTAGTCATCATGAATAGGTCAGATTACAAACAGGAGGCTGCCAGACAACTCTCCAACACCACATTTTACAAGCCACTACCGTCCGATCTTACCAAGGAATACCAAAAGAAACTACAACATCTACTTAAGAAACTCCCTAAAGAAACAAATCTACATGGACACACCCCCTGAACTCCAACCGGGGTTATTCTATCTGCTACCCAAGATCCACAAACCCAGGAATCCTGGATGCCCCATCATCTCAGGCATTGGCACTCTCACATCAGGACTGTCAGGCCACGTGTACTCTCTCCTCAGGCCCTATGCCATCAGCACTCCTAACTATCTTCGTGATACCGCTGACTTCCTGAGAAAACTACAGTCCATCAGTGATCTCCCAGAAAACACCATCCTAGCCACTATGGATGTAGAAGCTCTCTGCACCAACATTCCACACAAAGATGGACTACAAGCTGTCATGCGGACTGGATGGGGGGGTTGCATTTGTGTTGTTTGACATTAATATGTCAAAATCCTAAGGATTCATGTAAAACATACCATGTCAGGTGTGGTTAGAAAGGTTATGATATGCTGAATAAGATGATAATATTTGTGTTCCTGTGTAATATGTGTGAGGAAAGTTATGGAGATCTCTGATATACCTGCATTTCAAAATGTGCTGTAGAAGACACACCCCAGACAGAGAGGCCGCAGGACAATGGCCTGCTTAATGGCCCATCAAGACCTTTACAGAAGCCAAAGGCCTAGGAAGAAACTAAAGGCATACCTGAAGAGTTACCAGGATTGGCCCATGTGACTCTGGACTCCATTTGAGTTCCTGTAAAGTTCCACAAGCCACATGGCCAGAGGCAGAGGGTATATAAGATCAAATCACAGAAACCATTTTGTCTTTGTCTTGGTCTTTGTTCCTGTCCAGCTGCGGACACACCTCTGGATCAACACAGTTTGCAACTGAACTGAAGGACTTAGACCCATCCCGTTACTGGATGTATACCAGAGGAACTATTCAAGCCTGCAACTCCACAATTCTTCTAGAAACCTGATGTATATGGACTTTTAAATCATTTGTATATATCTGCTTGCTTTAAGCCTTTAACACTTCTCTTATTGTTTGTTTTTCTTTTATTAATAAACCTTTAGTTTTAGTTACTAAAGGATTGGCTGGCAGCGTGGTATTTTGGGTAAGATCCAAACTTATAGTGAACCGGTACTGTGGCTGATCCTTTGGGATCAGAGGGAATCTTTTAGTAAAGAGCATAGAGTTTAAACAACTGGTCTCTTTACTGGACCTAGTGTCAGTTTGGGAGCCAGAGACTGAAATGCAGTAAAGGGGGCTGTGTGTATTTGCATAGTGGCTTCTTGATAACCAGTGTGGGGGAATCAGAAGCACTGTTTGTGGCTGGTGGGGAGGTCTGACTGCAGTGTCACCCACCAGTGCTGGGAGAATTTGCTCTCCTTTTACAGCCTGCCCTGACCCTGGCATTATCAATGGGCTACCCTGGGCACAGACGGGTTACACATGCCATCAGGAACATTTTCCATGATGATATGGCTCACCCAGTAGCTGAACTTTGTGACTTTGTCCTGACTCTCAACTACTTCAGATTTGGAGACAATCTATACCATCAAGTCAGTGGCACAGCTATGGGCACCCACATGGCCCCACAGTATGCCAACATTTTTATGGCTGACCTAGAACATCGCTTCCTCAAAACTCGTCTCCAAGCACCTCTTCTTTATCTATGCTACATTGATGACATTTTCATCATCTGAACCCATGGGAAAAGGAGTCCCTCAAAGAATTCCACCGGGATTTTAATAATTTCCAACCCACCATCAACCTCATCCTTGACCAATCCACAGACGAAATCTACTTCCTGGACACTACAATACAAATAAAGGATGGTCACATTAATACCACCCTATACTGAAAACCAACTGACCGCAACACATACCTTCATGCCTCCAGCTTCCAGCCTGGACATATTACACGATCCATTATCTACAACCAAGCCCTAAGATACAACAAGATTTGCTTTGATCCCTCAGACAGAGACAAACACCTATAGGATCTCCATAAAATATTCTTAAAACTACAGTACCCACCTGGGGAGGTGAAGAAACAAATTGACAGAGCCGGACGGGTACCCAGAAGTCACCTCCTACACAGACCCAACAAAAAAAACAACAGAACACCACTGGCCATCACCAGCTAAAATCTCTCCAACACATCATTAAGAATCTACAATCTGCCGTAGAAGATGATCCCTCACTCACTCAAGCCGGGGGAGGCAAGCCTATCCTTGCTTACAGACAGCCCCCCCCACCAGAAGCAAATACTCACCGGCAACCATACACCATAAACCTAACCGAGGAACCTATCCTGCAATGACTACATCAGCCACACCATCAGGAGCTCGTTCACCTGCACATCTACTAATGTGATATACACCATCATGTGCCAGCCATGCCCCTTCTGCCGTGTGTGTGTGGACGTGCGCGCTCTCTCTCTCTCCTCTCTCTCTCCCCTCTCTCTCATCTGTGATTTCCATTCCATGCATCTGACGAAGTGGGTTGCACCCCACGAAAGCTTATTCCTACAGAACTGTGTTCATTTTTAAGGTGCTACAGGACTCTCCTTGTTTTTCCAGATTAATATGTTTATGAAGAATGTAGGTCATACTTACAGGATGTGGGGACTATTGTAGGAAGCAGTGATTGAACGAGATTCGGGCGTCATGGTAGTTAATCAACTGAACATGAGCTCCCAGTGAGACACTATTTCCAGAGAGGCTAATGCAGTCTCTGGATGCATAAATAGGGGCATTCTGAATAGGAGTTGAAGTTATTTTATCTCTATTTGGCACAGATCTGATTGCTGCTGGAATACTGTGTCCAGTGCTGGTGTCCAAAATTCAACACGGATGTTAATAAACCAGAAAAGGTTCAGATAAAAGCCACAAGAAGGATTAAAGAATTAGAAAACATACCTTATAATGAGAGACTCCAGGAGCTCAATCTATTAAATTTAACAAAGGTTAAGGGTGATTTGATTAGCTTTTATATTACCTATATAGAGGGAAAAATTGCTAATGGGCTCTTCAATCTAGCAAAAGAGATAACATGATCCAAGAGCTGGAAACTGAAGCTAGACAAATTCAGAACGGAAATAAGGAATACATTTAACAGTGAGGTTAATTAACCATTGGAACAGATTACCAAGGGTTGTGGTGAATTCTCCATCACAGGCAATTTTTAAATCATGTGAGATATTTTTCTAAAACACATGCTCTAGGAATTATTTTGGGGGCGTTCTATTGCCTGTGTTATAAAGGTTAGTCTAGATGATCACAATGTCTCCTTCTGGCCTTCTAATCTATGAATCTTCCAAGCTCAAATGAAAGTCTACACATATTGTTTGGGCTTTAAGATTCAATGAAGACCCTAAAACTAAAACAGAAACCAGTCTGTCTACACAGCGAGGACTTTGCTGGAGCCAAGGTTCATGGAGAAGAGCTGTCTGCTGCAGATTGCAATGGCAACTAAACTTTTACCTATGAATCTTTTTTCCTTGTCCTCTGCTGTCCATTCATCTCCAATTCATTACATTTGTTCTAAATGAAGAGTGAAATCCTGGCCCCATTGAAGTCAATGGGAGTTTTGCCACTGGCTTCTGTGGGGGTGGGATTCCATTCCCAAGACTATAGGCTCTTTTACTTCATGTCTGTGCAGCTATTAGTATAATGAGCACAAATCCCTGATTGGGACCTGTAGGTGTTGCTGCAAGAAAAATCATAAGTCATCATCAATGTGAAAAGGGGAGCATTTTTTTTTCCGCAAAAAGGTACTGGCATAAAAATTGCATACAAAATAATCAGTCACATAGCTCTCTATAAATGGAGTGTCCATGAACAGCACATTAGCCACATGTAAGAAGCAGTGCAAAGGTATTTTCTCATCTTCAGTGATTTTCCTACAAAAGACTTTAAATTTCATAGAATCATAGAAGATTAGGATTGGAACGGATCTTAGGAGATCATCTAGTCCAGCCCCCTGCTCAAAACAGGACAAACCCCAACCATCCAGGGCTTTGTGAAGCTGGGTCTTAAAAACCTCTAAGGATAGAGATTCCACCACCTTTCTAGGTAATCCATTCCAGTGCTTCACCACTCTCTTACTGAAAAAGTTTTTCCTAATATCCAACCTAGACCTCCTGCACTAGAACTGGAGACCATCACTCCTAATTCTGTTATCTACTACCACTGAAAACAGCCTAGCTCTGTATTCCCTGGAACCCCCTTTCAGGTAGTTGAAGGCTGCTACCAAATCCACCCTTACTTTTCTTTTCTGCAGACTAAATAAGCCCAGCTCCCCCAGCCTCTCGTCATAAGTCATGTGCCTCAGCCCCCTGATCATTTTTGTTGGCCTCCACTGCACTCTCTCCAATTCGTCCACATCCTTTCTGTAGTGTGGGGCCCAAACCTGGACAGAATACTCCAAATGAGACCTCACCAGTGCCGAATAGAAGGGAATAATTACTTCACTCTATCTGCCGGCAATGCTCCCAGTAATGCAGCCTAGTGTGCCATTAGCCTTCTTGGCAACGAGGGCACACTGTTGACTCATATCCAGCCTCTTGTCCACTGTAACTCAGACTCATAGGTCAGAAGGGACCAATATGATCATCTAGTCT